>SJOL01006355.1:69698-171367 GCA_004794785.1 Opisthorchis felineus | reverse complement strand
CTGAGGTGCGCAAACCGTCACACCACGGTAAGGTCCAGTCTCTTCGTGACGGTTCCAGTCTCTTCGTGGCTGGCTTACCCTTTAGGATTTTCAGATGAGACGATGCCCCGGTAGTGCGAAACTCATCACATGTTTTTGGACTACTACAAAGAGTTGGCTTGAGATTTAGCTCTCCGTCAAGGCCCAGTTATCCCGAAAGGCGAAAAACCCGAACCTGGGGCACTGGGCATAAATGCTGGTCTTGTTAGCCTTCATCCATGAAAGACGCCGTTGTTTGGGCTGAAAACCAGCGCAGCCTGATCCATTTAGTCTGTACTGAGCAGATCCATCTGATTATTTGCCGAGAAACGAACATATTCTTGTCTGGTGATTTGTGTCACTAGTCCAACGCTTGAAACACGGAACAGCAAGTTAACTCACTATGACTAAGTAGCCGTCTGTTACGACCTCGAATCACGCACCCGCTTGGATGCTGGAAATCCTTAATTCCGTTTTCGAATGCTCTGATTTAGTTGTAGGATTTGATAGATTTGTCTTTATTTGTATTTTAGAGCGTGTTGTATTTCGGGCGATTGGACGTCAAATTATTGTGTAACAGATTGCACCCGCTGCTCATGTTCCCCAATAAGGGAAGAGATGGGATCCAGTATTCGATAGCCCGGGTTGGACTGATCAGATTAATTATTCAAAAAGTGAAATTCAACGGTTCTAATCTGAATAGTGTTCATGTACATTTTACTAATCCCTTCATCATCTAAAATTTTGACAAGTTCATATTCGTTGTAAGTCAATGCTGAAATTTCCCTCTGTGATTTAATAAAATATTGCGCACCTGTATGTTAACATATTTCCACGCCGCGAGGATATCCGGCGGTTGCCTCTAACATAGTCTTTTTCTTTATCCAAGGTCACGAAAGTGTGATGACTTCCTAACAGCCGAGAATCGGACGGCAGGAATCACATGGAGGATAGAGTTACGGCCCGGTCAATATTAATTTTGTTGGAAGATTGAGCAGCTGAAAGGCATGGTGTCCACTCAGGTTCAACACATTCAGCATATTTCGTGAGGATCACGCTAAATATCGCTACCAGACTTCGTGCTATTCAAGCAGACAGATGGTTGAGGGGACCATCCAAAGTTGCTTACTGCGGAAGGATAATAATCGTAAATAAAGTTTTGGTATCCATGGGATAGAGATGAGCACGTAACTTTTGAATCAGTGTGTATTCCTAGAATTTGCAACACAGTAAAGGGGAAGGCGAAAGTTTATGCCTGAAATTGGTATTCCCTGTTGAAAGTTGCTTTGGCCACTATTTTACCACCTATGTGATCGGTCAAAACGGGGTTCCAGTTGAAGTGAAAATTCAGCTTGGTGATTAGCCTGTAATGACGAGCTTCTTGCTTTTGCAGCTCCCTTGTTGCAAGCCAAGTGTCATGAATAGCTTGTGCTCAGAATTCATGACACTTCCACCGTAGAATGAGAAGATTTTTTTCTGCCATTTGGCGGAACTAGCAGTAAAACCCTTTGCGTATAATGCTTTCCGACTAATATTCGGACAGACCGGGTGGTCTTCTGTGATTATATCTGGCATTCTTCTTCGTCGTAAAATGATAAAATTACACCCACAGCGATATAAATATATGATTTTTAGGCAGCCAACTAAGGGAGCATTATTAAACAAAGCTAAATATACACTTCCAAGGCCTCCGTCCCAGTTATCGGTCCCGAACGGATTACCTGGCCTCCGGTCATGTGCAGAGTGAGAATGAAATAGGGGAGGAAATGTCCAATCAATGGGCCAAGCAATAAAAAACAGTTACCCTCCACATGATTAGCGGCGGATCACTTAAGCGCCTTCCCATTCCGTATTATTATTAGACAGGGCTCAGTGAGTGTAATAGTGGGCTGATCCCCTGAAGTCATACTATTTGTGCGCCGTCACATTATGATAGGTAAAACCACATACTTAGCGCTTACTTACCGATCAACAATGTAACATGACATTTTTTCAATTAAAATTTGGGGTGCTTTTTCTTCCTTAATTCAGAGAGATTGGCTAATCTGATCTGAGTTAGCGGATACCCATTGCTATGGGAGTAACTTTAAGGAAGGAAACGAGTAAATACCCAGTAAAGCAGTACGGTTAATATCAAACACAGAAGTTCCTGTTGTAGCGTCATAAGTTCCCCCACAAAATCCGACCTAATTCTGTCGCTTCTGAAAAAAACCATGTGAGTATCCCACGAAAACTAGCACGATGGTATAAATTGAAAATCTATGCAGCAGAATGCCATCGTCTGAATGTCCTAGGTATATTAATTAAGTGTTCACCAGCATATCGGGTTACCCTACCGCGGTAAGCAAGTCTTTGATATACACAATTATTACCCAGTCACACTACGAATGTCTGAACTACAGCTTGAATGTAATTGTGGAGTTGTAGTTTAATGAAGCACCGGATAACTCCGGATAACTACCACATCAAGTGTTTCTGATGAGATAAGCTGAACTGAACTCCGATATATTTTTCTAGCCAAGTAATGGGGTAATTGTTTTCAGAAATGTAGCTCAAGTGACAAGATTTCCTACTTAACACGTCAAAACACAATATCTCCAGCATGATTCTCATGGATCGACTTGCAATCAAGGGTAGAGGGGTATATTTTGCATGCTCGTATTTAGTCATTATAGCAAACCCGGAGTAACAAACAACACTCGCCGCTGCGATGACATCCAACAGCGTTTTTAGATAGCTTTGAGCGTATTGGAAACTGATATAATCCAAACTGTAGAAACGAGTAAATGTCAGTTTCCCACAAAGTTTAAGGTAAGACGTGAACGATCACGTTTGTTCTAAACATGCGCCCTGACTGAGCTAACGTTTTGGAAAAGATATTAGTCAGCGAACTTTCAAAACTTCTGTGGGTTTTCCCATGAAGTAACTTGAACTAAAGAACGAAAGTTTCTAATCAAAACGGCCAATGTAGTAATCGTTTAAAAAATCATTAGAATGGGTAATATAAGCCTGTAGTCTTCTTGATATTAGATTACACAAAGGTTCCATTTTGCAGTACATATCTCATCCCTCCAAGGAGGTTATCGTAGGAGAACTTCCACCGCCAAATGGCGAAAATGATACAGGCATCAAGGTTATCATTTCTGAAATAGTCGCTTACACTTAGCACGTTAAATTCGGTAAGCAACCAATGCACCTTGACTACTATCCGATGTGAATGGTAAGGCTATAGTTGTCTAGTTACATGCTGTTGTTTCCAATTATGAACCCGGTGGATAGAACTTTGAGCAAAGTCAACTGAAACCTTACTCCTGATTCTGACCATCATTTGTACAATGATAACTTAAAAATAGATGGAAAAACTCACTTTTATTACCAGCTACTCATGTGGAGCCATATTGTCATAAAGTCGTTTCACTATCTAATATCAACATCTTCAGCAACATTCGCATAGTAATGGAAAATGGATAGGTTTGAAGCTCTTAAAAACTTCCAGCAAGTATTAATATCTCCATTACCATTGCCTTTGTCGTGAGGTGAAGTTTTGGTTTCTTGCTTTTTTGAGAAGTCAGCTGGCTTATTTTACCCAGCTGTTGTGAATAGCTCGTGTGTAACATCGATGTTTGTAGGCAGACTCGAAAACCCTGTTTTGCATCATCAGTCTTGTCACATTTGTATTGCCCCAGCTTTTAGACATTTCACCTGACTGTAGAAACACCAACAGAAACCGGATTGCTGGGGACCAAAGAAGGAACTTCAACAGAGTACCGGAGTGAGCTCAAAATCGAAATAGTTTATATGCTGACCATGGTGTACACGAAATACCAAACCCAATGGTGCACTCATTTCGTGAAGTTTCTCGCCTGCTTTCTGTTCATAGCTCCCCAATACAAACTCGCAAAAATTACTGTTTGCTTTAAAAGAGCTTCGTCATGCTTCAACAATGCAGTTTAAATCCGATTGTTCCCTCTTTGTGACGTCTTATTTTCTCAGGTTCGTCCAACCTACACTGTTGGAGTAGTTTCAACACGTTCACCTCGCTTGTCAGATATCTTGGTTTCGAATACCGACGTAGCCAAGGTTACACACTGTTGAAGATCCTTAATGCGAAAGAAACTGGAGTCCAGTACTTTCTATTTTTTCGAGCTTCAGCAGGATAATTTTGCAAGGATGGGATAAGAACTGTTGAAGAGACCATGATGCGGATGCAAATTTTTCAGCTTTATATATAGGCTATTTAACTCCACCTTGACATTGCCTTATAGCATACACGCTTGTCTGCCTACCTAAAATCATAAGGACGTGTAACTCACCGACACCATTACTCCTGCTCAATTTGTAATGTGCTGGTGTATCGCTTTTTCAGATCACGACTAGATATCTCTGTGAACAACAGATAATTTTTCAAGAACGAAGGCTTAAAAGGTCCGAAGATAAATGCGTTGACGTAGACCAAACTGAACACGCGATATCTCAACAACCAAGCTCACATGCATTTTTCCAATCGTTCCACTGAAACTTGCCTTATTTCATTTATTGGTCAGAAGAAACCCGCCTAAATTATCGGTAGAAATTTTCAGAAAACTAATAACTTGGTTTGCTTACTTCAAGAAGGTTGGAACAGACGGTCACAGGCCGTCATAAGTAAACACCAAGACAGCCACATCTTGATACCCGACTTCCGTATTAACTCTTTCGCGAGATTTGCAGAGTCAAACAAACGAGGCTGCAATGCAACGGGCGGAAAAGTTTGCTTCAACCAGGACTTCGTTCGGCAAGTGAGTTCAGCCTATACTGAAAATCAAACGAGCATGGTACCACCGTTTTATCACTACTGGCTACCAATATAAGTGCGCATCTTGCGAAATGCCAGGTAGATTTGAACTTGCAGCCTATACTGTTAGTACTGGTTTAGTCCGAATCTGCTGAATCAGATATGCACGCAAGTTCTTGCGGTTGCACTAGATGTCTTCCAGCTTACTCAAGATACGCTGTGCTCAAAATTTCTTTAGGCGTGCGCAGCAGTCTGCCTTACACCTTTCTCGGATATCACGCTTTCCCACGATCTTAACCAAAGGTGGCATTTTGTAAGTTTATCCGATAGCTACTACACTGGCGAAATCTCGGTCGTCCCAATTTCGAGCAACTTTGATTAAAACCTCGTAGATTTGGTTATGGACCATATTGCGCACGGGGTTATTCTGTGGAGAGTATGATGGGATTTGGGACTTTCGAAATAGATTTAATCTATGCTGAATCACAGATAAGCGCCATCAGGCTCTTCCACTTTTGTTGGGAGCTACCAACGGTGTAGACTTTGTGATTAGAGCCCGCGAGCTGCCCGCGACATGGTTAGTAAGTGAAAACTAAACCATTGCGCCGTCACCAGCGACTGAACAGTGGCGTGTGCAACGCGCACGTGAACAGCATACAGCGCCACCTATCGTTCAAGCACGGAACTTATACCAAGTGTTGACTGGCTTATCCGTTGACGACTTCTCAAACGCAAGGGTCAAATCGGAAGTTTCTCTTCTTTCTGTGCCACTTATAGGTTGTTAATATAACATAGTGGTGGGATACGAAGAGCTGGTGATCCGTGACAGTTCTGAAGCCTATCGACAGCGCCTCTTTGTATTATTGCTTTACTTCACTTACAGGGTAGAATCTTATTTGGAAATAACGCAAACGTCCCCACACTATCACGAAATAAAAATCGGTCTTGGTTACTTAAGTACGCAGACGCTTAACTGTAAATCCGTCACCTTTCTTCGCTTTAGTCTCTTTAGCTGTTCGTTTGCTTGGAAATCCGGGCTAGGTATAGGCATTGTACCGGAGAAACATTATGATGAATTTTTCACTCCATAGTAATCGAAGTATCAGATCAGTGATTTTCTTTTCATTCCGCACAACTCACCACTTTTCAGCATATCGGGGGACTTTATTCGCACCTCCAAATTTGACCTATGCCGAACAAACATCACTAGTAATACGGAAGCTGAACATTAACAAACGTAAATGCCACGTAACCAAATCTACCTTTTACCGACGCTTTCCAGATATGGACAGCAAGGTAAATCAACTTTAACAACAGAAACACCATTCCTTTTTCTGGATGGGTTGCCAGGTAATGAGAAAGCTTTGATTTTTTTATGTGGAGCTCAGCGCAAACCTTGAAGCATTACAGTGCACCCAATTTAGCATCTAATTTGTTTCTAATCTATGCTTTATTGAGTAAATGACCTCGAAAAACGAGACTTCCGTGTACAATTTAGCATATGAGCACGTGATGTATGTGCTACATCTGCTAGCCCATTACGAGTGTTCCTGCAGGATCTTTAGCACAGCTAGAAAGCGAGCTTTTTTTCGCTCTGGCAGTCCGTCCCAAAAGAGCTATTTAGCCTCATACACGTGTATGGTGGTTGTAACCGGAGACAAGCATCCCATTTGGTTCAGTAGTGAAGTTTTCTCAACTTAGAGTGATTTCCTGAGAATCCATTGCAATTTAAGCACCAACACGTGCACAGGATCAATATATCAACCGGGATACTCAAACAGAGTCGAACACCGAATTAACAAGCCAAGAAACCTGAAACTCTTTGGAGTCAGATTAACAATGGTCACAAAGTGAAACCCAGAGAGGTTAAGGACAGAGGTTACTTCAGCTCCGACCAAAGTACGAGAGTAAGGCAGGAGAAGCCCAACTGTCAAGTAGCGATTGACGATTCAGGACACAGAATAACATAGCAACTAATGGATCGAACGACCAATTGTGATCGAAGGTCAGCCTCAGCTAGCAGCACGTATACTTGACATACGCGCAACACAAAACGACACGAACGCTCAATCACCGACTCATTGGTAAACTCCGCTACACTCACCTCAGTAGGTAATGAAACATTTGCAATCAGATTCCCCAGCTGACCGAACAAAAAATGACCATACACAATGTGTGTTGTGTATGGCGATCTCCAGTGTACGCACGTAGACAAAACGTGTAACTCAAAATTCGTTTCCTAGCCAGTGTTAGCGATTGATGTGTATTTTCTCACACTGCAGTCAATTACAACAGAATCTCCAGCCCACAGTATGCAAAGTTGCTGTATCCTAGAAATGGAACAGATTTTGCGATAACTCGACGCACCTGCAATTAGTAAAATTAGGTTAATGGCTGTTTTGAGTTCCTCATATTTCTTCGAGTCTACCATTTTACTGTGGACAAGCTGTACCAATCGCGCGTGTAATTATACTGGATCTCCTAGGTCAAAAGACTGAATCAACATATAGATCGCTCGAAAGATAAATACGTGGAATAAGATAGATAGCTAGACAGATAGATAGATAGGTAGATAAATAGATAGGTGAATAAACATATAATTAGACGGACAGATAGTTGTAGTCACAATACGAAGTCATATACTTGTCCGATTGAGGCTGTTTATAAACAGGAACCACAAAATTAAAAAGGAGAGTTCTCCGTAGAATTTTGTTGAATAGTCCAACGTTTTTTAGCACGGCATATATGTAATAACCAACTTATTTTATACAAAATCACGCATACCTGTTTCTTTAAAAGCATGTATAAACTCATTGCTAGATTAAACTGCCGCTGGTTAAGAAGCGTCGACATGAAATCTACGGGGATGAGATGAGTCAGGTATTTCAGAGTGGAAAAAGAAGTTCATATCCGAGATGCAATGGGCAAGGTTTGGGAATGATTTGATTCCACCAAAACATACACACATTTTTCACCAGCAGGCCGAGATGTGAATGGTACAGAAGGATGGCAAACTAAAGTGGACAGATAGACTCAGCAATGAGACCACGTAGACACTTAAACAGACGTGGTTTCCTTATGAATAATTCAACACTCTAGCCTTATGAAGGGCTGGTCGGGTATGTGCAGCCCAGCGTAATGAAGGAGAAGTTTGTATACCTCCCTACTCTTGGTGTGGATATTAGAGTGAAGATCTAACAACCACTTCGGTGTGGTGAACTCAGAACGTTGATGAGGAATCATCATTTTCAGACACTCAGAGGAGTTAAAATTCAATTTGGGTTGAATAAATCTGGGCAGAAATTCATTCTAGGTTGCAACAAATCTGAATCCGATATCTACGCAGAATGACGGACGGAATGCCCCGCAAATGCAAAAATACTAGTGTGTCTAGCTGCTTGAAGGTGATAAAACTGCACCTCGATGTTTACGATTGTTAGAGAGGTGAGGGTATGTCGGTTTCCTGAGTATTGTGCATTGTCAGCTTGGTGTGGAGAACAATCGGGTAGCCGGTCAAAGGATTAAGAAGAATCAGGGGAAAATTTGTGCTTATTCAGTGGGACTCTACGGGCAGCAACAGTATCAAACAGGGGTAAAAAAGGAAAGAATGTCGAGCAATTACGTTATCTTCACCCAAAACATTCTCTCGAGTAATTCTCACTTCCGATCTTTTGTGATTATTTTCATAGTTATTCTAAAGAAGGTCACAACAACCGTGTCTAAGTCTCTGGGAATAGCCGGACCTAAGGTGGTCGGACGATGTTTAATAATATTCGTAGGTAGCAGTCTAAGATCAATCAATAAGCATTATGCGTTGCTATTTTATCGAGCCCGGGAGAAACATTTGTTCGGCATAATTTAATTAAATGCGTCAGGCCAACCAGACTTATGGGGAAAGCAAGTTTGTAGACAACTAGGGATAGGTGGAGGCTGAAAAAAATTAGTCATTTACTCAACTCAGATTAGAATATACTTGGAAGTCTGTTCCCCACAAGCAACTTTCATGTAATTCCAAATATCCTGCAAAGACACCAAATCCATTAATTCAGCCTAAAATCGTCTTCTTGTTTGATGAACTAACTAATCTGCAAACACAAGACATTGAATAGGGCCAAGGTCGCGAACCATTTCTCTTCATAATGCCGTAATTTGCGCAGCAGAAAATAGATTATTCTACCTTAAAACACGGATTCTCTACCAAGCACTACTGATTTCTTGGTTCAAATACCGGACCTCGGACATAAGAAGTTATAAATAAAAATCATTCGTCAAAGATAAAGGTTTACACAGGAGAATGAATGCTCCAGGAATAGTCTGCAGTTGTGCAATGAGTTCACTGATAGTTCCACGTTTCCAAATGGTATTTTGAGTGGACAATAGTGGGAGTTATAAAGTTAGTGGGTAATGTGCAGAGCACAAAAGTAAAGTGGTCAGAGGTGAGAGAGACTTGAGATTTCAATCATGTGAGGTTTGTAAAATTAAAACAAATGTAGTTGAGTGGGGCATTGCTTCCGTTAAGTTGAAACCCAAATCGCTCAGACGAGGAATAGAAGAGTTCTAGGCTTGACTGTCTGAAGCTACCTTTTTACCAAAAGTTTGTTGTTGACACAATAGGCAAAACTGAGAAAGAAAAGATCCAGAAAATTGTCAGGTAAGCGCCAGGACTCAAATAGGTACTATATAGATAACAGTATATAGCCATGGGTGAATTAAATGCGAATCCCCATTATGAAGAATATAGCAAAGCATTTATATCTGCCACGAAAATGCGAAGAAAGTAGGGGCACAAAGTCCAGTCACGATAAACGAAAGTATGAAGTACCCAGGAACGTTGCTTTCTGTTCGGTATACGATCCACAGGGGAGGACCCAAAAGAAGAAATATGACCAAACTTCAAACAGCAGTCGCTGCTCGTTGATTCGGAAACTACTAAAATGCATTGATCACCCAAAGAATATTTGCGGAACGACTGCTGGGTCGTCACATTTCCGCAACTCCACCTTCCTTGATGGCTCAGATAAATGGAACGTACATCCTTGAAGTTGGTGATAATTTGTGACGGCGTTTATCACGTGTGCTTATCTGAAACTCGGTGCGCAGCGACTTCCTTAATCATGGGTCGATGGCAAGAATAAACTCAGGGAACATTTATGAAATTATGATCCATCAAAGCAATACAATTTAGTTGTCCAATACTATAAGGGACTAGGTTAATCTCGAATGACAACTCTAAACAGATAGTCAAGCTGTTCTAGGTAGTGTGTTAATTCCAACAATTTTGCAACTCCGATGCCAATTAGGACACATGTTTGTTGTCCCTAAACAGTAAAGTGAAAGTCCTTTCAGAACGGTGTTTGAGCTAATTAGCCTATTTGTCATCTGATTATCGATTTCCAGTCAGATGTGTTATTAGCACTATTTCTTCGAAAGACGAAAATGGACAGTAAATCTGAAACCAATATACTTCTTCCGGCGTTTCTGAAGAAGCATACCAATAAACTTCTTAAATTCCTTAATTGATGCATCACATAGAACCATTTTGTTTTGTACCCAGTATTATCGGTTGGAGGATTGACGACCAACCTAAAGGACAGTTATTAAGTCCACCCCCAAACATGAAGTTACATTCATTTTTATGCTGCGATGCCGTGCAATTTGGTGAATGTACGACTAGCCATTCAACCACGCGTTAATAAAATGCTTCCGATTCACCAAATAGCAGTTACAAAAATACTACTGCTGAGTTTAGTGTGTAGCCTCAAACATATGCAACCGACACTTCAAGTCTTCTATGGAAAGCCTAGTAAGCTACCTGAGCAAACACAGCGGCACACGTTGTAACCGGTAATATAATCACGACTTCATGCTCCGTCACTCCGCAACAGCGAACCACACAGACACAAGAAGTGGTAATCCAAGTCTTCTAATGTCATAGCGGTGAGCCAGTCGCATTTGTTATGCATGATTCTCAGCTTTGAGAAAGAATCAAACACAAGTGTACGGGAACCTGGATGTCATTCTAAGAAGGGGAACAGGATGCCTCAGTTACCAAGTGTTAGTTTTAAAACTCCAATTTCTAGCTGGTGAAAAGGTTTCGCATTCAACTATTTAACTTATCAGTTTCTTCGAAAATGCGGCACTGGACAAGCGTAGGTCTGGCACCGCACTTAATTATGTTTAACATTGATTCTTACGGGCTCTCCGAAACAAATACAATAAGGCGATTATTTGAGCTCGGAAATGGTGCCAAATGCTCTTGCAAAGATTGAAAATGCTGCAATTTTAAAGGTGACATGGACGCAAAAATAGTAGTACAACCGCACATTGCAGGAAGTCCTGGCTATTCAACTTTATTTCCATGCTCAACGGACTTTATAGCTCACGAAACTGGCCACAACGTTATTTCTGGAAAAGTTTGTGGTTAATTTTTTGCACAACTACATCATCGGGCACTTGATATCCCAGTACGAATATCTATTTGTTACGGGGTTTGATGAAAGACTCTAGATCCGACAAATACGGTAGGTCATCTTTGGCTTACATTTCTGTAGGTTTCAAAACTTGATTTTGGGTTGAATTGTGTTTTTAAAGGCAGAACATGACCACCGCCAATAAAGGTCACTAAAAGACTCAGGAGCGAAAAGAAATTCACGACAAAATTTGGTATGCCCCAGCCTACGTGTATACTGGCCATACTGTTCCGCCCCCTTCCAATCTTCTCCGTGCTGTCCATCTGTGCCTATATTTAGCTGCTACTTGAATGACACAGAAAGAGGATACAAAGTGCGAGATGGAACTCTTTCGTGCACGTCCTTCAGTTGTAACACATATCACAGTCAAACAAAGTGTTGCGAAAAATGAAACTCTATGAAGTGGTTTGCATACTCTACGTTTCCTATGCGCTAAATTCAACCAGATGGTGCAGACGCATTATTTACATTGTTACTTGTTACGAGTGAGACAAAAATAAATATCACCAGTTTTCACTAGATTACTTGGCATTTGATTCCATGAAGCACCAGAATAACAAGAAAATCCCGAAATATTTCCCCTTGAGAGAATTAATTTCGGACAAAAATACCTCTACCAGTTTGGAAACCTTTCGTCAAGGGACCCTTTCGGAAGTTGCTTTTTGGGCACATCCAACCCCAAAAGAACTTCCACACCTGTGACGCCGTATTAAAATGCTTATTGTTAACCATCAGTTGCAAACCAGATTGTCGCTGGTAATTTTGGCATTTCCACCAGTATGTTTTTGTTTTTTTCTAATGCCAATGCAATGTGATGACAAGGTAAAATAGCTTTTAGAGCACAAACGTTGAAATATCTCACTTCGGAGGATTTTAACGAAGCTTGGCATCCTTGATTTGTAAATTGGCCCTAAACTATTGGGCAAAAGTAAGCAGAACGTGGCAATTGAATCGCCTCAATGTGCTCACTGGTGCGTTGACTTGTTTACTGAGTTGTATGGACCTGACCTAGAGATTTAGTCTGAAGCACTATGGAGAGGATGTTAGCAGTGTATGTTTTCGACAACCACATTCATTGAGTATTGTATTAGGACTCATACTGATGGTGAACACTTCTACGAAGATTTCTTGCAGTGATTCTTTTAGTGATACATGAATTGGCGTAACTGTAATGGTGATGAGGCACCTTTCATCGGCGGTTTTGTTTTGCGTTAAGACTGCACTTGAGAGCACAACCTGGTTAGGGGGAGCAAGACTATAGCCGTGAAGTGGTTGTGTGGGCCACACCATAACCTTCCGTCAGGTTTAAGAGCAACGACATACTTCGAGACACGCTAAAGTATTAAAGTTTCTTAAATTTTTGGACGCGTTTCATTATGTGAAACAAGTTGATCCTTGGACACACTTTTAGAACTTGATAAACACCCGAAATGCGTGAGTTCCATACGGTTCCTGTATTCACAATATTTCGGGTATCTGAAAGCGTATTGAGAGTTGTCCAAAAGATCCTTGCAGGTAGTGTTGTTCTACGGATGTTCTTACTCTTCATTTTGTGTAGTCTTCTCATTGTTGAGGCATGTAAGTGGAGGGTCTTCTGCGTTCGAACTTATGTGATCGAGAACTAGGTCACCTCGCAATTTTCAGACCGTTTTTCTCTAAACAAAAAGGGACAAACTCAGACGTCACTAAAATCCAATGTTCATCCAATTCTCCAGCACATTTGACAAGCGAAAGCAAACGATAAACTGCAACCTAGTGCACTATGCGGGAAAGCTTCTGAGAATTCATAGAGAAAAACTAGAGGTTGTGGAGGTTTTTTGTTTGTTTGTTTGTTCTGACAGATAACATCAATGGATGATTCTCAGAAATCGAAATTGTGGATGCCCCACTTGTAGCACCACAAAGGTGCAAATTTGGGACCCCAATAGCACGTGCGTCATTGTCAGTGTGTTGTATTTTTGTTACCTAATTGGCGGAGAAGGAGTAAAGACGACGTTGGCCACCAAAGTCCCAGACCTATGGCTAGAATCAACTGAAATCAACACATTCTACACATGGCATTCGGAGTGCGTGTATATGGTGAAGTAGCCAGTATGTTACTTAAGCAATGCATTCAGCATTCCGAGTTACCGTTTACCAAGAAGAGGTTTACTTCCGTTGCTAACTAAGGGATGGACAAAATCTAAAAACGGGTAAAATATAGCCTAAATGAAAGGAAAGAAAATGTGACGAAGAGTTTTTGTGCTACCGATGCTGACAGCCTTGGAGGATTTACCCACGCTAACCTCTCCGCACTAAGCTGCAAACACAGAAAGGTATGGTGGTTGCTTGGTATCGATGGTGTTATCACCGTCTAGATTGCCAGACTGAAATCCTGAAATGTAGTATCCTCAGGTATTTCAGTCAGTATAAGGGTAGGCCCCTGTCCCTCCCCGGCCATTCCAGTTTCATTAGGATTGTTTTAAACAAATCGGTATGGTTGTGCTACAGTGTGCTTTCTCACTCACACAGTGATGCCAAACAGGAAAATGATGATGAGTAACTCGTTTGTTTGATCTGTACTGTCGAATATTCAAGTGTGAGTCATTCAGTACATAATGCCATAACTCTTTGCAGCACATTTGAAAGTTTGCATCGCGCACATGGTTAAAACAGGTCAAAATACAAATCTACCTTGGAGCAGTTTTGATATTTTGTTAGGAAATTTAACGATTTTTGGCGGATATCAACAAACACAAACTATCAAGACAGTTCACATCTCGATAAAACGGCAGGTGGCATACAGCAAGCCAATGTAATCAGCAAATTTTATATATTTCCCGTGGCAAATGCGTCTAACCAGGCTCCGAATGACGAATTATCCGTAAACGGCATCACACTGCAGTCAGTCATCAATGCCATTCAAGACTGACCAAGGAAGATTATATAATTACCTATACAGAACTATCTTTAATTCAACATTTTGGTAATAGTATATTTTCAGCACTCTTCTCATGCTGTAAAAAATACAATGGTTGGAGGAGATTTGTTTTAGTGAAAGGGACATCCCTTAGATGAGAATATAAAAAAGTGATTGCCTACGTACATCGCGTTGTCAGGTTGTTGATATTCCTCCTTCTGATTGATTTAAATAAAGTCGTTCTACAGGATACAATTGTGCACAAAACTATTAATGCGGCCGCATGCTGGAAGTAACATTGTGTACAATTTCTTCAAAAGCTAACTCTTCACTCGTTAGCAGTAGCTGAATGAGAGATATATCTTGACGAGATATTATTGGAACTGAAAAGCTAAATGGCAGAAAAGTCCTTCATAATGATGCATCTAATTAAACTGCGTCACGCAGTTATCTACTCGCGATTATCTCATCAATTATGAAACCTGTTTAGCTGAGACAATAATTATTTTTTAGGAAAACCATGTGTTATGTAAGTTATCATGTACGTCTTGCGCATTCATACACAGATAAGATCCCAGCGCTTGAAACTGTGACTTTAGGTACGGATGATTTCTAATAAAAAATGAACAGGAAGTTGGAAAGGCAGCATCGCATGTGGAGGCAGCTTCAACAGGGGGCAACGTGAACAGGGAGCGTAGGTTACGGACGGTCCAAAGACATACGATGAACGGGTTAAAGTGAACGGTCTTTAGATGCTAAAATAGACATGAAGTCCCAAATGATAATCATTACTAAAGCTAGTCAGGAAGTGTCATATAAATATGGCATCCATAATCAGCACAATCACTTTAAATTGAATATAACTGAGGTATGAAAACAAAACCACATGCTTGCCAGGCTAATGCAAATTTGTAAATAATTGTTCCTGTATATATAACCTGGGCTAAATCTATTAACGGCAGCAACTTCCCCGATTGGTTACATGCACTCATGCTTTGGAGAAAAATGATACTAAAAGCCAGGACGTGAACAGTGCCCAAAAATTGTCCCAAAGTGCGCTACTTGGGTAGCCAGATCAGGTCTCTTTGACAATCATTCACTTTGAGATATGCTCTAAGACACCACTTGGTCCTGGATCCGCAGATACAACTGACTTGATAAATCAACTTTGACATGTCGTGTTGTGTGCTGTGCATCTTTCTTCGAAGCTGTTGGTAGTCCCCTAGTTCCCTCAGCGAACAGTGGCTTGACAAAATTGCACGTCATATTCAAACGTCACACTTGAATGGTTTTATGATACAAACTAGCTGTTTCGGCTCAGAGAAGACAGTTCCACAATTGTAACTAAGCTTCACTTATTAATAAAAAGGGTCGGACACCCGTTTTACATCCTTCGGAAGGAATTCTTTGAAATATTTTTGAGAAATCAGAGCAATGCTAAGCCTTTAGTAAAAACTAAACCCAAATATCCACATACAAAGCACAATGCACTCGAGCACTGTTTTTGATAAAGTCTCATCTGTTGGGTATCCATTCTGTTTATCCTCCCAAATTTACATATAAGATCGATATTGTTCCCAATCTTTTCGCGGAGTGTAAGTTACATAGGGCTATCTTGAAATCACGTTACCTAGAAGCCTACAAAGGGCGATTTATTTTGTAATGTTTAACGAAGTAGTTTCCATAGGTTCGTTGACGATACTTACAAGAGAAATTTTGGTTGACATTTGCGCAAAAGAGTTTAAAAATTCAGTGAAGATAATTACACGAACAGCATAAACGAGATCTTCAGCCGGGTTCCAGGTGAGCCTCCGATTAAAACCAAATTGATATGCAAATGTGTATGTTTGTCGTAATTTCAAGAACCTCTATCGCGAATTGATGTTGAAAAGTAACTACTTCTATAGGATGCCCTTGCAGGACAAAAATCAGCCAGCATGTTTCTGTCTGCATATGTATGCCGGAAAACGTCTGAAATTGTCGTTCATCGCTCACAAGGTGATGATTACGACGAACATTTAATGTGGCACACCTAACGGTCTGCTGCACTAGTGCCCGCCTGTCTAACGCAGGTATGATCGAAGTGTTTCCAGTCCACAATCCAGCAACATTAAACTATTGCTTTATTTGTGTGATATGCAAACTATGTGCGTCTTGTGAATGGGCTTCCAGCCTGGAGGATTGCTAGGCATTTTCCATCCTTAAGCTAAATATATGCATCATGCAATTTCAAACTATCTAATCAAATCTGCTCGATCGTTCAACGTGATTTCTCGAGTTTCCCCTGACTGTTCAATGATGACCGCTAAAAGACACTTTAGACAACAGAAACGATTGCAGTCATGTTCCATCAGTCATAATCATGTCGTCAAAAAAGGAAGGTGACAGTATTGACCTTCTTATTACTATCCAATGACCACATCAGGAAGTAACTCAAAAATTACATGAGTCCCCGATAGTCTGAATTTTAGCTGACTAACTCTCAATTTCTATTGCTTCACTGCTGTTGATATTGCATGCAAACATCACCCTTGTTCAAACAGTCGCCCTCATGCCCTAGCGTCATTATGCTGGTGAGACTACACCATAAGAGGAGTGTACTGGACTCCACTTTGGCTCTTACTAGAGCTCACAATCAGTGCATATCTTTAGCCGGGGGTGAACTAAGGATACCTGATATAAGAGGCGAGTGTGTTACCACTACTCCACCAGCACGCTCTGGGCTCATCCGAATTTTCACGTCTGAACATGCTCACCCTGGATGTGATTGCCCGATGCCTCGAACAACGACCCAGTAACTGTCTTGGTTGTGTCAATCAATCTGCCCGCCTTTGAGGAATTCTCGGTCAAGTAGTGCCGCGGACGATTTGCGGCGTTGAGCAAAACAATTACTTCACTCAGGAGTGAACATGTTCGCTTGTTCAGACGTGGAAGTTCGGGTATGTACAGCGTGTGCTGGTGGTGCATTGATGGCACACTCGCCTGGCACGTCAGATATCCTGGGTTCAAAGCCCGACAAGGGCAAGGATGGTCACTGCTAATTAACTCTAATTAGAGCTCACCAGAATAAGTGCGCCAAGACAGGAGGAATGTGAGCACGAATTCTACAACCACCTACAACTGTTAATATTTATACATGAACCTGTGTAGTGCAATTTTATCAGGAGCCCTTCTGGCAACGATTGTTCTCTTATTTGACATAGAAAAGATATAATAATGTTCCAACTAATACTTTCACTTTGGAATTTATAATCAGGCCATTTAAAAACGAAAGCGTACCTTAAGCGAACGATGTTTTGGTCAGTAGAATTAATTTTAAATTTTACCTCTCAAATCGTTCATGCAAAAATGCCCATAATTATCTCCCAATTATGAAACCTCCTGCAGGGAAGAATTAATAAACTCATGTGTGTCCAGAGGTAGTTCTATCTTTGCTCGAAAACCTCCAAGGGACTGCGCGTGAGACTTAAGCAATCGTTATATTCTGTCACGGTCGATGACGATCGAAATCATTGGTTGGCTTATCATCGGCTTATGAAAATTCGGGATGTCCAGGTTGAGTTTGACAGGAACATCCGCTTGGCACCAACGGTTTTCAATGACGGAAAATAAACAGCAAATCGACCACAAAATTCAAGAAGAAAGAAACATCAAATGTAAACAAACCACTTTAATCTGGACACTTTCAGTGTTGAAGAAAATAGCAGATGCAATCATAACGTGCGGTTTGTATGAGTATTCGTCGGCATTTCCGACTTGGGTTGTCTTCACTGGTAGACGTTACCGCCATCAACCAACAGTCACAAGTTTTTGGCTTTTTCAGAAATCAACTTGCCAGTACTACGATGTTGCTTGAATCATATGTTGCGCTCATGTATGATGATCACCCACCTTGCGGTTGGAGAGCAGTGTTACGTTTTTTGCGTTCTAAAGAGTTCTAAGGAGTTAAATAACTGCAAACTAACACCACTCCCATATCAGTCTAACGATATTATACTGTGAGTCTCAGCTTCTGTAGTTGATACTGTGTGAAATTCCGTGACCTTGAACTCCCCTCAGTATTCTTGCAAATATCCAATACTAATTTGCTTATCCAAAGCAGTGACAGCTGCTAGTGGAAGCGTTTGTGTTTGAGCTACTCTGTTTGGCCACAACTAAGTGGATGGCCATGGTGAAACACGCATGATCATTGGAAACTCGGCCACCTGGGAATCTGGAAGCGACCTCTGTCACTTTATCGGGATTGGTGGTTGAAAAGCGATTCAGTTACTTGCGATTGGGAAGTAGTGTATATTTAATCCAACGCATTTAAGTCATACGGGGCATCAGGTGTGCTGCGTATCAGGCAAGAGGACGTTGGTACTTCAGGTAAAAAAGCACGAAGAAAAAAACATTCCACACAGTTAACTAAGAAGATATAAACAACTCTTGCTCATAGTGCTAACATTAGTTCCATCCGAATTGTTGTGCGGTCGTGAGGTCCGGGCACCGGAACGATGAGGGCCACTTCGCATGTACGAGTAAGGAATCTACGCAGGTATTGCATCCGCACCACTTTGAGTGGGTAGACAGGACACTTTACAAGTTGTCTGTGTATTCATATTGATTGTGTCTAACCCGTTCGAATAAGCAGAGTACGTAGACCTACTTATAGTAATTGTGATGCGATTACCCTGAGAGAAGTCGGAACAGGCTCCCATGAAGTGGTTGACGGCTGAATCATACTGACGGTCATTGTGGTCAAGATCATTTGATAGCATAAGGCAGATATAAGAATCAGTAATCCTATGAAAATGTTCCAGTCTTATGCAATGAATCGTTGGGACAGCTAATGCTAACAACATTTATATGTCCTTAATTAGAGTCTGTACTGAGACTAATGATATAATCACGGTTAAGGAAGTGCCGAATAATTGTTCACTCGCCTCCGTCCATCAGCTGTTACTCAGTTGGCATTTAAACCCTTTACCGTAAGCTGTAAGCTAGTTGCCGTGCTTCGCCAGCAGACTAACTACCACCGAAAACACAACTCAACGCCAGAACGCGAACCTGAATGAACTCAGGCGACAATGATAAATGTTGAAACTACGCAAATCGCAGAATAGGTCTGGTCAGGTGGGATGTGCGTAGAATGTAATTTGTGCTTGAAACCTAACATTGACACATACTTGGAGAATAAGCCTACTTGAAGGACCCTAAAAAGAGCAAAGCCGGCCATTGGCTGTCAGTTTTTATCAAAATCATGAGTAGTGCTCCATCTAGAGAATATACTGCGATGTCCCGAATACTGTACCAAATGAATCAAGATGTTGACTTAGTGCAGCATATTCCATTGACGCACCTCACAAAAGTGGGATTAATCTAACATTCATTGGTTCCCATTTTAAAACAAAATTGGCCTTTACATGAGTTTATTTCGAGGTCCGGTGACTCTTTGGTGACTTGTGAAACAGAGGGTTCTTTGGAACAAAGCAACAAGCGGGTTTAATGGGGTGAGAACTGTGGTGGTGATTATTTTCGATACCTATGAGGACAACAGATACCGAACATTTTTGTGTTATGGTAAACTTAAAGTACTTATCCAAATGATTACTGATTAACTCACACAAACGGGGAAGAATAGTCACCTGCTGCAGAAACACACGGAACCAAACCTAGAGTAATTTATCACACATTCGCACCTCAAGAATATGTGGAGGCCGCAATTTCACAGCTGCCTCTAGACTTCGGCGAACAGGCGTAAATTCTAATCGTTTTCTCTGGCTCTACAGGCAGAAATGTGCTGGATGCTGTTTGAGTGATAAGTGCTTCGCAAAACGTCTGCGATAAATGTGATGGAGAGAAATTTTCGAAGTTTCAAATTAGATTCCACCCTCCGTGTGAGGTCAGTACATGGTAATATTCACCGTACCACGGCTTTATCCCTGTCTCATGGATCAGTTGTCTGTACATCGCAGGTTTCTACGGGGATTCTATCCCGTAACCTTCCGGTTTTTATCTGAGGACCGACTATGTCATTCTGGCACAGGTGGCTGTTTAGCAGTCTGATTAGCCCAAATATTTAATAGTATCAGGCGTCACTTGTCCTTCAACCATGCCAGTTTTATCATCTGGTCATGTACCTCTTGGCTTCTATGGTGGGGATTCCTTAGATGAAATGCTCGTACAACTTGCGAACTACATTCTTTTTGTTCCAACTCGTGCTAAATATCATGATAACCATCATAAACGAGAGCTTCAGCTGGGTTCCAGGTGAGCCACCCATTAAAAACAAATTGATATGCAAATCAGTGTTTTTCGCTAACATCCTGTTGACGTCTTATTTTTAAGAACTCGTTTTGATCTTTGATTTAGATTCTCAATTTCAAACCCAACTTCTCTGATTCAGTTAACTCCTTAGACAAACATACGTATGTCCCCACTCTTCTGTTTGTCTCATCCAATTATATATATATATATATATATACTATTAAACTCAGCACTACTTTCATCAAATGATTATTTGCTGCCTTGAGGTGCAGCTCAACGGCAAACTGCATCCTATAAAAGTGAGCCTCGGGGAACAGACAGCCTAATGTCGGTCCATTGAATATGACACCGCAGATTAAATCAAACATATTTCCCTCAGTTCGAACCGCAATAATCTAACAAGCACACTCGGAATCTCTGTTGTCCACGGATCAATTAATGGCATCCTGGTCAGCTCGACCACTCCTAGTGACTTGTCATGGGATTAAATATTTAAGGGAAATGTGGCCCCATAGTTAAGTTTTGTTCTTAGATTTTTGCCTTATTATAGACTAGACGAAATCTCGTGGTCAGAAACTTTTGGTGTTGTAGCACTAGAAGAAGCAGGTTAGTGGGAGAAATTTTTCACCGGCCCTACATTGTACAGTACAAATCAACAATCAGCTCGTGCGACAATCGTCGACGGAATGTTATTTCGTCTCTCCCCAGTGACATACGGCTATCCGTATTTGACATTTATTGGCTATTGGCAAACTGAGGAGTGTGAACAGACAGGTAGAATCGATACATTCACGAAACCCACATCCATAGGCCAACCACTGTTCTTAATTCCAACGAACTTGCTATCACTAGGAGGTAGCTAGCTGCTGGTCGAACCACAATATGGGTAGTGAGTTGGAATGGTGCACTCTTTTACTCGATCAATACGTGGCCGAATAACACATCGAGGGGGGAAATGAGTAGTTTGGTGGAATTTTACAGGCACGAGTGAGTCTTCATTATAGTTTCTATTGTACAAAAAATAAGAACAAATACAAACCTTTCCTTTCAGAAAGGTAGCTCCGATGTTTTATACAATTGAATCAATTGAATTTCTTGTTTCAAGTCGTTGCCTCGGCTTGTTAATGCCATAACACGAATGGGAGCTAAATACCCTTCTCTAAGTTGTGCTCAAGCTTGAAGTCGGAAGTCCAAGTAGCCAGCATGAGTGAAAAGGTGGACCCGAATTTCAACTCCCTACTTACTGCCGGGTGGCGTTAGACGTCTCCATTAATCGACATCAAAGGCTTTAGGTTGAACGAGTGAAGTCTCACCGACCTATTGACAAAATATTTAAAACTGGGAACAGCGTGCCTCAAAGACCGGGGTTTTAGCACGGCCATACACGTAGCTACCAGCAGTTCGCCAAATGATCAGTATCCATGAGTCTGCCCCTACAGGCTTCTGCTGAGTATAAATTCCGCATACATGGTATTTCGAAGCAAATGTTGGTATTCCACACTACAAAATTTGCGGTATTGATGGCAATCATTTGTGTGAGTAAGATGGAAGGCATTCTCGGTAATACTAGAAAATGTGTCCTGGGATGAAACTAAGACAACAGATCAGCAACTCACCATATCCCAAAGCGATTAAAATAATAACTCTATTCGGAACACAACGCGAACAGGCACAAATTCCCTAGGGCAATACGGCTTAGACCCTGTTCCTAAATCTGGACATCCAGCGTGCCCCACTACTTGTATGGATCGGCTATAGGTGGTTAGTTAAACCCCTAGGGCCAGTGTGCACCGAACTCCCACAGCGTAGTCCAGCAGACATGGTCCGGTTTGTTGACTATGCGATCATTCTGATTGCAGCCTGTAGATCAGTGCTACTTCATTCGAAACCACATAGGGCGTCCACGGCACTCAGTAATATTTAGAGCATAAGTTTTTGAAAGACTTTGGGAATTTCCGTACTTATCCGTCGTAGTCTGAAGGCGCAGGGGGCGCACCAAAAAACGAGTACGAATATGGCAAGTGTGGTAAATCTGATCGTAACCTACTCTGTCACCTAACTTGAAGTATTATCCAGTGGGTAATGAGGTTATGGATTTTGAAGAAGGAACGTTTAGGTTCCCTTTGAATACCACAGTTATTCTGGCTAAAGTAGAATTTTGTCGGACAAGCTTGGCACAATTAGTCAAGACCGAAATCTGCCAAGCGGAATTCTACAATATTTTAATTCACTTTCACTTCCTTTAAGTTACCAGTTGCTCTTTTGCGGGTTATCACAATTCATTTTGTTTATACGTTAAGAGGTTTTCATGTAGGGTATGATGATTTGTTTTGCTGCTTGGTCGTGAAGTTTGTGTCCTTCTTGAGAAGCCGTTTCTTCCAAGTATCGACCGGTTGTAGTTCACAGGTACACAGATTTTGGTTATTCTATATGGTTTATTTCCTTTCCTCATAGTTTCGCTATATTGATTTTTCCTCTGCTGTCCCGAGTGGAGTTCGGATGCAACACCTTGTGGTTCAAACGATGGTTTTTCTCGTAGCTTACTATTGTCTCCGAGTGTGGCTTTATCTAGTACATCAATTCTCGGCGGCTCTGCCAACTTGTACACCCAAGGATGTCAGCGGATTAGTTTCTTCACATTCAGTTGTAAATCTGATACCACCGGAGGAGGTGTCAATCATATCATGTGCTCTCGTCATGTATCGTTTGATAATGGTCTGTGTCATTTACATAGCAGAGCGAGAGTTTATGGTTTTCCGCATTATCAATTCGGCCTTAACTTCGATCAATGGTAATCGCACCAGAGACATTGTAAACGGCTAATAAATTTGCCAGTCGACTTGAAATTGTTTCAAGGGTTAATCCGGATGGGTTTGTTGCACTGGTCCGAGGAGTTGCATACGTTTTTCTCTCTGATATGTCTTTCTTGGATGAACTAGCCAATGAAACAAACAAAATCCAAGTAAACAATCAAAACCGAAGGTCAATGCCTGTAAACAGTAATCATAAATATGAGCACAGAACAACGCAAAGCAAGTCCACCACTCACGGACACTATCAGCTTAATTGGTGAAGGAATGTTTGCAACCTCATTGCCTTGCTCAGTGAAACAGAACAACAGGCAACTTCAAAACCTACACTATCAACATTCTTCTCATCATCAAATAGGTCCAGGTTATTCAGAGGGACCAAGAGAATTAAGCAATGGGTGCGTAGGGACGCTAATTTGTTTGTTCATTTAAGGCCGAATAAATAATTAAACCATTAGAGCACAGGGCAAGCTGCATGCTTTTTGCCGTGTCACCAAGCCCATTCTACCCATAAAATCTTTACCCTCAAAAGAAGGATATGACACCCCGATAACATTTTCTGGAAAAAATTTCGATACTTCTTTCTTGAGACCTTAAACTCAGCCAAAATGAATGCCACATTCACAAAGTGGTTATTGTTATTACAATGCCTAAATATCAAGTTGACAGCCATCAGGATGTGTATTTGCCCGTTCCTTGCATTCGGCTGCATACGGTTGTCATAAACGAGAAAACTATCCAACGGTGTAAGATAACGCCTGGCAGCATAGAGGAATAAAATAGAGAAGACTTCACAAGCGCTTTTTTGAACACTCTTGACTAATATGGAGAACCGAAATAACGTCTTCAAATGGTGTTCTGGATGCCCTCAAAAATCAGGATTGTAAGACCAACACTAACAAGCATGGCTAAAGAGACTGTTACTCAACTGTGCATGCCAGGTGTGCGTAATTAGTCCAACTTAGCCGGATTAGAATTGTACATGCTAATCTTCCAGCCCAGGTTTTGTACTTACCATTATCAGAATGTACCCCGTGATAGGGTTAAACCAGAGATCTTCCTCATACTGACCCACATGGTTCATAGGCTTTAAAACGGATGCGTCAATACCCTCGGAATGTCCAAAAATGCAGCGCAGTTGTGGCGATGCTTGAAAAATGTCTTCTTCTATCACTCTAGACCTCTTCCAGGTGACAGTTGCTTTCAGTACATGATGGTAAATATATCATTGCTTGGTGCCGTTCGATCACTTTCTATCTGTGTTTACTCTAATGAAAGCAACTTTGTTGCTGGTTTCACTCATGTGAAAAAAGCACCACAAGTGTAGTAGACGTGATTATACCGTGCAATACCGACCAACCATATAATGACTGCGCAAAAACTCCCAACAAACTAATTGAGCGCCGTCCAAAACTGAATCATTCATTCAGAAATATGTTGGACAATATCGTGCCACCAACTGATTCCGCTACCGATGTCACAGTTTTTGAGGTAGTGCGGGTAAGCGCAGTCTTTGAGTCTCCATCAGATTCATGTAGTGACTGAACACCAAACTGTACGTAGGTGGCAAAATGCACACATTTCCAGTATAATCTGGTGTTGATGAGATAACTGAGTAAAGCTCTCTTTTGTGCCACTCCTGAACTAAGCGCGTTGAAAATGGGCTTCTTCATATTCTACTTGACACAATATTCGAGGAACGCAGGATACTGTCTTAACTACTCATTCAGCTGGGGGATATCATAAAAGATAGAATCATTGAGACTCACATTCAAATCACTTTCGTTCAAAATGTCCTCGTCCAATCCCAATATATTTATTCCATTCAGACTGTCATTAACCCCTGCGTAATTTGGAAATGAATGATGTTCGCCATTATTGGTCTCCTTCCATAATGGTCTAATGTTCGACGGTCAAGGCACAACCATTTTTGTGCTGACCGTCCGTTGCGCCTAAATCCTATGAATGTATGGCTCCAATTTCCAAGCGATCCAGACGTAACTGCATTGGCTCGCTAATAAAGCGTGACTTAAATTTAGTTCTGCGGGGTCAGAAAACTTGCAGTTGAATTTGGCCGTACTCTTCCGAAGTATAGTGTACTTTGTGAACACAGTAGTGTGGATGCATACAAACAACCCCAGTAACAGTTGGATGAACAGATGAAATTTCCCGTGTTTTAAGATACTTCATTCTAAGTGCCGACCTCGGTCAAATACTGTATGCCTTCCATCATGTCAGTACTGCTTTAATTTTCAATATGTTCACCGAATTCTTGTTAGAAATTGTGATATTTGACTACCATTTGACTGCCAACGGTTTCCCATTAATCCGGCATAGGAAACCAAGTACGTTTAAAAACTGGTTCTACTCACAAACATAGCTGGCAAAGGGCTCGAAGGTTGTGTTAGCTTACTGACTGTGGGAATTCTTGTTTAACCAGACAGATGAGGTCATTCTGGAAGTTTATCACACCGGCGTATAAGGATTCGGTATGTTCCTCTCTCAAAAGTTTCTATCTGGGATTCATCGGTTTAGGATGAAGTTTGATGTTCGGTGCTACATCATTCAAACTAAATTGCCGCAAAGGGTACATATGTCAGAAAGACTGAGCGCTGTTCATTCAGAAGGATATTTAAAAAATTGAATAGACCTAAATTTTCTAGTGCACTAATGATGAAATCGGAGAAGGAGACAGTAAGATGTTTACTGATCTTACATTCTGGTTAAAAAACGATTAGAAACCAAAACTAGTCTCACTGCCACGTGTACCACAAGTGAGTTCTGGTTGTTTCAGCTGTACTCTTCTGAAACAATTAAGCGGGGTTTTATCCTTCCCCAATGACAGTCCACTTTGGTCGGTCCCTTGAAGATCCAATTGAATTTGGTAACTAATCAGTTTGTAGCAGGACTGCGTGTAAAACAAATGTTGGTCAAAAAACATCCAGGGGACAACAAAAAATTGATGGGTTCCAACTCTCTGCGTTTCAAAGAGGCATCCTGGTGTTCTTGAACGTAACCCGTTGCAAATTTTAAAGACGATTTAAGTACGTCTGTGATTTACTTAGTCCGACAGGCAGTCACTTGGTTACGATGGTAATTTGCGATCCACAAGACTTTTTGCAGTTGCACTGCGTGTCGTGTTACTTTCGATCCATCATGTAATTATTTGAGATTTTATGATATATTTTATCATTTATGTTCCAAATAAGCCTACAACAGTTTTGACTAAACGAACAATACGGCTGGTCTTCCAAAGCCACAAAAATTAACTTCAAACCTGTAACCTCCTGCTGAAGGGAAAGCCGATGAACAGTACATCATGTTTCACGGGAACGCAATCCACCATAAGAAAAAAAGTAAGCTGTGTCATTTTCCATAGAGAGTAAATTCCATGTTATAGCATTTTAACGATAGCTAAAAAACGCACGGAAATTTCCGAAAATAAAACTGTTCATCTGTACGTGTTGATTTCCACCATCGGTAAAATCTTCAACCAGAAACAATATAGAGTAAAAAAATGTTACTTTCTTCTCCCGAACAATAGTTTAACTGTTCACAGCAAATGGAAGACCTTTGGATTTCTCGATTTCTACCAAAATAGCCAGCTGCCGTTAGGGAGGATCCTGCACTAGTTAAGTCTGAATTCGACCGATACTGTGTATTAAAACTGCAGATATCTTACGTTCAGTCAGATTAACTTCATAATCTGTGGCAGATTTCATTGATATCTGCATGATGATTCCGTCTCCATGAACGTTGTTTGAGCAGTCTCGGAGATATGTTTTTAACAAACAAGATGCAATCCTTGTGTAGACTGGACACGTTTCACCAAAAGTTCATATCATAGCTGCGAAACCGGTCAGTACACACCGACTCAAATACCGCCCGACTTAAGTCCCAGAAATATACAGATAAAAAATGTTGTATTTAAAGCAGAATGCCGCAGAAAGTTGTTTCGAGAGAGTGACAAAATAAACCTGCCAAAACTTTCTCCAAAATGTTGCTCATCACGTTCATTACTGATATCTTCAGCGAGGGACCACTTCACAGACAGGCCATTTTGAGCGGCTTCTTGGTAGTCTCTACAGAGGAGGGCAATTTTATTTGAAAGAAACATCGCGTTGAAGACTGCCTAATCAATAATACTAATGCTAGGTGTCCGTGCACGTTTGCGTTCTACACAAGCCGTTCCAAGCGATTCACCCCTGGCGTCTTAATATTACCCGATATTTCATTTTGAGCAACATTACGAAGCTTTACTACACTGATCCTCGAACGAATAAAACGACAACTTAGCTTATCGCACTCACTTGCTGGGATCACAGAAGGAAGCAGCCAGTTCTGTCCTGCAGTATCTAGGAGGCATAAGCGGCATCTCCCGCACCAGTGAATAAAAATGTAAGAGTACTTACGAAGTTGAAAGAATGGACGCCCTTGGAGAAGACGTGAACCCGAGAGCTTTCGCCGCCTGAGTGCTGACCTGCTCACTTCCAATGCGCACACTCAGGAGTGATCCGTTTCATATCTGGCCAGTGAAATAACTGGTACACATCTATCGGAACCAAAAGTGAGTCCCTGTTGTAAATTCCGCGGTAGGTCTGACAATGAGATCACCAAGGTAGTGGAGTGCGCTGATGTGAATTAATATGGAAGAGACTGATTATCTTAAATAAGGACCCAAGACATGTTCGAAGATGAAAATCACCTCGTCTGAGGTGTGTGTTATTATCACTCTATAACCTTACCACAGATAAACTCGTAGACCAACATATGATTGACAGTAAAATATAATAAACCTTTTTTCTGACTTTTCCAAGAACTCCGTAAGTACAAATATTTCCCTACACAGAGCGCCTCACACTGCTAAAGCCCGAGTGAAATGCTACATTGTATTAAAGTGAGGTCAGGCTCACTTGAATCCATTTCTCTGTAGGAAATGTATGAGACAGAAAGTAAACTAGAACCTATTCACCTGCTAGATTGTTTACCCAAAACACATAAGAACCACTAGTCTCGTAGGTCTGATCGCGTGTCTCAGCTTGCAACATTAATATTAATTCGGAGGGTTTGTTTTGTTGGTTGTTAGTTTGAATGAATGACGTGTCCGTTTCAATTAGGTGAAATAACATCGTCGCGTGAATATCACTCCCGTGGCGTAACACGAATAAAACCTTATTGAAAAGCTGACAAAGAAATTTACCTCAGCTCTCTGAGGGTTGAATCATCAGGTTGAAATTACACACAGTCATCCTCTTACATAGTCCAGACAGTAATCAACCCGGTCTCGAAAGTAGAGGTAATTTGAGAATATTTGTTTCTTCGGTACGTCTTCTTCATATTCATAGTTCACTATCCGTAAAAGTAACCAACACCATCCGTTCAGATCCACGAGTGTCCTTTCGATTACATGCCATCCTTGTATTTTTCTCTCATTCTACTCAACGTTTTAACTAAGAGAGAATGCAGCCTGGGATAAATGTAGACAAACCTGGTAGTACTGATATCAAAAGCTATTCGGTTGGGTGTAGTGGCCATCAAAACTGGGAAAACTGTAACCTGCAGCCCCGTCCCTTAAGTTCTGTCTTAATTATGAATTATCTGTACCCGACTGAGCTCCAGGAAGGGCAAAACAGGTAATGGACTGCATTTTGATTTCATTGTAAATCAACAGTGGTACGATGTGTTTCAATAGCTGGTTTTCCTAAAACCTGCTTTATTCACGGCGATATAGAAAACAACTCAGTCTTTTTAGGTGACATTTTCGCACCTTAAACTGACTAAATATACTGGTCGTCAAATGATATTTCTACTCAAGATTTAGCTCATCACTTTTAACGCACTAAACTATTTTAATCATAATGTGACATTTTTATTTGCTTCTTCGCTGACAGAAAAGTTAAAAGTTCCTGATTTCTGAGTCTCTAAACAAACTCTGTTTAATTTCAGTTTATGAAACCAATATACTTTGTAAAGCTTCTATGGGCGTACAGCAGCAGGTATGCATCATTCGGAGCGTTTACTACTCTAATTACCCTGTGCCCATTGATGTTTTTGTTTGCCACGGATGTTTCTTGTTTTTTTGTCTTTGGTTGACTGTTACAAGGCTGATGCAGTGGGGTCAGAATCGGGGTAAAAAACTGGCGCTTATCAGTGCGGAGAAGACTGGCTGAAATTTCGTTGGTTAAACTTAAGATAATCTACCGTTTTCTCTACTGGATCTGGTTTGTGATGACTGACTGAGTAGAACGAGTGTGCTCTGGAAGTAGCACTACTGTTCGAGACAAGGAATCCATCCCGAATTCATCAGCATAAGTTCTATGCTCATCTGCGTACATCAAACTGTTCTACTCTCTGTATTTGCGAACAAAGTAACCTGGGAGGGACAGATTGACTAATCATTGTCTCTATAGCTATAAGTGCGGATACTGAATAGATTTATATTTTGCTCAACCAATGAGTGTACTTTGAACATACTACTCTGAAACAAAAAGCAACAGTAAACGCTAATTACATAATATTTACCATTTCTTATACAATAGACTCAGCACCCCAGTGTACATAATATCCCATGGAAAACTTTAACTATTTCTTAGAATGAGCTAACAGTCTACTAAGTGAAATATCCTTGTAAACCCACGGATATAGGTGCCTTGACCAGATCATACTTGAATGAGACCAACGAAATTTGACATTGTGAAACAGCATTTGGTGTATGAACAAAGGGCCTACGGAGATTTTTCCGTAGATTAAATGCTTACTTCAAAATGGTCACCATGAAAATTCATGACTTATCAAAATTCGTTCACTAAAATTGGGGTCAACATATAATAAAATTAAAGCATGGAGCTGAAATTACAGTAAAGCCCAAGGATCTTAGATCTTTTTCATTTGAATGCTGCTTTCTTTCCCTACACTGGTATAGCAAAAACTGCAAAGCTAAAACAACACTAACTTGCTTTTGCTTTCCAGGTGATAAACACCAGGCCTAGAAGATATGGCGAACTACCAGTGTAACGGTGGGTACTACTGATGAGGCATGCGAGTAGTATGTGTGTTCTCATAACTTCGCCTTGATCTAATGGAGGGTGGGATTTATTACAGAATTTGTGGAACTACTTTGCAGTTTTTGCTTGCAATTGTGCGATAGTCAATGAATATCCAGGAGAATTCAAGAAGACGCGTTCGAGAAGAAGATGGATATTCCGTTTCTTAAAAACAACATGCAAATGAGACTTTAACCTTCTTGTCCAATAATCTGTAACCGTTTAGTTGGCGTTTTCTAATGAACAACTCTGCAGTGAAGGGTGTCCCTCTTTACACCAGTAATACCACCTTCGCTATAAAATGTCAACCACTTTATCTGACCTGATACAAGCACTCTGCGCTTGCGACGTATATGCTATGCTCTGCTGTACTGACCTCCTGGAGAATACTTGAGATCCATTGTTTCATAACGTCTTCCTGAAGGCTTTAAAAAGGTTTTAAAAAAACACTGCAAAGGGTGTGATACTACTTAGTCGAAGGCCTGAAATACAGGATGTCATACATCATACAAAGGAATAACGGGACTATGATTACATAAATCTTCCTAAATTGCCTTACAAAGAAAATTGGCGTCTATTCGTTTATTTCAGGCCGCAGTGGTTGCAAATGTTACCGGGAATCAGAAGTGATTTTACTCAATTATGTGGAAATATCTGCGAGATTTACTTCAGAAGGAACAGTGGGCTTCAGCCCTCTAATACCATGACCTGGTTGTTCCAAAAGAAGCGGGGAGTACTGGATTTTCTTTTACACCTTTTTGGTTAACAATTCAAGTCTAAGACTATGTCGAACTTTGAAATTCCAAAGCTTGACGAATTAGGCGGTATTGTACACGTTTTTCCTCTGGCGAAGTCCGGACAGGCCTAATTTTTATGTCTGAGTGGCTTACGCCTGTCGGCTATGCCGCAGTTTTCTGAAGCCTCTGGAGTTCTCTAGTCTCTAATCTGTGCGGACAACCACACATTAGAAACATCGAAAAATAACTTGAGTGACCAATTTATCAAAAAGGATATGTCATGCGTTGAATATTTTTCTAGTCTGTTTTGGAGATCCACCGGTGATTAAGAGATACCTGCATGTGTCACCAAAGTATTCCTCTTCGTGAATTCACTCTTAAGCTTCATTTACCACATACACTTTCAGGATTTCCGTAACATGAATACACTTCCGTCCACGCGGTCGGTTAACACATTCCGGTCGGAAGAAAATCGGAGCTCCAGCATCAATAATCTACGCTATCCCCGTCCAAGTTCTCTATACCTTCCTATGAATGACCGGAATGACGACGGTCGGGAACACCTTCTACCTAATGATCCATTCTCCGTGGAACGCCGAGCTCAAACCCTTGGTCGACCAACTCACTATACCACTTCCGGTAACAGAAATCTGACCAATCCGTTGTTCGAGAGTGTTGGTAGCTTAGATCAACCGTGGTACAAAAGTTATGCCGCCACATCCACCTTACCTCAACCAACTATCAGTCTACCACCTAACCGACCGCAAGAAGTTAACACATTTGCCACAGCCAGAGAACTGCATTCGACCGTGCGTGTACCCGTCCCACGTAGCCCAGCACGCCCAAGCCCTTATTCAACTATCCGTCGAATCAACGAACCAAGCTTGCACAGTTACCGCGCCACGCGTGCCATTAAACAACCAACTTTGTTTTCGTGCGCTGGAAGCAAATGCTGTGAACGCGAACCCAGGTAGTTAAGACGGTCCCAGTTGAAGCGCTTTGTCATTTTTTCTGTGATCTATCTTAAGCACAGTTCTAGGACACCATGGGTGATAATAACGGTTATAAATCACATGAAAATTGGGAATTAAAAATGTACGATCACTAAGCCGTAGTGTACCGGTGCTAGTGTAATAATAATACTCATCAATTTGTGCTTCCATCCTACTCGATTAAGAAGTCATCCATCAGTTCAGGTATAATTAAAACGGAAAGTAACTGACTTCAGTTCCTATCTTGTTAGAATTTACCAGCAATGCGCATCCTAGGCAACTTGCGGCCTAACATGCGAGGTCTTAGGTCCATAAGTGTACAATGGACACTGATTCATTACAGTACACCTACCCACAGTAAATACGAAAGTTTCCTGAGGGAACATACCCACAATTTAGGCGAAAACTCCACGACAACCCAAAAGCAGCTTTGTTTTCCTTGAGGCTCATCAGGTCGACGCAGTCCCTGGGCTTCCGTCAACCTCATATTCTACTGTGACCTCTTAATTATTAGTTCTAATAAGAACGAAAACCAGTCTGGCCTCTACTTATTTTGATGTGGACTATCTAGAACTGCTGTGTCATAGAAGTATTGTAAATTTTAGCGGATTGTCGGAGAGGTTCCGGGAAAGTGCGTCGAGTTTGACGAACACAACCCAAACAAAAAACCTCACTAATACCTGAGATGTAAAGTCAAGTACCTAGTCGATCGCTGTTGGCACACAGGACCAACGTAGACACAGAGAAACAAGCGTGTGATACATAGACCTAAGTAAACGCTAAGTGTTTCCTCCCAAAAAATTCATTTTCAGTGAGGTTTCCTTTTCTTGGTTTGGTAAACGTGTCCCCTTTTCAGCTTGCAAGCAGCCAAGTCTCAATCTGCCAACTCAGTCTGCTTGTAGGTTCATGGGTCTTTCAAAAATCTCGAAACAATAATGCGGCTATCTGAAAGTGTAATGTAACGGAAGATGAGTACAAATATCTACATGTCAAGGATACTTTAAGATTCTTTTTTAGACCCCGGGAATGCGTTTAAGTTCTTGCATTAGCACAGGGATTAGAGTGTTACCGTACAACCAGTAACTCATTGCAGAAATCATGAAACAACTGCCATTGATATGGTCCGCTTTAATCCAAGGATTTATGGTTCTGGCTGCCGGTACTAAACGGAGCTTAGATATGCAAATTCTTGCTTACATACATTAAAGTGGGACGAGAGATTATCGTTGTGCTTGGTCTTATCCTGCAGCTACTCAAAGTTTAATATTCGGTCTCCTGTACGATTTCCTTTAAACGAGTCAGCAGCTCAGGTTATCGTTCGGCCGTAAATATGATACCTATGTTGCTCATGTTGACTATGCTGTTATGTTGACTTCAGCTTTGTCCATGTACTTATCTCCATATATCTACTATCAGGATCGTAAGAAACCTCATGCATTGGAGATTGACTCTTCATTCCAAGTTCAGAACACTTTTACAATGAGCTGTACAAAGAGCTTTACGTGGGACTGTGAGTTCTTCAGAAAGCTTTGCGTTCTCCCACTTCTCCTCCAGGATTGTTATATTCTGCTACCCAATCTTTTGTTGCTGCTGCCTCCGTATTTCCGTGAGAACCACTTCGGTAATGTCCGTTAGCCACTGTTGTGACGCCAAATATATTTTGTTGGACAGGCTGCTTCGAAACTTCCTGAGCCACGCCAGAGAGTTACGTATATTCTCGTGGGTGGTCGGTGCAGTTCCTCGGTTGTTTGATTCCTTTATTTCAGAGCAACCCATTTGCTGTTGTATGGTAGTTATTTCTAATCCTGCTCCAGTACCAATTGACAGTAGCCGCCTGTCTATTGTACAAGATGCTGATCCCTTTACTTTTGTCCACAAGTAATCCAAAGCAAGCTGTTGCATTAGTTTCAGTTACGTCTGAAGAAGTTCCTCTTCAGCTCCGTAAGAACTCCACGGTGCATTTCTCATCTATCTCCGTCGACATTTTAAATATAATTCTGTGAAGCTCGACTGGTTGGTTGAGTAGTGTGTTATTGAATATCGATCCTACCTGCTACCGGACAAAGAAACAACATCGGCCTGGTACAGCGCTATGTTTGTGAATAAGTGACAAATGTTGGCACAGCATGCATCATGTTAGCAACAAAGCGCGACGACCAATAGTGCAAATCAGCAAAAATTATCTGATGACAGCCGGTGTGGAACATCCGACAGAAGTCAACAAAGGTACATGCACGCACAAATGATCCACGCGAAAGGAATACACTTAGACGGCCGGTGCAAAAAATGAAGGCCTGTTCAAAACAAGACCCATGTAAATAGACATGCTACATGTTCTGTAATCATCCATGACAGGAAGGAAATATTTTCAATTACTTCCCTCTGTTGGCTGCAATGACGTGCGACAATCCATCTTATTAATTATCTGTTATATATTTACCAAGTGACGATATTGACAGCTATCCTAACTTTTATATTTATACAAAAAATACTAGAAAACCTTTAGCCTTTGCCATGAAATTACACCTTAAATCTAGTGAAGCAAATGTTGCAACTTCTGAAAACAGTATTTACATGTATCCGCACTAAATGTAGACGTGTGTACTAGACTGAGCTGTATGCATCATGACAACTAACCCCCCAACTAACTGAGTACCTGTGGGGTTATTCACCAGTGTCCACTCAGATTTGCTACGGTTTCTGTTGTGACACAATTCTTCTTGTGCCACATAAACTCACAAATAATCCCATGTGTCGTACAATGTAATTTTTCCAGTTGTCAGCAAACCTCCGAGTGCCAAGTTACTCGTTTGAATTTCAAGGGTATTTGCTTTGACATGAATAAGCATTAGCGTACTCACTAACTTAATCAGTTCCCAAAAATGGACACAGGTTTTTCAACCAATCGGTTGCATACACTGGTGGACTGCATGTTCTTACGAGCTTGTTGTGGTTGTCTGGTCATCCTGGGACGACAGTTGAGGTCTTCTATCTGGTATGAAATCCTGAAAACCTGTATTGACCTTGTCATGCAATGAATTGTGTATCTCTAATTCAGCGTCTTCTATTCATATCAACGCCACTTCACCGCGTCCCACTGGACCATTTGGGATATGCAGTGGTGCTGTTAGCCAAGAAAGCTACCCGTACAATTTGTTGGTTTTTTTGCCCTTAAGAATGTGAAACTTATTTTGTGTAAAAACAGTGCACGGACTGACTTTCTCCAAATTAGTCCAACCTAACTTTCTTGTTTTCGTGCAACACTCGTCAACATGACTGCCTGTTTCCTAACACGGAGACTTACGGATGACACGGAGGTTTGTCAAATTCGAGCATCACATATAAACGTCTGCATAGTTTTCAATATATACGCAAGTGAGACACAAAGTTTGCTGTCCGAATAGGAAAATTTAAGGTGGCCTGGTCTGGGAATGGCGATCGTGATCACTTTGCTCTGAAAAAAGCTTAATCGAGAATTCAGTGTGAAGAGTTTACAGTGTTTGTTCAGATATAGTTGCAGAGTACCATGTGATTGAGGTGGACCTAAAGTGCACCAGATAATTTAGTCTTCTGTATAGCTTTTGGAGACTATCGGAGGTGCATGCACTGCTGCCTGAGGTGTATGCATTTCTTAGAAGGGCGCTGCTATTTCTTACCCATATTCGTTCCTGTGGTTTATGTAAGTGTCCTGCCTATCATGATTGCCCAAACTGCTGCCAGATTTCATACCTAAGCCACCTGTCTTTGAATCAAGCAGGCTTCAGTGAATACATGGTCTCTGGTATCGTTCGTGTATCTTGTTAGATACAGATAGAGGTGAGGCACTAAAAGAAGCCGTCAACATTAAGTTGATCGGACAAGAGATGAGCTAAACTCAGAGGTCATTACTGTGCAGCACGAATGGTCCTCCAATTCTGAAGTGATGCGTTATCATGCCGCTGTGCTAAAATGACTACGAAATTGAAACTACTACTGGTTCATGAAAAAATGATATCCATTATGTTATTTACCAAAATGGATGGGGTAAACACAGTTGTATCTACTTGGAGCTACACAAATAAACTGTCTATTACATATCCCAAATGTAGAGCAGATTCCTTCCTTTCTCCATTAGAGCTGTCACATTAGAGCGTTTATTGTATTTGTAGTGTGATGATGCAAGGTCCTTTAAACGGTTAGAAAGTGCAAGCTTTCAGCACTAGCGTTCCCAGCCTGCCTGTATCCTAAGCTTGGCAGAAATTTAAAACTAAAAGCTATGTTAAAAGTTTAACTGTCTCTAAATATTTTGCCGGCTTGAAATCACGAACTTGGCCTCAATGTGAATAGCACATAACCTGGTTGAATGATGGAACTTAGTGAAGATTCTTGACTCAGTTTTATAGACAAAAAGATTAGCCTAGTAAGACATACCAGTGATCCCACCGCGAGAACAACCGCCCGTTTGTACAATCGTTGTTTATATGCGTATTCGGAATTCCCCAGTAACGATACAAGACTAGTGATTATATCATTACATTATAGTTTCCCAAAATGATTGCAAGGTTCATCTGAGAATTCGTCACTCAAAAAGCCGACCAATGGCCACGTGGTGTGATTTCTGTGATTGAAGGATGAGTGGGAACTAGTCACACTGCTGTTCAGCAGCTCGTGACCTAAAGGTTCAGTGTTCAGCCAATGGTCGGAAGGTCGCGGGTTCGAATCCCTCTTAATTTCTTGAGATGCGTATTACTGGTGATTCCAAATAAGGATAAAACGGGTGTAGAGTTCTTTCCGGCTTCTCAACACAGACTGGCTTTGCTGACAGGACGAAATCTCAATTGCAAATTACCAAATCTCTTCATAATACCATTTGAAAGCGAAGATGCACTCTTGAGAATAAAAAGCCAGGCAAAAATAACTAGATTTCTCAGGTTTGCGCATTGGGTGTTCCTGTGATGCTCGAGCTCATTCCTGTAGTAACGGAAAAGTAGACTTGCGAATAAGTTGCTGTGCGGCTATCTGATTGTACATTCTGCCTCCGTTATCTGATCTCTCAGGCATGACTATCCTGATAGCAGCAGGCTGATTCAAAACTCCTTTCGAAGGGGATAGGTTGCGAACCAAACATGACGGAAAACTCATGCCTAAGGGTTAGCCACTCGTAGCTAAGATATCAGTCGGAAGATTCATATTCGGTAATCTGGCAACTCCACACCAGCAGTCATCAAACGCCCACAGGAAAATACTCACGAGCGTCTCGAGCTGACCAAGCTTGGTTGTTATCCTTTGTTATTCACCTGATATCGGCTTCTTATGAAGTTTTTTTACCACATTCAATATTCTGCAAGTGATATACTGACAAAACGTCCTCCGGAAGGACGATGACCGCAGTCATCTTTCACATACATTTGTCTCATATCATCCCCGCAAACCACCCAGCTCGTCCAGAGAATCAATTTCCCTCGACATTTGCACTGAATATATAATGTCTAATAGGAAACTGAAAACTATTCGATTGCTCAAGACCGGTTTCGCCCTTCTTGGGGCTCATCAGATGGACGCAGTCTCCGAGTTTCCGCCAAACCTGATGTTCTACTTGAACCCATCTAATATGGTTTGTGAAGTACGTATATCTCAGGTAGTTGAATTTTCGTTTATTACTACCATTTCAAGCAAAACACTCCACCTTGGAGCTTATCTTCAGTATGTGGCCTGCACTTAAAAATGTGCGTGGAATACGACAGAAAAACAGAACGTTCGTTCAATATCCGTTTATATTGGTCGCATTATAACGGGATATTTCTTGGGGAAACTTAGGCGCACTGTGCAGCAGATGACAAAGGCTGTCCGAATTCCTTTCGACTAAGGAAAGCTAGCGATTTTTGTTTTGAATTTACATAGGGAGAGAGCTTTTGACGTACTCGAGCTTTCGAGAAAGGTAAAATGGTTAAAGTGGCTGTATTTAAAAAACAAAGCTTGTACGTTTGAAAATGAGTTCAGGTTTTAAAAGTTCACTACGATGAACTATCTTGAAGAAACACTTACATTTCAGTTTACTGCTTCTCGTCGTTTTGTGGGGTTGAGTCTAAGAATAATCCAAGCGTAAGCTGTCTTTAGCCTGTGAGGGAGGCCGCACTGTATTTCTCTTGTATATTACTGAGTTCAAGTTTGATTACTCGTTTTATACAGCCCCTACGCGACGCCTGCGGATTTGGAATCCTCGGACAACTGGATTCGCAACAAGAAGAAAGACCCACCGAAGCCATGGGTTGTCTGTTTGCTGACAGTAAGCACCATCTTCGACCTTCTGTTGCTGATTGCAATGGCAGTTGTCGTGTTTTTTCTCAAGTAAGTGATTCCAGGATCTCGCGAATAATACTGTAAAACCGCTGCTTCGAAGACTACGTGGGAGACTAATTCAGTTATCCTGAAACCTAGACTTTATGATTTCAGATAGCTTCTAATCTGAACATGTCCAATAGAGAAAGCTGGCCGCATGAATTTCCAGTCAAACATAAAGCCTTTTACATGGACTGGCGAAAACCTAAAATACTAAAGGTTACTAGTTAAAGACGGACTGGTGTTCAAAGGTAATTTTGGACCCAATTTTATTTATTAGCATCTCATTGACTTTCATCGTGAGCTTGCGGTTCTTCTTTAGAAGTGACGTTTTTTAATAACAAGCAAACGTTCGGAATGTTTCACCTACTATTTGTCACCAAGTGGCATTACGTTAAGTTTAACTTCAAGCAACCACATGGGACCTGGCTGACGTAATTAAATAACACGTTTCTGCCCACTGACCCATGGAAGGTAGAGCTCCGTATAATCGTACAGTGTCAAAACCTATCTGGTAAGAACTAATCAGTCGCAGCAAAAGAAGGGAACACCACAGCAGTTTACTCAGTTACATTCATTGGGCATTCGTTGAAACGGATGGCCTTCATTGATTTTTTCCCAACCAGTTTCAGTGACATACAACCAGCAAGTATCCTCACATAGTAAGCATACAGCAGAACAAAGCACAACTAATTCCAAAGCTTTGCCGGCTAATTTGTACCTAATTAGTCAAGGTGAAGGTTTTGAGGCTGCTATTCCACCTTCCTAACTGTGTTTAGTGATTTTGTCTCTTTACTCGCCAATGCTAAGCGCATAACATGTTTTTCTAACGGCTTAATATTCTTGGTCCTGGGGTACATGTAGTGCCCCTCTCCACAAAAATGTATGCTGACACATGGAGCCTAAATTGCGGCCAATCCAGAGACAATCTATTGGCACTCGAACTTTATTCGATACTCAGAAAAGTCCATTATGTACAGTTTGCGCTCGCTTCACATTCATCGGTCTGCACAGCGAACAATGATGGTCATATAAGTGGACAGAATACTCTTTTAACGCAAAAGGCATTTTAGAATCTTTGTTTTTTTTACAAGGAACCATCTCAACATAATTTTTCCATCCGGTAGCATTTGACTGTCATATCTGTTTGTTTTTTTTGGGGGGGGAACAGTGGGAACCAAAGTTAAATAAAAAAATATGCGCCATCTTACCCTTTATTTTATGCATCGTCATTAAGTGGACACAAACCGTTATTTTAAGACAAACGTTTTTGCTTATTTTTAGTTGTTCGACTGAAGGCTGGCTCTACTCTGACAGGCGAATTACTTCCATTTGCACAAACCTGTGAGTTTCTACACCAACTGTTTTCTGATTATGGTCCCAAAGGTTTCAACCATGAACCTTGGTACAAAGTGATAATTGACGTAACCATGCTTACAGACCATGGTATCTACCAGGAGGCGCCTGCTGCTAGAAAGCGATAAAGGACAAGTTCCAAGAGGAAAGTGAGAATCCTCTTATCACTTTATAACACCTGAGGCTAAATCATGTGATCTGTGCTGACGTGCCACATAAATTTTCTTGCATTTGCTGATTTCATTAGCATGACTTTCATAGGGTAACTCTTGGGCTGCACTTCCACAAATATTGATACGTTCTTAACCTCAGAAAGCTTCCGGTACCACTGACTTATTATTTTCATCTGGAGAAAACTATTGTTTGTGGAATAAGTCAGTTTCTAAAAGACACCCCGAATGAACGTATTCTTGTTAATCCATGAAGATTACGATGGATTCAACTTGAGGCGTCTTCTCAACGAAACTTAACACGTCTTCTGGCCACCGCGATTGGGAAAACATACCTGACGCATTCACATCCAGGACAGGTTAGATGCTGTTTCCTCATAACAGCTCACGGCATGAACTCTTTCGAGTCCTTTTGATGTATGTGAGTTCGTAGTGAGCTTTGCTATCGTCTTAACATCTCCAGCCACTTTTGTTCCATATCAGCCAACTGGTTTTCTGATAAAACCGATAATCTTTAGACCATAAGATGTCAAATATATAAGCTACCGTGATTCATAAAGGATAAAACTCATTACACCGTGCTTTCAAAATTCCGGATTGTTCAGTATTATCACGGTTTCAGTGAAATTTGATATCTGGGTCGTTCTATGTGGAGCCAAGCTACTAATAACCCCTGTGTTTCATAAACATTACACGTGTATTTATGTGTGGAAACGGTAGAACAGCTCAATGGTCCAATTTACCGAGCTCGAAACGGGTCAGCAAGTCGTTGTAGGAAGTTGTTTACATTAAACATATGAAGGGCATAACAATTAGGAGTCACAGTGCAACGTAAGTTTGGTACCGCTGGTCCCACAGAACCAGCATTCCATCAGGCTTCATCCATTCAGTGATTTTATCGGTAACAGTGACTTTTTTTCGAACGTCTTCCAAACGCCGTGTGTGTAGACGATCACCGTTTCATTACACAACCGGTTAGAACTTTAAGACAAATCGAAATGGCAATCAAAGAAACCCGAAGATGTTCGGCCCGACGTAACAGTGTAGCTATTGCATGGTTCCTACTAGTTGAATGGGTGCAGACATGGAAAACCTCAAAAGCGAATCCGTGAAGAAAGTTTATTTTTAGTGTCTAATTAAGCTGCACTGAGAGTGCCACCTTTCAGGTCTAGATACTTAATGCCTGTGGATTTCGAAGTGAATGACAGACTACCGATTGTTGAAAAGGTATACATTTCACGAAACTGCCTTATTCTACACACCTCAACCAAATCTTTGGGCGGGAGCAGATTAATTCCGACCTGTCGCATGTCTAACGATGTTTGAAAACCTTCCTATCTTTCACGTGCGGGATACAACCTACGTCCACTCGATTAGCCACACAAAAACAAGATGCCTTGTTTGCTTGAGATTTTCCATATGGGTTGTATGCTTTCTGTGAACATCCGCATGATTTGGGACCCCGACCAGTGATACCATCCGTTAATCTTTTAATACCCGTAACCAGTTTTATGAAGAACCTTGGATTGTTCGGGAGATCTGACAGTGATAGTAGACCCAACTCTTTAACTTTTGTCGTGATACACTATAGTTCGTAAGCCATCCTATCGGATTTTAATTCCGCACAGTGTTCGTACACCGAACTATCATGTAGATCGTCGTCCAGAGTACAACCATTGTAAGAGAGCATCCTGTTGCAATACCTAAAATTGTGCACGCTATATGTTTGGCCTTGGCTGACGCTGTCAGTAGAATGGCAAACCAAATAATGTCTATAAGATCTTGTCACTGGAAATGACTGGGTTGGTGAGATCTGTCAGCTCCGAATTCGCTCAATTCCCACACAAAATTCCATCGAACGAAGGGTGAACAAGTTTATACAGAATAGGACTGTAATCCCGAATTGTCCATAATTGCCAAATAACGATACATGTTCTCTCATAGAAAGACTTGCTGTCACAATGTATCGTATAATTAGCAGTTTAGCTTTAGCCTTCAGTTTGGAATATATGTTTGTACGCGCAGAACTTGGAGATTTTTTCTGCTGCGCACTGTTTTACCAGAAATAATTTCTTTTGCAGACTGTTATTTTGGAATTTTATCTTCATTCTTAACATGCAGCTGGACAGATTGGATCCCTGTGCATCATCGAACATTCCGTTGTCCAGCGTTACCACCAGGTTACGACGACTCCAGTCTGGCGAATGCTAACCCATTGCTGAAACAATACATCGAACGCTTTCGTCCTACTGTTTACACTACACCTGCATATGGTTTCCGAACTGACAATTTGGAGCAGCCCAAAACCCCATTCCTAACGGAAACCATCGGAGGACTGTTTCCTCGCCCGGATGTATGGGACGCCGATCTTGGTCTAATGCCGCCACCGAATTTGAATCCCGCCAGAGAGGATCCCATGTACGGCATGACAACTACAAGACTGTACGGGCCTACATATGAACGAGAACAAACAAGCTGGTTGCGCAATCGTGAACACTGGCTTAGAATTAACCCAGCCGCGCCATACACATTCATTCCCACTGATTCCATAATCCTGGGATGTACTATTATTCCGCTGGTCATGGTATGACTTAGAGCTCTGTCAATGTATTTGACCTATTATCATCAAGCCGCTAGTATTCCAAAAGCAAGAAAAAATAAATGGAGTTTTGGATTAAGCCAGGAAAATTTGTTTATTATATAGGATGTTAAGGAAAACCGGCAAGTGTAAAATTTTCTCATAGTGTCGCGTGCACTGAGCACCATGAGCAAAATCCATTAAGTATGAAACTTATTCATTTAGTACGTGGAAAAGTTTACTGTTTATAATTACTTTCACTGAGTAATGACCGCATTTTCTGGATGAATCTCCAAGAAAATCGCACATTTTCTCATTTTTTGATACTTTATCTAACAGATTAAAATGGCTGGAATAAGTGGGCGCAACTTTTTCGCTCCATATTTCAGGTGTATGTAGTGATATCTCAGATTGCCAGAGCGCAGCACTAAAAATTGCTCACTGTGATTAGCATAACCGTAGCTGCACATTTTAATCAAATAGTAAATACCTACTCTTTTTACCTCCAGCCTGCAAACGACCAACAGAACAATTTTGAAGTGTGAATACATACCGTGCCATTTCGAACTCATTAAGTTTGGTCTTCAGTCGGCCCCGATTTAGGTGCTCCTATCCCAACCTGTCAAACGAATGAAATACAAAGCCGTGAACACTGGCAAACTCAGGCCACAGAAGGAAAACTCTGTGCGTATGATGCTCTTGGATATATTGCTGCCTAGCAATGTGATTTACGCAACTCTGGGTCCGTATTACCAAATATATAGAGCAATGTTATACAAACATTAAATTTGTTCAATTAGCCTCAGTGGTTTAGATGTAGATCTTTAGATCTTCGGGGTTATTTAATTTTTCCAGAAAACTGTGCAGTCTATTATGATTGCAAAAGTATTCATCGGTTATTACTCACAAGGATGTTGTGTTTAATATGGAAATCACCTGATTTTACACGGTTTTCAGTCTTCCCCCGACTATCATTCAAAGTACAGCTTTGTCAACAGCGCCGTTGTCCTTGTATAACGACAGTAAGCACAAATATATCTATACCTGGTCTCCAATTACTTCTGTCACCTTACCCACCACACACTGAATTAGACCAGCGAACAAGCAGATTTGTCGATAAATTATTATTATTCCTGTCTAGTTCAGTACTTTGGGAATTTTTCCTCTTATTTCGCAGATTGTCTTCATCGAGATCACATCTTCCTGCCTCAGCTGTTGTTGGCTAAGTGGCGGAAAATTCGGACATCGATTTGGACAATTCCGGCGTGTGATTGGCCGGCTTTATCGATTTTGCGGTAGGTCGTTTGCCTTGATATCTCTAAATTTTGACGAGCGCCATCTAGCCAAATTAATTTGAGTCCAGTGAACAGCAAGCATGGTCGGTGTCATTTGTGCACTGCTCACTGGGTCCGATGGATTTTAGCAGACTTCGAGTCCGCCTTGCCTTTTGAAAATAGAAAAACCTCCATAGATAATAAATGTAGTTCCCGAAATCAAACATTTGTCAAATTAAATCAGCGCATGTACATCGGTTTAATGTGCCCTAATTTCGATTCTCACAGTGTCTTATTCCATCCAAGCTTGGAGTTGTTGAATGCAATGGATAGGTATATTCCGAAAATATTTTCAAATATTTTTAGATAAACACTGCACAACATAGGCCACACATTAGCTTAAAGCAGTGAAACTCAAATACTTCTATCGAAGATACAGTATGTAAAAGTATTACCCAATCACTGACACTTTACACAACAATGCAGCCGTTCTCAGATTACCCTACTAATGAGCCCTCCATCCAAATAGAACAACCAACAAGCAATGTGGCAATACAGTACTACATTTGTCTTGGAATTTCTGTAGAGTAAAAGGTGAAACGTTTGCTCCATTTCATCAGATTACAGGAAACTAACGGATTGTAGCGTCTTTGACCGAGTTGACTGCACCTAACTTTGAAATGAGGGCGTCAAAAATTAGGCTTGGTTTGGAACCCTCCTGGGCTCGGATGAATCACAGAAAAGAAGCACAGTTTGAAACAAGTACCTACATCTTCGGAGAAAGACTATTCCAGTAATCTGTTATTATGGCCCCTTCAAACGGAAGTTGCTATCGGATCGTGTGGGAATGAAAATACGTCGTCTTACGAAAAAAGTAGATAATGACCGATTGCTTGGAATACAGAAGAGCCGATTCAAAAAGCAATAACTGAAACGAGTTTGTTTCAGTGAGTAATAATAAGGTACCAAGCGAAAGAAAATGGGAAGAGGACCAGTCAAAAAGAGCTTGAGACACAATGTTCTGTTGGCCACTGAAGAACTTAAAGTTCGAAATCTAATTCCACTCAACTGGTTTACTGGTTATTTCGCTTTCAATAGAAGTGGTCATCAAGCTTGAAACATATGGTACTTTTTTCAGTGACTGAGAAAATAAGCTTCCATATTTTCATGTTATTAAAGTATTTTAGGTGTTACAGAAATCGTGGACTTGATTGGTGCTCCATACCTCAGAATTGATCAACCTGGACGTAGTCACTGAATAGTCAGTAAAACCATACGTTTCCTACGTTTATTGCACTGATTGTCGTTAAGTCCAGTTTATCATCGCTGACATGGTACAGCTGGCTGTACATAAAAAAAATTGTAAAATCCGTTTAGGAAAATCGTGATAGGACAACGAAAATTTACTTTCCTCGGTTTCCCAAGTGCTTATCCGGCAAAAAAACAATAAAAGTCGCTGTCTCCCTACTTTGCATTTGACTCATCACCGTCTGCTTTTACGTCCTCAGTGTATTCTTATGCTAATAAAAAATGTGAATATCTCCTGGCAGCTTAGAGTAAAACCAGTAAAGTTCACTGTTTGCGCACTTTTGATGGCTCCCGGTTTTGTTTTCCCAACGTTCGAGGAATCGAAAACAGTTGGAAATAGTTTATCAACAAAGTCCTGGAGAGCGATCCGCAAGTACTTAACTCCTGTTCATTAAATTCAAGATTTTTTGAAATCAACGAATAGTCGTTGGTTACATTCGTGGCGTTCCACTCGTATTTTTTCTCCTAAGAATCACAAACGTTTTTTTCATAACACTGTTTATTTGAACCAAATCAGCACTGATTACTGGGTGCGTGTGTAAAAGAATCAACCGTCACCTGATCAACGGCCGACAAAAAGAGCCAGCGTCCAAGGTCAAGATATCTTGCTCTGAGCTTCGGTCAAAATCCTAATATGCAAGATACTCCACACTACGAACCTGCCCTTTTCTAACTGCGCAGCACCAGCAAATTTCAACAAAGCAATCGGGCAGCCGTGAAAATTGAAGCAACTCCGCTCTCACACCATGAGTGCACATGTTTTCTTGATTACTCTTCCTAGTGACAACTATCAGTCAAAGTTTTGTAGTCAAACGTATGACTGTAAATAAAGCAGTAAGACTTGTTCGTTTAAAGGATGTAAGACGTTTCTTTCGTTAAGCAGACGGCAACAGCCATGTGGGCGCAATGGCGTGCATTTTTAGTAGCATAGAAACTTATCTAAGGGTACCTGTTTTATTTAAATAGAACGTACCAAGGATTACTGATAGTTCCAAACTATCCGCCTGCATTCTGTTTTGGAACAACTTATATCGCGATAGTATGGCTACATTAGCCCTGTTTCTGAAATGACCGGATTGATTTATTGGTTGGGTTAGAGATGCTAAAATATGTAACCACTCCTACAGTAATTTTGGTTGCTAGGTCTAGGAACCAACTAAATTGGGTAAAACAACTGCCTTCAGCCATCTGTGTTAGTAATTTTATTGTGTTTTTGTTTTCTTTTTTTCTTCCCTTTTATCTAGTTACCTACGTATTCGGGTTGTTCACAGTCATCCTAATAACGTTAATCTTGAAAGCCGCGATTGGTCGTCTTCGGCCGAATTTCATCACTATCTGTCGACCAGCACCAAATGTGTGCCCAAGATGGTCTGCTCTGATACAAGCTGCTGGTTATGGCTACTACAGTCAAGAAGTGACAAGTGACCAAGGATCGAATCCACAGCTGCTCTCATTTCTTGCTCAAGAGTCTGACCGACACGGTTATATTTTACTGCCGAAGACAACAACACCCATTCCCGCCGTTAGGACCAGTAAATCGGACTCGGGATTCCTGTCGGACACCGACTGTACGGAGAAGCGACCACTTCGTATGAAATACGCGAGGTTAGTTTCAAAGCCTGAGGAACACCAATGCACATAATTTATGTGGTCGACTCGGTATGCACAGAGGAGCCAGTGCTAAGATTTTTCAAACAAATAAGGATACACCCCTGACTTTGAGTGAGTGTGCTGATATGCATTCTGGCTTTCGTTGAAATTCAAAGCTAAATGCGTTTTGCATTCCCTCCCCATAAATTACATTGAGGCTAGTGATCATCTAGTCGGAAGTTGGGATTAGATTGTTACAAGTGTCACAAACGTAATATCGAGTTGCGCATCAGGCGTCAGAATTATCACATCCGAATGTTGGCTTGATCGTAGGCAGTAAGGTTATTTTCAAAGTCAGTTTACCTTCTGTTTCAAAAATGACCACGTAAACACCGTACTCTAAACTGTGCAGTACCTTTTGCAGACGATAGCACTCAGTAAGAATGGGTCACTTGTCTGAAACTTTTCTGCTACTCAGCACAATTCAAACTACTTTTAATGAAACGACAGTAGCTCGGGTTGTATTGATGGCTACTGTTTGCCTCCCTAAGATAGATGAGTTAGCTATGAATATTTTATCACCATTCTGGATGACATGGTGGATGTGAAGTAGATTGGCGGTGGATCTTAGTGGTATGTCGTTGCCTAATGATGGGTTAGACATAAGCCCAGTTCGTTTGCAGAACACAGTTCAAAAATGTGAATGGACCGACGCCTGGAATGACTGGCAAATAACTGCATTTCTATGCGAAAGCATATGCCCATCTGCCAACTTCACTGTCGTCTGTATTATCGCCTACTTTTGTGAAACAATTTTAACACTGCAGTGTATATTTAGACTTGTCCGTTCTGAACCATGTGCACTGTATTTTCAAGCAGCGTAACAAACAAATTTGAGCTATTTTTCATCAGTGAAGAAAATCGTCTTTCTTCTCTCCCCAGTCCAATAAAACTAATATTTGTAATAATACAACGATCCAACATGAAAGGTACGATTGCCATTACTTTTGCTGTCCTTTTAAATAAAGTGACAACTGCAACATCTATGTAGGTTTGAAAGCAATATCGTCCATGAATCAGCAACAGAGCTTACGTAGTTCGTCACAATCAATTGTATTTAACGTCGTATATGCTGGGCAATTCAGAGGTCACTATTACATAACCCCTTTAAAATACTGGTTATAGGAACGTAGGAACGTTGGACGTAAACTTTGGCGACAGAGAGTGCGGTGACTCCAAATGCACTTAATGTCAAACACTCGAAGGTCACAGTGTACTCAAACTTTCAGTTTAGTGAAACTTTATATTTCGGGACGAAAACACTAACTCCGTCAACCGCAGGCATTATTCTTTAAGCAATGATTTTAGAGAGGTTCAAGCCTTATTCGATCAAAATTAACAAAATCAGCATTTGCTTTTTCCACCACAAAAATATGACTGAGGCTCAAATGCAATAGCACAGCAACAACACAAAACTGTCCTTTGGGAACAAAGCACGAAACTTCGTGGCTTTCTTGTTCACATATATTTTTACTAGGTAATGATTCGTTTTCATGTGCCTGAGTGAAACTGACTGCCAAGTAACATTCTGCGGACCACCTCCACGTTTGTTTTTTCTACCTTTTCATTTGTAGAACATCGTTTCCTTCACTGGGAGCATCTGTCACAATGTACGCAGCAATATTTGTTTCTGTAAGTATGTTGTGTCAGATCACCACACCATAAACTATAAAAAGTTGTTTTGCGCAGTTTTCAAACACGAGAAAACCAAGACAATAGTTATGAATATGGCTCACTTACGTAAACTGCTTTTGTTACAATTTGTTACATTGACTACATGAGGGTCTAGAAGAAAGTACTACCTGCAATAAAACGTCCCAGAAATAGGGCAGATTATGAGTAGTATTGCCAACCAAGCGGTTTTCTCTCTGGAGAAAAGCTTCTCCGCCGTGGGTTTTGAACCAGCATCACCTGACGGTTCTGCAAGCCTGTCTGAAACCTATTCGTCTACTTAGGTGAATGTGGATCTGTCATGATGACAACATTCTGAACGCAGCACGCCGCTTGAGTTTTCTATGAGTAATTTTACTCTCTACGTAGCAGAAAGCTACACACTGGTACGACCGTTTTAAATTTATTCACTCAGCCAACGATGAATAACTCAATTAACGGACCCACGTGAACGTCAATCTACAGCAACTTTGAAAAGGAAGAACAACGTGAAAAATAAACTTCATCTTCCCGGTAACTCAACACAGTGAATACTAGATGAATTTCAGTGTAATATAGTTTCCCACTGTTTTTTAACCTCAGTAGCGTTGAAATATGAGAAGTTATGGGATTTTGTCTGGGAAAAGTCAAAAGCGAATTAGCCTGAACTACCATTGAATGGCACACTGAATGTCTAGCCTAAATTTATTAAGTGAAAAAATGTAACTGTGCCATCATTGTCGATGGTGAAATGCGCCTATATGGGCGTGACTTTTAGTGAATTATGCTTGACATCTTGTCCTAGACGTTGTTGATAGTATGACGGTGTCGGACTTTTTGCCGCCGAATGTTATTGGAACCATCAGAAACAGATATGGGACACTGATTTGGTACTTAGATTAAGGCAACCGAACAACACAAATGTTTCCGCTCGATTTCCTCGGAGAATAAGCTGTAACTTACGACCATCGAGTGGTCAAGCTGGTGAAATAATATAGAATATGCTTTTTTAGGTTTTCTTTCTATTTTTAACCAGATTGACCAGGTTTGAAGCATTTCCGATACCAGATTTTGGTATCTGATGTAGGTCGAAAGGTCATTAACGATACAGTAGACATGTTACGTGCTCATACAATTTTAACGCCTTATTTATCTGGTTAGCTACAGCTGCCGCACATAAGCCAACGGCAAACTCAACCGACGGGAACATTTCGGTTCAAAAAGTTGAGCACTGTAGAGATTATTGCACCCTAAGAATCATCTCCGGATGCAAATACATGTCAAGTTATTTCGGTACTGCATTTAATACCGGGGAAGGATTGTTGTAGCCGTTAAAAAAGATGGTTTGTGCTAGATTCTGATGCAAGAACGGCGGGAATTCATGTCTTAGGAGTTACAAAGAATGACCGACCACAATGTTAGGATGGTCGTCGCTAAGGGGCAAGGGATCTACTGCACACACGGATCATTGGGTAACAGAATGCACTGATGAGCACTGTCTATTCCGTTATCAGAATGGTCATCGAAATTTAGTTTGTTTACGACATTACACAATATTTATATCTGTTACTCGCACATCAACCGACCTTCAACGGACAATTCCACGGCTTTCACTTCCAGGCGTATGTCACCCACACTCTGCGCTATCTACGAAGAACTTGCTTATGCATACCGCTGGTCCTACTTCTTGCAACGTTTTTGGCGAATATCTTGCTTGGTCTTGGTCGAGTAGTGCACCGAGAGAACTGGATTGATGACGTTCTTGCAGGATGGGCGCTCGGAAGTATCGTTGCTGCCTACATTGTAAGCCACCTAATTTCAATACGTTCAACTACTTTCCGATATATAAGTAAGCAGTGATAAGGTCCCTCAATTACAAAAAGTATGGCTTCACAACTCTTTCTACAAAATGGACTTAAATAATAAACTGACTGAAAAAGATGCCTTGTTTCAGGAGGGCTTGGTAAACAATCAGTAGTTTTATAATTGGGCAAGGTCCCGTTTCTGGCATATAAAAGCTTCGTGTGACCAGGTGAGCGTCAGGAAAGTGCCTGAATTTTGCTGTAAGTAAAAGGATCATTAGAGTGGGACAAATGATCCCCAGCATGGAATTCGTGTTTCAGAAACTGTCTTTGATGGAAGTGGAGAAACCACGGGTACATTTGGTCACAGTCCTCACTTTCCAGCATTCAGGATCTCCAAAAAGTGCATTAGCAGAGCGGAGGTCGTTAAATACCCTAAGATGGGTGGACGACATAGTAAATAAAAGGGTGGATAAGGATAAAGCAACTGTTGTCATGAGCAAGAGTGATTATCTACACGAGGTCAAGCAATACCTAGCTGAGGGTCCCTACAGACAGGTCGACATTTGGAGTATCACGTCTATGGTGAATGAGAGTCAAGTTGAAGTTGGTAGGCATTTGCGGTCCAATTTAAACCACTTAGGGCAACGTAAGTGTTGTTGATTGTATCCAAACAAGTGCAATCCAAATATGGCTTTACGGTCTACCAAAATCTGTTCACTAGATGTCCCGCTGAGACAAATAGTAGACGGAAAAGTCCCTCCCCCATGAGCTGGCCAGAGTCCTGCTAGGTTTTCTAAAACCACTCACCGAAAAATCTATCACTTATATTAAGAATTCACATGACTTTGCCAACAAAGTGGCGGGTTTCACCGTGGAACCAGATGACAAGGTCTAGCAATGGAATATCCATAACCCCGTTTTTGGCAAATATTTTAATGCGAGCTTTTGAACGGAAAGCTTTAGCCGGATTACCATACCCAACCAAAATAATTCGGGGCTAAGTAGGTGACACTTTCATCGTAATGAAACGAGACAATGTCAGTGAGTTTTACCATTATCAGAATAATCTGAATCCACATATCAAATTTATATGGAGGCAGATCCAACGTCGGGTACAGTACACTTCTTAGACTGCATGACATATAAGGTCAGGGGGGAACTAACGTCCACAGTGTGTGAGAATCCAACCGACACTGTGGCGAATTTGAACTACTCCCTGGTCATCCGAAGTCGGTATTCACTAGTAAAGCCCTATTAATGTACAGCTGAGTAAGGGCACTGTGCACAGAAGTTGATCGGACTGCGGTCCAAACTGAAGTGAGGAAGAAGCTTCGGGATAACAGATCTTCAGTTATTTTGAGTAGTCGTCATTTACAAAGGTTATCGGTATCTGTGGCGAGGCCCAACAGGGAATGTACTTGGTGTGCTTTTATTCCATGTAAACCAAGGATATCGGAAGTCATTCAAAGGATTCTAAACACGGCTAACATAAGAGTAGCTTTCCAGAAGGAAAACACTTTGTGCTGTGCACTGGAGCCATTGAAAATTCGCCTCCAGATGAGCAGAAGCAGCGACTATGTTTACAAAATAAAATGCAACGACTGCACTAAGTTCCATGCAGGACAGACGGCTAGAGAACTTTACACCCGAATCGGCGAGCACAAGAGGTAATCAAACGTGTCACCGAAAAACGCTGAAAATATCGAGCGCTGCTGAAAGATTCAGCAGTGGACATGGGACACAAGATAGCTTGAGAAAATGTTGAAGTTTTGAGGCGGGGACTACGTCCACGCCACAGAGACTGATGGCCAAGGCGGTGGAAATCGCCAAGCATCTCATTGTAAATAGAATAGGAGGCGTAGAACTGGCAAGCTATTGGAGAACGGTTTTAGATCAGCCGAGCTGACACGTGGTAGTGTGCGCTTATAAGAAAGAGGGGTCTTCAACTGAAGTAGCTTCGATCAGAAGTGCATGAATCAAACGAACCATAAATTCCACTTAATCTCAACCTCCTCCAGCTAAACTACCGTAGTAATTACAACATGTACCACTGACACCCAAGGTGAGTCTTCAGTTGAAGTCCCCCGACCCGGAATATCTAGGAGCCAAACCCTATCAAAAATCATTTGAAATTGCCCCAGCTCATCAACCGTAAAATTTAGGCAACCATGCTAACCGACAAGACATCTTAACAGTCATTCAGCACTGATCTAGTTTACTAATCGGAAGAGGTCCTGCTGATTGATCCTGAATCTTCCTTAAAACCCGACTAACTTGGTCACCTACTCACTTGGCCGAACGAAGTTTTCGTATCAAGAGCAAAACGTTGACCAATTATACAGCTATCCATTATTTACCTAGAACTCCTCAATCGGTTCCAAACTTTTTCCAGCTGATTTGAAAACGGTGGGGATTGATCTCTGATGTTTTTGCAGTAAACGCACATTTATCCGGGAAGAATTTGATGACAAAAGCCGCTGCAATATGAGTTAAAGGAGTGGAGTAAAACCGACCGAATCAGATAGATGGACTCAATTTTGTTGATATCCTTTAATTCATTGCATTAGATCTACGCTTATTTACCGGTGGACGCGACAAACGTGTGCTAGGTTTGAAACTTTAAACCAAGTTTCAATGAGAAATATGAGTGGACTTTCGGTCAGTAAGATGCTTAAAGCACACAATCTCTTTTGTACACCTCGTCAATAAAGCGTTATTACGTATGTCGCTGTACGTCGACGTTTATCTTACTATCTCCATTCACGGAAGCAACGCAGTCAAGCTCGTACAACGAAACGAAAAAGGATATTTTTGGCCTTAGAAAACCGGTCTTGTGATCAGCGCTATGATTACCACAAAGAAGGGGTCAACAACCAGTACGAACACAGTGTCGTTTGATTCACTTTAATTAATAGAGCAAAGCAGTTTCTAGAACCTCGGTGTTCGGTCTTCGTTATAGGAACCGAAACCTATTTTTGTGGGTCAGCTCTGTGGGTAGAATCACGACATTGTATTGCTATCAACGACCATGGGTATTGTCGTCTCCTTCATATCGTGTAATTTGTTTGTGATATTAGTCGAATTAGCCGAATCAGTGTGACTCTTATTTGTCCTTTTCCGCCTTGCTTGTATTTCCGTCGTGGCCAAAGATACTAAAATAAGCATCAAGCTTTTGCGACATTTTTATTCCCCCTTCTCTGGTAATCTAAGGATGTTACAAGTAGACAGGTAAGGTGTTTGACGGTAGAATCAGCACCTTGCTACCTATTTTAGTTGTAAAAAATGTGACAGAATTCTCTTTGGTGACTGAAGGTCAAAAATAAAATTAGTGTTGCAGAATCCAAACGACACAGAAAATCCAACCGAAATTGGCAGCTAATTTTTTCTCTTACATTAACATGAGATGTTGCCGGTACCAGCAGGTTGGCATGACCTTATTTTACCCCGTTTCATAATTGGCGTTTGACAGGCGTCTGACAAGGGTTTTTTGAATTAATGTATTGAGGATTGAAATTATGACACAACAACTTAGCGTTAATGCTTTGATTTCTACAGTGACCACATTTTTCAAAATTGTGGATCAACCTGGAGAACATAAAATAGGTAACTGCAGATTGAAGTGCAAATTAAAAATGTTGCTTTGACCAAAAGGGATGTGTTTTCGAAACACCTAACAAGGATTCTGCTATCAAAATTCATGACCATTTTGAAGAGGTTGGGCTGCTCCCACAAGTAAAAAATTCGAATGTACTTATATCGTAAAGGAACACTGGGCTGGAAATTTTATCGTCAAAACATCACAAGTTTTTGCAACACAAATGATATAAAAAGTTTTGGATTAAGGTTCTAGTGCTCCTCATTCATAATTTTAGCTCTACCGAACTCTTCATGCAACACAATCTTGGAATAATGTTTCGAATGTAGATCTACTGCGTCAGCTGGATCATATGCAAGACCTTATTCGGTCAAACCAGGAGTACAAAAACAACGAAGTAAGTTATGTGGAAACTTGTGACACGCAGTGCCATGAATATGCGTGCATGTGATTTGTATTCGTTTGGTTTGTCAACTAAGAATCATTAGTGAACTGTTGGTTCACCAATTACACTCATATAAACAGAACCCTAAATTAGCATGTTTTTGGCAGCGTGATTATAGTAAGAGTATTGTTGCTGATGGTAGCTTAATGGCAGGCTTTGAGCACTATCAGACGTTGGTCAGGACATACCCTTAGAAAACACCTCATTGTTACTCAGTGGAAGTATTTAGCAAGTGAGAAATCGAGGTTAGAATATCACCGACCGTTAAAATCTAGTCTTTTAGTTGACTGACTGTTTGGTTCTAGCACAAGGCCCGAACGAAGGAGTGGATAAGCTAGTCGCGGTTCACACAGATACCACTTCCAACCACATGTTCTATTGGTGACAAGACTTGTGAAATTAATTACCCAAACTCCACCGGAATATGGTGTTTATAAGCGTATGGTGGAATGCAAGTTAAGCAAGAAATTAATTTTGGTTGAGTTAAACATCCAAGGCTGCTTCATATCACCAATTCTGTATTTTCCGCAGTGTTTATGAATCCCGACTAAATAGTCATTCACGGAAATAATCAGAACACCCAAACGGAGAATAGTACCAACATATGGGATGCAGGTTCTCCTCTGTCCCGAACTCCGAAATTCTCGCTAAAATGTTTTCATTAACGTAGAAAGCCTCAACCAGCCCTAGCATTTTTGTTTTGTACCAATGTTACTTTGCACTAGCAACCAAGAAAAATTCCGGATTGACATATCGACAACTGAGGACCAATCTATTGAAAGCAGACCGAAGTTGATTACTAGCAGCTGGTTATATAAATGTAGTTCGTAAAAAGGACAGTGAAAGACATATCGCAACTCTAAAACAATATTAACTGATTCGAGTTTTCTTAAAAATCTTCATTCTGGTTACGAAGCCAGACTCGAATGTGAAGTGGCACTTGCACATCTGAAGGCTGGATTGGAGACATGAAGTGGTTTAGCATCAGGTTGGATGTGATCGGGCAGACTCTTCAAATAAACCATAAAGTAGACATCCACTAAATTTACAGATGTATGGGCTCGAGTAAATTAGGCTTTGGATTATTTTTACTTTTCTAGGGAGCAAAGCAAGATATAACCATTTTTACCTTTGCTTCAATTCCATGATATAAAGTATGTTTTTGAGACAAATTTCCATATACGAATTCGATCGTGTAAAAAAGTGTATCACTCGTTTCTTACCTTCCGTAACGAAATGATGTAAGTTTCGTTTGCTAATTCGTTTGGAATTAGCTCTGGTTACATGGCCAACAAGAGGAAACTTCCGTTTGATCCAGTTTGAGGCTTCTCGGAGAGATAGAGATGAGTGCATACCATATTGTGAAAAAATGATGGAAAAACTGAACAAAAGACCAGCGAACACCAATAAGGATTTCACAAAAATAAATGATTGAATAATGTTCTTCTTTTTCCGCCGATCAACACCTGAAAAGTATGGTTTGCTCTTATAGCTAGAAGAAAGGCCAGGTTTCGGTCGTGTTTTGGAATAAAAATATGTTTCCTTTAAGCACGTAGAATTGCGAGGCTCTGCCAAATTAGCGGGGACAGCAAGATGATGAAATACGTTTCTCGCACAACGGGGATTTCTAGTTGACATAAGGTCCTTTTCGGAGACGTATTTTTGCGGATAATACTCTGTTCAACCCGACGTATAAATTGACTTCTTGTTTGGGCTGCGTACCAGTTATCGGCCAGAATTGAGCTACAGCTAGGCGCGGAATACCAAGTCAGACGCCGAATAGCTCAAGTCTCTGAATACCCATGGAAAACGCTGTGGTGCACAAAAGAGGCAATACGTCATAACAGTGTTAGTTTCAGAAGAACACTTGCACTCTTTCAGTGTCTCTGTTTTCGAACGTGGTTTGCTCTTTACTACAAGGCTAATTACATTACATAATTGCGTTACATTACAACCGCCCAACAGCGAACTGAAGATGTCTCCTCGAAATGTGACGAAACGTTTGCAAATCACTTGCCAAGCTCGGCGAGCAGATCAACAGCCACCTGATCAATTACCAATTTCGGACTTAGTTTAAGTCTTTTCCTTGTCATTTTATAGCATGTGTCAACTAATTCTTCACGATCCTTTGTACCAGAAATATACCAAAAGTGTTGTTATCTTTCTGAGGAGAACGATAACCAGTCAATAAGGCAGCTGGTATGCAACACGCTGTGTAAATGGTATTGCGAACTGGGGGAACAACATGTTCAGGAAAAAGCAGACAAACAGCATTCTCTAAGCTTTCAAAATTTCAGTGTGCAGCTGAATTCAAATCCGTTGCCGTCATGAGGTGAGATACATCAAAAAAGAACATCCAAATCAATGAGCAACAAGATTATTGAATTCAGCCTTTTATTCTTTGTGTGAATACCTTAGTCCAAATTTCAATTGTGAAACAAAGTGGAGCCTGCAGTTTAATTGTGCGTTCCGGGCACACCGTCAACGTATTTAATACTTCTTCCGGTTGTGAATTGCAACTTTAAATCCACATTTGTCACCCTCGTTTTGCGAAGAAATATCTGGTTATTTCTTGACAGTAAGTCGCTTTAGTTTATCCCTTGTGGTTTTAAGTGACAGAGTGGCCATTCCCTAAGCAATATCTCCTCTACCTCATGATCACTTTTGCATTTCAGATGAAACTGATGAAATATTTATGAATATGCTCCAGTCTGTGAGTTCTGTGTTTTATACAGATACATAGAAACATGTGTTTTATTGAATTTTTGGGAGGATCATACAACAAACTCGCAAAGGAATGTGGCAGGTAAAAAATACTAGAGTTTTGATAGCTTCAACTCACCAACTCAGAGTTAGAATATCTGCAGCAACAGCTTGGCCTGGCAGTATAATACAGCTGTCTTGAAGTGAATATATGTTAGTGTCTTTGGCTTTCTAAGCTGCGATGAAAGGTTAGTAAGTAAAATTTGCCTGCATTCTTTCAGCGATTGCAATCATATGGCAAATTCCAATTTAGTCATTTGCAGTCGACTAACGGTGGCTGAGAAAACAGACAGGACAAGAAACAGCCTGCGTTACCATCACTCATTACTATGGATAAAGGATCACGCTTAGCTGCCCTGTCAGCGTGCAGACTCAGTACCAATAATCTACGTTTTCTGGGGTGCGGGAGGGTGGAGTTTGCGCTCTAAATTTTCTGTTTATTTCAGCTTCCGCCATAAACCACGCAAAATTAAACATAGCAAATATTTTAACTTTTTTATGTAGAGTTAGCGTTGGACCTGTATTAATTATCACTTCGACCAAGACGTGTTCAGCCAGATCATATTACATATTAGCAGGTGCATCTTAGCTGGCTGCCCGTACAGATTTTATGCTTTTAAGCATTATCACAAAGTTATAGGCCTCACATTTGTTTAGGGTGACTTTCCATCCAAAATAGAGTTACCACATTTAACGTTTGTCGCTTTCCCACTTAGCTTCCTAACCTTTATTTGCGGTAAACCTGAAAGAAAACAAGAATCCGCCCTTGGGATAAAAAAACAACTAAAACAGTTTTCTTTCGCAGTCAGATTTACAACTTTTGTAATGCACTTCCCTTTTGTTTCCAGATTGAAGACACACGAACCCTATTAGTCCACTAAAAGACGATTTAGGACGCTTTCTAAATCCGATACCCCATTGTACGCAAATAAAATTGCTTATTTTATATCTGTACAGTAGTGGTAGAGTTCTTTTGTTCGCACGTATCTACGAATAGGTTATTCGTTTTTTTGGTAGCCAATCCAGCTGGCCTGCCGTCAGATTTTATGAACATGAAAGTATGGATGAACCGAGCCCTTTTGTTTGACTGTAACTCTAACTTTGTTAACACCTCTCGAAAATCACTTTTAACGCAACCACTGTGAAAATTTTTTACCAGTATGTCAGACATTTCACATGTTTTGCACGCAATTTTATGTTCCTGGTTAATTTTTTGAGTTTAAATGATCAAAATGTTTGTCTGCACTTTTTTCGCATTTGCTCTTCCGCCTGAAGATATCGTACAAGAAACTATAGAGTAGAGCCAATCAGGCAGACTACTGAACAGCTGTAATGGATTCTGTCATCTACAAGAGCGGTCCAAAATATCTCCAGTCGGTATTCAGAACCTTCTGCTTGAAACCTTCCAGATAATGAGCCAAAGCAACATAAAGGGCATAAAAGACGGCCAAAATTTTTGAACGCTGAAACCACTGTTTTCTGTAACACAATTCAGTATACGATGCTTCGATGTATAAAACGTTCTGCTGTGTTGCTTCTACTCCGAATTTTAGGTTGTGAGTCAAATAGTGAGTTTTCGGGGTTGAGAGTTTTAACTTAATCTAAAGCACACATTTTGCAATGCAGAAGAACGTTGAACCACCCTCCTCAAGCTTGAAACAACATTCAAAACAAATGGTGAGAAATATTTATTTACAGTTATGAATTTTAAAATTTTGATTTGGCTTTCCTACTGTATTTCACCATTTTAAAATGTTTTGCCTTCAAATCACATCTCCAAGTGGCTGAATTGCAAAGGTTCCAAACAAAAAGTGTGTCAAATTGTAGTACTTAATGTTTTAAATAGTTTGTCTGTGTTTTACTCAATATCCTTCTTGTACGTTTTGCTTCCCTCCAAGAGCTCTGTGCAAATCAAACACTCCAATTACAAGGACCATATGATAAAACCACAGATCCACCGATGTTGTCTTATTTTATCAGTCCATCAAAAGTGGTCCTATACCTCTAGTCTCAAACTACGGAGCCAAATTTGTCCACTGAATTCATGATCATATGCACATCCGTAGATTGCTACACTGTGGAACTAAGGCCCAACGTAATGGTGTCTATTAACTGATTACCTAGTTCACTGTGTCTGGTATGGTGACCGTTCAAATATTCCACTAGCAGTCATTTTTACTGTCTTGGCAGCTATACTAATCTCGACTGAAAAAAATATGTAATCGGAGCCTCCCCAAAGACTGGCATGGAGTTTCCAACCGTCAGAATGTTTCACGCTGTCTTGCTGCATGTAGCATGGGTAATTTACGCTTGCTGAACCAAAAGCTACCTAGAAATGAATCAGCGGGTATCTTCTGACATTTTGTAGACAACGCAGGCAATAAAGAAGCCTGAAATTAGGACAGAAGTAATTCAGCTACCACGCTCAATTCATCGGTTATCCACTAACATTCAGAATTAGGGTTAGGGTAGAATAACGGAAAGGTAATTAGGCAAAAAAGTAGACCAGTGAGAACATTACAGCAAGCAATGGTCACCAGCTTCCAAGGCTACCTACAAATTTCAGTTGTCCGGATAGACTGAATTTTGTAGTGACAGACCGCTGCCGTTTCAGTGAAGCCTAATGGGGGCCACTGTCCTGACAGTTTGCGATTTCGACTCTCACATTAGCAAACTGCTATGAGCCATGCAAACCCGACGTTTTGAACGATCACATGGTGCTAGCTCGAAGGATGGTAGTGTGAGGGTAGTAAGGCTCTCTCATACCCAGTCGGATGGCACTGCCGGGCACTGTATTGCACGCTCACGTACACATGCTTTCATTTCCGGATTTTTGCGCTCCGTGCAAACTGAAGAGGGCGGACTGTTCCTTGAAACTTCAGCTGGCATCATTTCTGAAAGTGTGGACAATCCACCACCGCGCAAACCTCTATAAAGGTGGGCCCAATAAAAGCTTTTATCACCAAATTGCTTTATGTATAGACCGGAAATGGAAGAAGAATGGTTTGGCAATGATGGTACAGGGGATTTTGGTGCCTAGAGCGAAGTATACAGTACAGTACAGTGGTGTTTCAGGTGGTGCAGCAAATGGCTTATTCACATCAGGAGATGAAAGGTTTATTCACAGAGGATGAATGGTTCTTTCGGTGAACCGGGCTTTCTGGCTACGTTGTCAAAAAAAGGCAAGGTGGGGTTATTCCTATGTTTGCTCAAATTGAAAAACGCACTGTTGCTTGAATGCAGGTACAGATTTAAGCTGACTAAGAGGACATTGTGTTTGTTGTTTAAAACAAGCTTTACTTCGACGCATAGTATAGTGGCAAAACAGGGACCTAGAGAGATAGGCAGAAATATTAGACAGTAATAGGCTTTTAAAGGAGGTACGTGAGGAGAACTTCAACTATCATGCAAAGTGGATAAAAAGTAGCCACTTAAACCACTGGTATCCAAGTGCTTACCCGGCCACCAGTAATTGGTACATGTCAGGCAGCTACATGACACAATTGTATTGTATCCAACTTTTCCATGGACAAACCAGATGTCATGGTTGGACTGGTGTTCGACTGTTCTTTGTATGTCTCCAACTCATATTCACTATCCATGGTTGTTTGGGCATCGAGTTAACATACCATCTCTGCGGCATCACAATATGGTCAGTTTGCCTCTCATTTCTAAGTTTTCCGCCTACTTTACCTGTTTCTTGATCCAAGTATTGCAATGGCATAAGCAGTGTGACTGTCTTCGTTGCGTTGGCATTGCGCCCTGTGCCCATCAGCTCACCTGTTTTTGCGTAAACACACCGAGCTAAATGAGACGTTTTTTCAGCTGAGGCCACACTCGACTATTGCATATTTACACAATGTCAGCTCCTGATTCCAGATTTTCGCGTGACGGTCATAATACGACCGTATTTTCATTAAAATTATTGTGCATTACCCCACTATTTTTCCTCGAAATTATGGAAATACATACATGTTAATGCATTACTTTTGTATCTGTTGCGGCCTTAAGTAAATATTGCTTCTATTTGTTGCGCTAGCCTGTCGATTGTCAGGCACGTACGTATCGATGAATGAAATGGCTTTTGTGCTTTGGTCAGCCAAATTCCCACTGAGGCCTCGATGGTAACGACTTCTGAAATTATTTTATCCAAAACATGTCTGTCCAATACCTGACATAAAATACAGTGAAAAAAAGGTGAACAACCGTCCCCTCATGAATGTCACCAAGAATACAGTCATAGCAACACCCGGCATTCTAGTTTCCAACGTCATCGCCACACACCGCCTGTTTGTTAACACTAAGGGCCTCATTTTCGAGGTATATATTGCTAGTAAGTTTGCTGGTCTGACTGCTTTCCATAGAATGGAAGTGTGAATTCTCTCCTTCCTACTAGCGCTGCTTTTGCTTCAAGAATGACTGGATAATGAAGAAAAACATTTGAATCCATACGAGACAGTTTTTTGATGCAACAAGCTGAAAATAGTTTTCGTTTCCACTCAGTCAACCTAAACCCCCTGAGTGGTGTCAGTCGGTTTTGAGAATTAGATTACCAGTTTGTATGAACAGATTTTTCTGAAAAGTCAACACACAAACCCATTACTTTTCAAACCGGAAGAAGGCCTGCGTCCGCATATATTGGGTAGCTGGTCGTCGTGTCGCTAATCGCTGGTCCTGAGCATGCACTCACACATTTCACACATGGGTTCCTTCTGCTTGAATTCTCTTAATCAAACCAACGTTTCTAAAAGTCCTAATCATTATTAAGGAGGCCAAAGTTTTGTGCACATCATAGGTGCATTCAACGCGGAGCTGGAAATGGTGTAGAGAATAATTCCTACGGGACGTGGGGTCATAATACTCGGTTATACAACCTCAACTGTTTTACATCTATAACAACGACATAACTCAGAAACGTACTTTGAACACTTTTCTGTTCATGACCTACGTGTTGCGACACCCATTTGACAGAGTATCTAATTTCTCGTTAGTAAAGCACACACCGTATCTTTGCTCCGCAAAAATCCTCGGTACGTTATGGAATTACTAAATTCTTTGGGTTGACGTTGTAACTGACTGCACTTTGCTCAGAAGACCGATTAAAAGTGGTATCGACAAATTTAGCAGTAATCAAATACGAATCAGTTTGAACCTTCGGAAGGCCAAAGATCTCTTCTGGAGAATCCGGGAACAGAAATTGGGCGTTATTGTTCCATACCCTGTGGGAACCAAGTATGGAGAGTATTTATAGAGGGACATAATTCACAGTCTCAACCCTAACACAGGTGAGCTCATGGAAAGAATTAAAGAGTAGGAAGGAATATACTTTGGCAATACTGATTTTCGTGTGAACTGACTTACCATCACACCTCAACTTATCCAGCCGTCTCAAGCTTTAACATGTTGAACCGAAATGAGCGGCCTGACTCCATTATGATCGGAATCCCCAAGGGTGAACGTGATTTCCAGCTAACAATCCCATAGGTCGATGGCAACCCCGAACAAAACCAAAGATGACTTAAGTGTATTAAGTAATTTCATCCCGATCGGCCGGCATGCAAGCCAGAGGGCCGCGATCCTAATCCAAATTTGATTGGGTTCGTAAGCGAGCGAGAGGACGTATCTGCCAAACATCAAGTTCACCTGATTGGCATACATCGTGTGAAGATCTAAAAGGGGGTGTATGGCGTGTAGACATGTGTGACATTCCCGATGCACAATGAACTTGGGACCACCTAGAGGTGTCGGAGGAAAAAGTCACATCCAGTATGCGGTGACAGCAACATGTTGCAAGTAAATACAATCAGCACTTAGCCATGCAAATGCAGTCCAAAATCTGCTAATCAAATATCTGGGTACTTCACAGTGTATAGTGGAAGGTTCATGCAGTCAAAAGTCATCTAGTCAGCAAAGTTCATTTGTTTCATTCAGAGATGCAGGAACACAATCGGACGATTGCAATCGACGACCAGTTGGCACAAACAACTAAATAAACACTCCGAGGCAGAGCCCTGAATTCGAGCAAATAATAAAGAGTGGGAAGCAGCCTCCAGGAAGATTTTCCGTACACCAATTAAAATCCAATGATTTTTTCTAAATAAAGTAACATTTTCCGGGGACGAACTCAGACTTTTCTTAAATGAATTCTGGAGTTAGGTGGAGGAGCTTTGGCTGGCAGTCTTAAGTCACCAATATACTGTTAGCCTGGACCTAACCTGGTCCGCTGCTTTAAGTGAGAAAAGTACCATCAAGTGTGCAAACATGGGGATCCTTTGTACATACCTGAGTAGGAATTTGTTCATTCCAAAGGTTTTTTAACAAGAGCTACTCCAAAAAAGACAAGCCCAGACGTCTGCACTGCCTTCTTCCGTCGTTCTGACAAATAGCCATTACTATAATATGCCAACGAAGCTTAGTGGTCGCGTAGCACAGCTAACTTCAAGGCTTGTTTTATCCTCAAAATAGCATTCATTTGAGGACAAAGATCTTCGCTCGGAGTGTCAGGCCGCTCCGTCCATGCATCCGATCAAATGTAAGAAACGTGAGATAAGGTGAATTATCAAGCCGCCACGGATCTCAACTGCCTCAGAATTCAAGTATCATTCCAAATACGCCAGGCATACCTAGCGTCGTGTTCGTCTAAGCTGCTCTTCACAAATACCACTCACTTAATGAAAAGCTTTCGCTAGGCCCAGACTTGGTAAGGTGGCTGCTTGGTACCCGCATTCGCAAGACCCCATTAATGGCTAATAGCGATTATTTTTCCTCAAATATGAGTGTCAGGCAATGACAGAGGGACGCTAAGTCTTCTCGGATGTGAAAACGGTAACAAGAATGAGCACAGGGAAAGTAAAAGATCGCAAGTCGTCGCTTTGTCGCCACTTCTTCATGCTTCTGCGCTGATATCGCTATCAGAAGAACATCTGAATGCTGTAGCGATTTTGCTTTCTTAATTAATGTGACCATGCGCGGTAGTTTATACGTCGATGACAGACCCGTCCCAATAGATTATATAGGTGACACCAGGCAAACAATGATGGAGTCGCGTAAACTACTATATCGCGGAAATTTTGTGCCTACAAAGTGTTTATCTAGCAGAGCAAAACCGCCCGGTTAAATGAATATAAAAGGAACGGAAATTATCATCCGCAGAAGGCACATTACGAAAGGTACCTTTCACCAATGGTTATGTTTTGACAACAGCACCCGATTTCAAGCTGCTGTCTTAGTATATCCACAAAATTGGTGGGTTTCATCTCTCGGTATTGTCTGCGAATTACTCTCTGGGTTACAGGGTCTTGTCAGTAAATAAGCTCCCCTAGGAATTGTGTGGTTTTGGCATGAGATGTGACCAATCAGAACGGTGGGATAGCTGGGCTGTGAATCTGGTCGTTATCCTACGCCTCCTCGTTTCTTCACTTGCAATAAATGACGATGCTCACATATTTTCAGATGATTTTGGGTTCAGCTAGAGTATAGCTTAAAGAGAGAAGCATCGGAGTTGGCTTTGCACGAGCCGTTCTTCTCAAATCCGTGAGAATACCGAGGGAGGAGCTCAACGCCACCATCGTGTTTGTGAGACGAATAAATTTCCTAGGCAAAGAAATGAGGTTAATTTCTAACAAAGTCGTATTTGAGATGTGTTCAGCTGCAGTCTCCCAGAATAATAATAGTGGTGACACTCTATTCCCATGCCCTGTCGCCCACTGCATGCAGCGGATACAATGAAGCGCCACAGAGTTCGAATAAAACCACATATCTAAATATTGCGACCCACAAGACGCTACCGGTGGGAACCTGAATCTCTTCTTGAACCCCTTCTAATCAGATGTGACTGTGGTTTCAAAGCCTCTCGTACCTTTTCCTAATGTGACTAAGTCATACATGCATAGCAGTGTCAAGTACAACAGTAAGGTATACTATGTTCCTTGGTGTTCCTTGACTTCAAGGGTGCGTTTGATTCTGTCGATCGGTCAATGCCGTTAACTACACTTGCTAAACATGGTCTGCCCCAAAAGCTTGTGAACATAATCGGCTCCCCATTTTCATATACTTCTGGGCGGGTGAGAGTGTATAGTGAGTTCTCTATAAGCTTCCCCAAAAAATGCAGTCCGGCAAGGATGTCCACTCTCTCCGTTCTGGTTGGAATTCGCCGTTGACGAAAGAATGAGGCGAACGCTTGAAGGTTTTCTAAACTCCAGTGTCCCAATTGTTTCTGGCGAGTACCTTGTCCATCTGGAGTACGCTGACGACATCGCCTATATCTCTAAAGACGAAGGCGAAGCATGAGCCCTGTTGAATAGACTGACCACCTTTATACCATCTTTCCGCATGCGCCTTGGGCCTTAAAAGTGCAAGATCATGCGTCAGAACATACAGTCTCTAAACATATCCCTTACAATTCAAGAGGAATCACTGAAGATTGTTGAGACTTTTACATACCTCCTTATTTCTACTAGATCTGACGGAAATGTCTCAGTAAATCAGCGCGAATATCTCAAAGGCCCGAATCACGTTTGCTGATTTGCATTGCTTGTGGCATGACAAAGTTATATCGCTAGGTCCCAAGGGTCGCTGAATCAGGTTACGGTAAGGGCTGTGTTGTTGTATGGGTGCCAGACGTGGCCTCTGCGGACAGATGATGTAGGGCGTATTTAGGTGCTTTACCACTGATGCTTCAGAAGCAATTCTCGTGTAGTATGGCGTCAGCGGATTAATAAAGAGGTGATTAGAAAAAGGGGATTTGGTTGTGCCGCAGGTTCTTCAACCTCAGAAAACATTCAGCACCATCAACGGCGGTGGCTCGTCATGTGCTACGCACGCCGAAACACCGTCTACCGAGACGAGTGTTGTTCTCTGTGCCTCCTTCGGAGTGGCGCGAACCGCGAGGTGGACAACGTACGACACGGCAGAAGGGTGTGAAAGAGATTACGAAGAGTTTGGGTGTTGCTGGTGTTGTATGCCTTCCTGGATGGGATTTCCGTGTCCCCTCCTACTCTTCGTTGGAGAAATTGCAAGAAATGGTGGCTGATCGGTCTCAGTGGCGTTTTTGTGGCCAGTTTCTTTCCAGATTGTCTGATTGAGAGCTTGGAGGTGTAGGCACCTCAGAATGCTTGTGAGATGCCACCACCGGGTCCCCTCCCTTACGCACTGTTTTTCTCTTTTCTAACTCTTCAAATATAATTAGATAAACTTTATAGTTGTATGGCAATGAGGCATTGGTGTCAACATTGATGTCGCTGTCTATAATGATGTCGATGATGATGAAAGTAAAAGGTTAAGTCTTCGTATTTGATAAATCCAGCTCTCGGGATGCATTGTTGAAAGAGAGAGCATCAGAAAGCCGCGAGGGGCTAGATAACCTCTGCGTAAGACAACTTTCAAAACATCTGAGTGGTCGATGAGACATCATATTGAATCATATTGGCCACCGACGACAGTTTGACCAGTGCAGTACCAAGAGGCACATGGTAAGGCTAGCAGTTGTAAGAGAATCTGACAGTTGGACTCAAGTCCATATGATCACTGAAAGCCGGGGCTTTTTGGTGCTCCGGGGTTTGGGAAAGGTGCTGTAATGCTTCATCATTTGTGGGTTCCGGTGTCTTTTGTCTGCTAAAATGACTAGATCCTACGCATTCAAGTTTCAGTTATTTAACTTTCCCTGGCAGTCAGTACTGGTTTTGTTATTCGACCTAACGGCTGTGCAGCTGAGGGGGTTACATTGGGCAATTCATAGTTCCTAACTGAAATTTCATACCCTCACCAATCACCAATTCATATGGGAGTGGCTTTGATTTAATCGCCAGATTACATTGTCTCGGTATTTTCAGCAAATGCTTCCCGAGTTTTATTCTTTATTTCTCCTCTACATCTTACTCCTAACCTAATCTTCGGATGCAAATATCCGCCTTGCTGACTTCTTGGCCGGGTCACACTTAAATGGATACAAACTTAGCTAGGTAAATGATTTTCATTCACTGCTGCACGAAGCCTACGGCGTCACTCAGACTGTCTTAGTAATTCCCACACCAAGTGAAGAAAGTCCTGGATGTTGTGAAGTCACTGTATGGGACACCATGTAAAGTATTCTGAATCACTAACTTCATAACGTGTATGTTGTGAACTCCTGGGCACCATGAGGCACATCGGTGAGTGTGGTTGACTGTTGTATGCTTGGTACCGCGACAGTTAAGGTATTCTTAGGGCACAGATGTAGACAAAAGAACACGCAAGTCCAGAACTTAACAGTAAACTAACTATAAAACATAAGAAGTTGTCAAATCCACAGTCTAGAGAAAAACGCCCAACGTCTAGTTTCAATTCATATTACACTAGAATCCGCCCGCCTATCTTCATCCTGTAACCCTATCTCCGAGATTTAACTTCTTAAAAGAGCAGTTTACGATAATGGCTTTTATAGCATCAAGCCGTAAGTCCAAACGACAGGTAATCATCAATGCAGTGAGATACAATCGATTACCTTTAGATGCCAATGATAATCAAACTGAAATAATTGGCAGACCAAGTATGATAATGGACGTATGGGTGTATGTGTGCCACACGAGGGGACCCGAATATGTGTGCGGGAACGGCTACAGACCCACGTACAATAAACGGACAAAAGGCTCTAGCACAAGTATGCCAACAGTAGACAAAAAGTTATATTGTGCTTCCCATGTCTGCTAAGTGAGCTTGGTCATGGGACAAAGACTATATGAAGCTAATAATATAAAGGAGCTTTCTAATTCTTACGAAAAAGCTGATTGACGTGACCCAGGCAAACTAAAACCTGAACGGTTGCAATTTTCTGTTTCCTTTGCAGGTAGAGTACCAGCGAAAGATTTTCATTGTAGTCAGGAAATCCGTTTTGTGCGTTCCAAAACATGAAAAATTCATCATGGATGAACACATTTCACGTTGTGTCAAGCTATTATTATTCTTTTCGACCAACGAACCTTCAAGAGTCGAGTTCGTTGACACCTGAACAATGACGCCCTACGGGTGATTCGAAGAAGGCTAAGTTAAACAAAATAAAATTTCAAAAAACAAGCTTTACAGAGGTTATACCTATTCACCAAACGGAAATTGTCGTTTGTTCATTAATTTCTGTAAAAATAACACAAATGCATAGCGATCAATTGTATTCGCTCACCAACAGGATAGAAATCATAATAGCGAGGTAAAAGATGCTACGAATCACAAACTACTTTGTTCATGGCAATAGTTGGGCAAATATTGGTAGTTACAGAGGAAGTCCCTGAATAAACCTAGTTAGAATGTGAAAAGCTTGGACAGGTTTGTCATGGGGCACCATATGTCCTGACCCACGTACTGTAACATACCATAACGGTGTGTCGTTATGGTAGAGAACCTTCTGAACGCCACCAACTTGCTTCGTCCCATCGTTTTCAAGATAAAGCCATTGCTTCAATGGTTCAGGCATCTAGGAAACAAGGATAAGATCATTGTTACTCGCAATGGACACTGAGCCAGCTAACAAACCTGGAGCTCTAATGTGACTTTATCATGTCAGTCACTAAGACTGGCTTACCTTCAGCCCAAGATCCTCAACAAACCAGAGATGTTCAAGGAACGTGCAGTCACTGTCAACATCTCCAACGTACAGAAGTATGCGAACCTTGATTGTTGGGGAAAAAAGAGCGTTAGGGCGATACTTGCCAATTGAAGGCAAAGCACAAGCCACAATGGAACAAAACCCAGTAAGTATCTGTGGCAAAAAAAGCTACACTAGAAAGACAGCGACTTAGCCACCTCGCCAGTTTTTCTATCAAATCAGCTGATAAACGGGTTATCAAGACTAGCTCCGAATAACCTTCGGTTATGCATCCTTCCATAAAATTAGTCCCCTGTAGGATTAAATGTTTTACCATTTTCCGCAACCTTAAAGCAATGACTGTGTTTATATTGTACTGATGTGGATTTTTAGGTTAAGTGTGCCATCCATGTCTAACAATTAACGTTCGCCTATGACACTAGTTCGCTTGAATTGAATGATGGGTCCTTGGCTAGTGACACCGTGCGTGACGATGATACATTTCAGTAATAAGCACCCCAAAAATATCTACTGCCATACACAAATTCGATAAACACTGAACTCATTTTAAGTGGTACCATAAGACACTCTAACTCCAACCGAACATCCATTAACGGCACACGCAAAATTAAGGCCCACCACAGTCGCTGAAACCTTAATCTCAATGGGATCCAGTTATCAGTTCACCATCTGTTTTTCTCAGAAGTGTACAAGCTGATGTTTGCTTAGTGCAGCAGTGTAGGACTCCATGGTAGCTGAAACTGTGACAGATTACAACTTAATCACAGACTCGCACTTTCTGACTAAGGCTCTTCTACATAACAAGGCACATGACGTTCGACCTGCTCGATTATATCGGACCTGCATTGACAAGCCGATTGTCCATGCATAGAGTGGTATTCGGTTTGGTCTCAAAAAACTAATTGGAAACGAGTATGATTTTGGGTTGAAACAAAACAGTCTGATAACTTGCAATAACAAATCGATCTCTCTTTCGCTGAATAAAAGGATGCAGGTGGCTGAAGTTAACATGAACTTGGTTTAAGTAAACAAAACCGTATGGACGAAGAACATTCGTTGGCGGATGGCGTTTTCGTTAACGACAGACTTCAATGAATCTCTCACAAAACGCCAGTATCAAACGCGATCAAAATCTGATCAAAACCCAACGAAGTACTAGTGACAGCAGAGGAAATATCTAGAACAGCCTTCTGATGACGGGAAGCTGTTAGCTTGATACATTTTCGGCGGATGTTTAACAGTCTATTTAAAAGTGAATAAGAAGCGGCCTCTAAATCAATGATCGCTGTTGATGTAAAGTTGATAAAAGTGAGACATAACAGGTATTGGCATTATCGCTCATGAAAAAAGTGCTTTGTACTAGCAGGCTCGTAGGAAAGAATAAACATACGCAAGTGTTAAGTGTGTATTCATTCAATCATGGCAAAATAATAACCACAGCATCTGGACATAAGGTTGCAAACTGTTTGGATGTCAAACCCTTACTGCGCTAAAAAATCCTCGTAAAGACTAACTCGTAGAAACAACCATTATGGCAACAGTGGAGTATTGACACCCTAATCAAGTGCTACGAAGCACTTACTTTGTGTTCAAGGATATTCAAGTACTGTGGTTGTAACGCCTTGTGTATATGTCCGTAAGTATCCACCACGAACTGATTGCAAGTGTCCCAGAAGGGCACTTCGATAAGATCCACATGCAGCGCTTGTCTGACCTTAGGATTGTTGAGATACACCAGAAGATTTGTATCATCAATGCAGGAAGCGACAAACTGGCTGTTGAACTGCCTGAGGTCGGAAATGCGGTGCAGCACAAGGTGACATATTAGTCGGTGCAGATAATAATCGAAAGCTGCTTAGGATGGGCTAAGGTCAGTTTGGCGATAAGGTGACAGAGAAGGAGGAATGATAGAAGTTTAACCTTTCGCCTTCCCGAGTTTTTGGTTTCCTGTGTCCTATTTGAGGAGACATGAGTTCAGTTTGTGACACCTGTTTGGTAACCTTCAGTAAGTGTGAAGCTATAGTTTGTGGTCAGTAGCCAAACTATCTGTTGTTTTTGCATCCCTGGGACACAAAATGCGTCTCTTCTACATGTGTGCAGTGTTGCACAAAGCAGCTGAATCTGTTAAGCTCACCTTAAATTGTCACCGCAGTTTTTATTCAGCAGTTTGAGGAGGGTTTCTTCTGTCGTTTGTTTTGCAAGAGGATGCTGGTCAACTTGCTGATGGCAGACTGCACGCGTTGGCTCACTAACTAAAAGCTGAGAATGACTGCACATCAGTCTCACCTTCTTTGAAACCGTTGCAATATCACACCTTATGAGTTAATAGGATGGTTCAAAACTATACACTCCAAAATATGAGCTAAAAAGCATATTTCTGAGCAATAATAAATGGGTTAGCAGTCCACCCGACTTAAAATTATACCAAGTCATCAGGTCAGATTTTGCGCTCCTTAAAAGTGCATCTGTAATAGCTCATTCAAGAGTTTGTGTTGAAAGTCCAGACCTAAAATACTTGTACCACTGTTTGAGGAGTTTTCTAACAAAACTGTCAAGAAAGCTCCGAAATTCTATATAAAGACTGCAGTCCAGTTCGGGAAATCGGACATCCGTAGGCACGCCAGTTACCAAATCTCGAGTTTTGTTGGATTTCTACAGCACCGTCAAGCGGTGAACACTGGATAATAGATGACACAAGAAGGTAAACTGCATACACGGCGCGCACTAAAGGTAGACTTAGACCAATAAGTCCTGCTGGATTATATAGATCTTCAAATAGACTGCTGCTCACAAGAGGATCCACACTCAAACTTGAGTAGAAACGTGCACTGCTTCCCTCAAAGGGTAGAATCGAGAACAGTCAGAGGTTTTAATTAATATGGGTCGAAACTAATTTCCTGTAGCAGCTAACTAAACAGAGGATGCGTGGTGGACATAAAAAGATAGTAGAAGTCGTTTGTTTTGAACAGCCTTAGTGAAATAGTTGTGGAACAGTGAAATACGGTTTGCGATGGTTATGGATGCCTTTGTTTTAAGATAGGTAGCTTGCCCGGGGTATCAAGCCGGGTTTGCCTGTACGCAGTTTCGCTGACGAAAAAATGTCTGTAGGCTGTTCGGAACTCCATCGGTTTTATTTCGTTAACTTGCTTTGTGGATGGATTACACTATCGCACACCAGAGAAGCGAAGCTAAAGAAGGTTTATAGTAGGCAATATTTGAAGCCAACAAAATAAAACAACTCGACACTTCCTTACTGTCTGAAGAGTGCGGCAGTCCTCAGTCTTTGTCTAAAAAACATTCAGTCAACCTTGTTACAGTGTATTCTCATCATAGATAGAAACTCTTTTGACATGGGAATATAAGACGTAGTGCTCATACGAGGTTGCTAAATGATCAGATTGTGTAAAATGTGCGCAGCATGCAATACAAAATGAAAACGAGAGAAACGATCAGTCGCCCCTATAACCAAAGCACAAACTGCAAGCCACTTCGTGTAAACGATATTTTATACGCGCGCAAATATGATCCATTAGCCTCATAATGCCCACTACTTTGTAGCATTCACGCACATCTAGAAGTCGTTTCACGCCGTCTGAAACCGCTGGGTTTGAAAAAAATCTGGCCTTTTCGTCAAGCGAAACAAATAAGGTATCGGTTTTGGGTTTCGACAACTCATCCGTTGTAAGAACAAATTCAGAGAAAGCATGTTTTTAACCGATCATAATGACGAGAGCTCTTTCGGACTTGACCCTGCAAGTTTAGGTTCTACTCAATATAAACCATTCTGTAGGAAATAGGAAATAAATCCAACAACAGTTAGGGAACTGTCCATTCAAAGTACCCGAATAATAAAGTAGGCCTAGAAGTGACTAATACCACTAATATCACTAATGGTAACGATTATGAATATGCCCATAAGCGTAAGTAGGTGCCATTCTGATGAGCCTGTCTGCGTAGTTTTGCTTCTTTGTCGAATAAAATTTAGTGCATGGGCATATCTTTCAGTGCAACCCCAGTGAGATTTTGCCATTTCCACTTTGACAGGAAAAAACCTAAAAAACAAAAAAAACACGAGGTCAGGACAGCTAGTAGGGCATCACCCATTCGTGTCCGATGCTTTCATAAGGTGCTTGCTGATCGCTGGAGTCGTAGATTGCAACTGCCCTCACTCCAGTTTGCATTTCTACATCGACACGGTTGTTTGGAAGCTACATCCCTGCTACATGCCCTGCTTCGTCACTCTTCAGCGACTGCTTCTAACCTCAGATTGGCGTTTGTTGATATCTCGAAAGCACTTGATTCGGTTTCACATGACACAATCATCAGATCTGCCAAGGTGTTTGGAGCACCGTCACCTCTAGTTCGATACACCGCACAGTCCTATGAGAATGCTGTAGCAGTTTTCCCCAATTCCGAGGTCCACTGCCACAGAGGTGTGAGGCAAGGAGATCCACTCTCCCCATTATTGTTCATCATGGCAATGGATGAGGTTCTTGGATTGTCGATGCCGCAACTGGGATATCAGTTCCATGACACCCTAGTAGATGGTTTTGCCTTCGCTGACGACTGGGTCGTGTGTGCAGAAAGTCAGGCTCGCCTTAAAGAGAAGCTTGAAGCTGCTGCGGTCGAGTTGGGAAGAGCTGGTATGAAGATAAACGCCCGAAAGACGAAAGCGATGGTGATTTGTGGGGACAGGAAACATCGGGCGACAGCAGTCTCAGTCGAACCATTTTGCTTCGCCGAGGAACTCATCACTCCTCTGGGTCCGACAGACACCGTAACATATTTGGGCATCCCCTTTACTTTCAAGGGGAAAGAGGTCTTCAACCACCGACAGCATCTGCTCAAACTGCTCGATGGGGTGACGCGTGCCCCGTTGAAGCCGCATCAAAAATGAAGATCACGAGGAACTACCTGATACCGAGGCTGACATTTTCGCTCATGCTCGGCCAAGTCCACCGAAACACGCTTTAAAGGTTGGACAACTGCATCAGGCAATCTATTCGTGGCTGGCTACGTCTACCAAAGGACACCTCGATCAGTTCCATCCACCGCGGTAAACAATATGGGGGACTTCGTATCCCAAGTCTGAGTGCAACAATCCCGATGCAGCGGAGAGCGCGCATGGAAAAGCTCTTTTCTACCCAGTGCCGAGTACTGCGCAATGTGGTCCACATTTGGCAAGATTGTTCGGGATCTCAGCCTTCCGATCTGGGTCAATGGTGCATTCGTAAACACCAAGGAAGAGCTGGTGGCTGCTTGGGGTGATAGTCTGCACAACAGCGTTGACGGTCGCGGTTTACGAGAGTTGGTTGCTTCGCCTCTTTCAAATTGATGGCTTGTATTTCCAGAACGAGTGTCTCCTCGGATATGTGTCCGCGGTATCCAGCTCCGATGCAACCTGCTCAGGACGAGAGTTAGAAGCAGTCGGCATGGTTATGGTGACCAGACGATCTTATGTCGTGGAAACTGTGGCCAACCGGAGAGTTTGGTGCATATTTTCCAGTCAGACGTGTTCGTCATAATCGGGTTGCGAGGGAACGCGCGAAACGTCTCCGTCCCCTGGGATACACCATCTACGAGGATTTCAGAGCACCTACTTCGACGTCCTTCATCAAGCCTGACCTAATCGCTGTTCGGGAGCGCCGAGCCACTGTGATAGACGTCAGCATACTCTCGGATGGGCGCGGAGTGACTGTGTGGAATGAGAAGAAGCAGAAGTATGGTGGTGATGAATATTCCCTCGCCATAATCTCAGCCCTACTTGCAATTGGTTGTGATGTCGACTTTTTGGTCCACCAACCGATGGTCATCTCTTATCGAGGGATCTGCTTTATTCAATCCACCAAGGCTGCTATTGGACTGGGCCTTCCTAAGGGCACAGTCATTGAGTTGTGTTTGCTTGCCATTGTGAGCTCCCTGCGTACTTACGGCACTTTTATGCGTGGTACATGGCGTTGAGTGCACATTCTTGCCATTGAATCTCACCCCAGACCCAGTATGACGGACACTTTGTGCCTGATGTGCGAGTCTTGACTGTGCTAGCGCATACCACGCCTTGAAGAGCATTCAGTATTGTTTGTCCTTTTTCAACTGTTGATCATTACACGCGTGTTTCGATTCCAAAGTTCTTACATACGTTGGGATTTATCTTATCTGACTGGAACTTTTGGTGGCATGACTTCGGAAGAGACGCTTCTCTCTTTTACCTCATATTCTCCTGTAACACTTTCACATTCATCGCTTGCATTTACTTTTTATGTCTGTGAACATGATCTTCAAAAATAAACGATAAATGTGCAACTTTTATCTTGACCACCAAGACAATTGTCCTGTTCTACAGCCGATATGACAAAATAGCGCAGTAACAACATGTTTATGCCACACCAACATTCGATAGTATTACCACCTCACAAGTTGAGGGTGCTTTTCATAAACAGAGTTGGAATAGAGTTAATTAGCCTATCACAACGTAGCACTCAAATAAACATCGAAAAACGCTCGACTCAATCCAATTCGGATAGCTTCTACCGAAAGCGTCGTGCCGGAAGTGAAAAAAAGTTATATGTCACCCGACACGAGATTTCAAGCATTTTGGTTAACGTTAAGTGGGATAAACTAAAGTCCCCTTATTTCTGATTATGTTACAACAACCGAAATCTGCTCTGAAATGTTGGGAATTTGTGACTGCTTTTCACAAGACCTTAAAAATAACTGCCAGGCTATACTTGCAATTAAACTTTTTTTCTGTAAGTGAAGACAATCTATTTCGGAAGGCTGAAAAGCTTATTAGGAATCATTTGTAACGCTTGCGTCGTGAAAATCCCGGAATCAATAAAATATAAGTATCTCAGAGTTCGGATACTTTCACAAGACGAGTGAAACCACTATCTGAGAATTCGTCACTATTGCACCCAGTCAACAATTGATTACGGTTGCGAGCTGGTAACAGAAGGATGAATGCCGCTATATCCTGCCTAAGCGCGAGTAATTAACACCACTGATCACTTGTTTGTGGCCCAACTGTAAAGTGTTCAAAATACTGCCTGGAAGGCTACAGCCTCGAAATTGCCCCGGGGTTTCCTGCGATGTTCTCTGTTGATGATTCCCAATAAAAATGAAACAGCTCGACCATGTCTGCAACAGAGGACAGCAGCGAATAAAGATGAAACTTTGTACATACATTGTGGATGTATCAAAAAGTAAATCGTAAGTTAAAAGTAAGCTATCTGGGAAGTCGTTTTGCTCCCGCTACATGATGGGTCTACTTTCATAGTACATGCATTTTTGAAGATGATTAACCGGGTCACGAAAATATCCCGAAACGGAATGGAAATTTCGACGAGGAAGTTGTGTGAAGTATATAGTTATCTTTGAGTTGGTCTGCCGCCCAATATAAACTTATTGCGCTGTAACTACATACATTTTAATAAAAAATTGATTTGTGCTTTTACTGAAAAGCAAGCTGCGCAGTGAACGGCCTCCATTAATGCCATTTTCTATTTTTGCTGTATTGCCCAAAATAGATGGAGTTGCCAAACTTCTCGGTAGATGAAGCTGGTACATAGAATTCAGAATTGTTAACTTTCAGAAATGGGTGGTCTACGCTTCAGGAGGTAGGAATTTAGTGAAGAAAACTTGCTGTGCATTTTGCCTGGATAGGCCGTTCTTGGAGGGGATCTGCCCTTGGAGGGTTTCATGTACATTTGTGAATATATCAGTATAAATCTGCTGATACAAGTGGCCAAAAAGTAGCAATGGCAGATAATTGATTTTTTTGGATTTTTAGCTTATTTTGTCCAACAAATTTTACACTAGCTACAACCTTTTATCTTCTGCGAATACATTAGTTTAGCCTACCAAAAGTCCGACGAACAATGTGGTTCGTATCTACTTAGAGTTATGTATGATAAAATCTTCAAGAAAATCTTTGCACTGTTCGAAAGTAACAGCAGGATCAGTATTTCAAGCTTGGCATTCAGCCGTACTAAAGCTCTTATATATTCCTCGATAATCCAGAAACGGTTACAAAAGTTAAAAAGTGATCAGATTAACGACAACCCAGACAAATTGATACTATTTTTCACTGAGTGCTGTTTTGCGGTGGCAAGGAGCGATGGAAGAGGGGTGAAATCTGTGTAAACACGGTAAACTTTTCAACACGTGGCTCTATCGATCAGTTCCGCCTGGTCACGCGTTTTCAAATATGTCAAGATTGTAATGCACCGAAATGGTTGTCCCAGTATTCAAGGTGATAAGTGCTCCAATGTAAATGCATAGATGTAATAACACAGATAAATGACCAATAAACATTGTGGTAGCGCAAAAAATATCATTCAAATTTGCCGCCAGCACATCATCTTTTGATGTTCAACAGAAGTATTACGAATGGAAAAGGATATGGATGCATACGTTGGTGAAATGTGCTTGGTCACTTCAGGACTGAGGCTGCTAGTTAATAAGGCAGCTAACAAGTAGGGCAGTTACTTGGGAAGCATTTCGTTTATATTGTCCTTCAATTTTTTATTGTCACCTCAGCCAGTAACCAGCACTTAACGAGAATGGATTTATCGCTCGTTGATAATGAAACCTCAGGGACTCAAAATGCTCAAAAATATCAGCCAAAATCTTAACGCATATCCTGATTGACTATTATGCGCTCATAAGTATCATAACCAGGCCTGTTTTAAAGTATAGCCAATACTGTTTCTAATTGGATACAGCCACGCAATATCAAGGTGTATCTAAAAGGGGCCAAGAAATTGTGCGAATTCAGATAGCGGATGGGGTCAGGCTTATCGCCAAGGATACAAAATGATGGACAGAATAGACTTCTCTTACTGCATTTTTATTTTCTGTTTCAGAAAGATGTTATCGTTGAACAAATATTGTCTCTGCGAAACAGGGCGAAGTGACCTCCAGGGGTTGAAAACTCTCCCACTAGATGACCGAACTCCGCCATCGCAAGGGGCATAAATGTTGTAGGCGTTCAGACCATCGGTAGCACTGACCACCGCAGCGACCTAAAATAAATTTTATTCAAACTTTATTCACTTGTTAGTTCCCGTTTGAAGTAGCAAAAGCCTTTGGCCTTATCATCCATCCAAAACCCATATATTTAGTACCGCCACCCATTTTAACTGAAAAGTAGACTACATCTCACAAGAGCATGACAGTAACGTAAGAAAGTGGTAAATCCAAATGAAAGGCCTTAATTTTTCCGCGAACCGCCAACTTTGATTTCAGCCCTCTGGGCTTATATGAGCAGCACAACGAAGATTAAGCGTATGCTGAAAATGTTATTTGAGTTTTGGAGCTTGTATCCACGTACAACTGTTGTATCTGGAGTCTTGATTAAGGGTTCTCTTATTCTATATAATAAATGCTGCGCCCTGTAGGGCTTCTCTGGAGTTGCGTTCTAAATTATGCAGCAAATTCTGGATTTTCGTCTGGACAGTTTTGGAAGATTGTACAAAATCAGTAGACAGTCTATAAACGAACCACTGTCACAATTCTCACGGAGTGTGCTGAACTGGTGAGCCTGCAGCACAACAAAACTCATTGGTACTCTCTGTGGTTTTACGGGATGTCATAAAATCCAAAAAGCAGGAGCATTTAATTGAATAAATTCAGAATTAAATTTCAGAGCTACCTGTGCGCCGCATAGAAAATGGGGTTACGAGTTGCCGCAACCTTAAACGCGTATTGCGTTTAAATATTCACTTACAAACACGCTGTCATGAAAATTGCCTTTTCAAGGTTTAAGCTTGAATCATTAAATTCAAGCATGGCGAAATGACTAGTTGACTTCACAGCTTTTTTGCAGTCTTTCAGTATAATTTGTATCCACAAATACAACCTGGTTCAGCAAAAACCCAAATCAACCAACATCTCAGTAAATATAGATCTGACACAATAAATCCATTGGAAGGAACTCATTGGAACTGCTTCAAACGTACGAAATGATACGACTAAAATTCTATATGGGATTTTAACACAGTGACACAAACAGCCATTGTAAAAATATGGGATTCTCCAAATTGCACTTTTGCTGACCACCTTCTAGAAAGTATTTACAATCCTGTGTCTAATCTATCGAAAAGATATCGCCACACAAGTGACCATTAAATTAATAGCCACAAGATGAAAACCAAGACTCCAAGAAGTGAAGAATTCCGACAAAGCTGTGAAAATTTCGGCCTAGAATATCGTAGATGTGAAATCTGAGTAAACTGCTGGAGATGATAAACAGGCTGCCCATGGGAGAGTTGTATTTTAAAAGTGGAAATGCCTCGAGACCATTCTGAAGTAGACTTACTAAATTAGGTTTCGTAGGAGGTTGTAAGAATTTGTAGCATGCGCAAGATTTGCAAGAAAAGGTTAGTGGATGCATCCGTAGCTTAGTCTCCAAAACAAAATCTACATTTCAGACATCCCTGAAAGAAGCTGGGTCAGTAGTGAGGACTCAGTGCAGAACCTTCAGCCTACAATTTTGACACCATGTCCCATGGAAATGAGCTTGGTAATTTAAGGGTGGCACACTGTGAAACCGATGATCTCTCTTTACAATACGTAGTAGCGCACACTGGTGCGCTCACGGAGTATGCTGTTCATTGTAAAGGAAAGGTGGAATTATTACAGTCGTAAGGTTGCATGCTTGGAATGGAAGAAAGGCTATTCTCCCACGGATCAATTGTTTGGAGAGGAAGGCAAAAACTGGTCCTCACGACTGCAACACATACCACCGAAAGATCAATCTGCGCACGCCAAAATATTCACTGGCTACTTATATTATCCGGATTGTGTTTAATTTTCATTTTGGATAAGGCGAGGTTAAGATGCACTGTAATCTCGGAACAGCCTCACAGAATTGTAACTACGAAGTATTTGTAAACCTAAAAATCCTCCAACAGTATCTGCTAGAGGAAAGCAAGCCTTTGTCGTGAGCTACGCAGTGACCATTGCGCGATTACAGGGAGTCAGTTTTCTTGCAAAGCGCGGCGAAATCCCTTGGTTTCGAGTTCATGTTTCGCTGAATGAGGGAATTACCTAAAGGGGCATGGATATTTCGTCTGCTAAGTATCCCCATGTTATGTTATGGTAAACTGGTCGGTGCAATTTCAACTTTCATAAAATCAAGGCTCTTGATTCGAACTAGCATGCAGCCTCACGATACAGCGGAGCGCGTCAATAATGACATTTGAGATGTTGTCGATATGTAAGAATGCCATGAAGAACACTAGTAGATAAGCATGACTTAGGTATGACTGGGTATTTATTATGACTTTGCATTTGATATGAAGTGGCGCGCAATATTAGGCTGAATGAGCCGGTTTCAAAAGTAAGTCAATATTAGTGCAATTTTGCAGCATTCTTATCTTAGCATCCGGTGTTATACCACAAAATGGACCAAGTTGTATGTGATGACACACCGGAATTTCGTTTAGTTGACTTTCAGACTTAGGCCATTCAAGGCGCATGAGCCACCATAAAACGGCGCTCATAAAAGACTCTCATCAGACCACGATCGAGAGAAGAGTGTAGGTTGTGAAGGATCAGAGTAAAGTTCATCTCATTCTAAGATGAGTAATCGCGCAGGTCATCGTGCGTGCGCTTGACTTATCTAAGTCGTCTAGTCGAAAACAAGTGCTTCTGATTAACCAAATAGAAATCATTTACCAAAAAACCAAACGATTGCCAGGTCTATCACTAAGACCTAACTGCAGCTCAAAATTTCCAAGGAGATCACGTTGTATCGCCACCATCAGGACAAGAACCGGAGTTTCATTAGGCTTGAAAATAGTAATAATACGCCAGCCTGTCGGCTGCGAACTAATCCGCTTTACATCCACACGGTTTGCAACTGAGTATGCAAACCCACCAATACACTGTTTACATTCCATCAGCCGGAACTCGCTGACCTAAAATGAACTTGTATTGCCGAGAAGTTTCGAGTAACAGAGATCACAATAACGTCCTCTAGCTCTCATCAACCATGGTAGAATTCTTCCAATTCAGTTCACAAACAGATCCAGAAAACATCTTACCAAAAATTACGCAAACAACAACCTTGTTGCCGTAGTACTAACGCGCAAATTCAAATGTCACTGATCAGTCGGAATTGTAACCACACAAAAAACAATTAAAAATTTCAAAAGATTAATTTCTGTCTTCGGAAAGATTGGCGTGAGAAGTATTGTCCGGCCAATCATAAGAGGTAAGAATGTCCAAATCACTGGGATTGGTGAACACTAAGTGTAGCTCAAGAATATTTAACTCACATTTAGGTCGACAGCTTTTGTGCAGGTAAGAAATAGCACTACGTAGAATGAATGTTTTACGCGAATAAAGTTAGCACCTCACTAGTCGAGTGTGCTCCAAACGGGACACACATCAAATGTCGAATCAAGAGATACCGACAGTGCGTAATGTCACTCACCACGTTCATACACTGCACAGACTTGTTTTCAGTAAACATGCATTTGTTCGCACACTGACCAGTACAGCAGCTGGCGAGAAGGTCGTCCCAAAGGCTGCAACGCATGTAAAAATGGTGAAGGAACTTAACGGGTCGTTTTCATAGCCACAATAAATACGCGTAAAGTTGTGAAGGATATTTAGAATGCAACTTAACTTCTGGATTAGAGGGGGCGAATCTAAAGGCGTTAAAAACGTAGTTATACGTACTTGAGTCGGCAACAGAGGTTTATCATTCTCCAAAAAAATAACTATTACCGACAAAATTACCGAAACATGAAGCTCGTTGCAGGTACTGATTCCTATTTGGCATTTCTGGGCTTCTGTTGCGATGTCAGCTAACAATGATCCGTCATCTGTTAACTCGCGCAGTTTGGTTTGAAATCATGAAATTGTATGTGCTCTGTGGCACATCTCCCTTGGGCGTAAATTAGAGCGTTGAATACCGTGAGCTCATGAAATATATCGGCTCGTTAGCGCTCAAAATAAATTTTACCATACTTGATTTCCCCCGGATAATCGGTTGCTTCAAACAATCTAAACACACTATTCCCGAATCACGTGACGCACGGTTGATCACTGTTGACTAGCCGCACCATTAACAGCTGACTAAAACCTTGCATTCACTGATTTGATGATTGCCCCTGCACTTTTGTAATTTCGGTCAAAATAATTTTGTCCTCTTTTGCTGACCTGCTCTCGCTTGCTTTCCTCTGGTTTCTAGACTCGTTCTCCAGCTAGTGTGGTGAATTGGTAATAACATCTCCATTTTCGAAGGGTTATTCATCCAAATTCTAGTTATGACAACCGAGATCACATTAAGGAGCTGGGAATATCACTACTATGGACTTACACAAACCGAACAGGTAGAGCAAGCAGGCATAAAAGAACTGATGTTTGACGTCCTAAAATTTGACAGCCGACTGGATATGCTACCTAGTATGTGACTTGTGTACTACGTTTCATCATCGTCGATAGAATGACATCAGTGTTCAGCAATGATGCTTCGCCGCCGTACAACCATGATTGTTGATTGTTGATCATGTGGCTGTTGATCTGTTCGCCGAGCTTGGCAATTGGCTTGCAAACGTTTCGTCACCATACGCGGAGACATCATCAGTACGCGGTTGAGTGGGTATTTTTTCTTCGCCTGCGAGCCTTTATGTAGCGTTTGAAGACTATCCGCTATCTTGTAACGTGATTGGCGGCATGGAGGGTAGCGATTTTCGTGAATCTATTAGTCCGTTTGTGATCTTTGTTTCGTTGTGTTCTGCGTCCCTTCATGTTGATTGATTATCCCAACGCCTTTTATTTTTGGTAATTTCTTATCTGGCCTTGAGTGGCATTGCGTGATTGGGTGGTTGTGCCGCCCTACTTTCTCCATCGTAATGACTAGCGTCCCTGCGTCTGCCGGTTAATTTGTTACTTTGATTTATTGGTTGAGCGCCACCTCTAATCAAACTGATGTGTCCTTCTTAATAGGGCTTTCCTGCTTCTCTTAAGAGTTCTTCTTCTGGTTACTTTTGCACCTCAGAGCTCTGTGGTTCTGGCGTTCTCTTGCTCTTGGTGGTTGGTACCTGGGATCAATTTCGATATGCTTTTTGATAGCGTCTCCAGTGGAGTACCACGCTCCCATAAATTCACGTTATTTCTTTGTTCTTGCTTGAATCAGTATGCGAACGCCGCTCCAGTCGAACTCGTGTCCTTCCTGATCTGACTAAGGATATAGCGGAAGTTAGTACTGCATAACAACAGGCTGCAGTCGGCATGCAGCTGAAACGATTGTTCATCATTGTCAGTACGTACAGGGTCTAATCCAAGTCAACACCTAAATGAGTCTCAGATGCGCTAAGTCTGTTCAGTTTTGTATTCAGATCTCCGGCAACTACAACGATATATGAGCTTTTAGCTCGTCACAACAGGGCATTTAGGGAATCATAAATCTCGTCTTTGATGATGTCAGAGCTGCGGTCGGTTGGGGCATAAGCAGAGATGACACACACGTATCGATCAACTTCCCGCTTGCGAGAATCCTTCACGGACGGTGTATTTTGTACAGGGGATACGAGCCTACAAAACGTGACAACTTGGAGGGTCCTTCGTTCGGAGTGATAGAAAGTGAATTCAAGCTCATGCTAGCCCTAGTTTCACAGACGGTATCGTTACCAGTACAACTTGTTCATGTTGAAAATTAGCCATCTGCTGGAAATGCGTTTTTTCAACTAGCACACACATATAGTTGAGGATGTTTTTGAAAGCTGATGGTCATTTCTTGGATAAACTGGAGGCACTGAAGTGTTTTGGAGGGCACAAAATTTGTGATGCCTCACCCAAGCTCTACCGAATACGGTATTTTCAAGACTGTGCTATTGTCTGAGCGTCCGACAGTATGCTTGGACGTGGTTCAAGCAGTGAAAAACTTCAAATGAACGAGTTCATTCTGCTGAGTGGTGATTCCTTTTGGGGGGCTTTTGTGGTAGGAAATCAGTAGAATGTGGTACAAAAAAGCACAATCAGGCAAAGCACTTTTCGTGAAGTGCACTGATCTTTCAGAAGTAAGCAACTTTTGTACGTCGTTAACACGGCCTGTGTTATTTAGTATACTGCTTGAAGAAGTATGTGGAAATAAGACTGAGTATTTATTCACTACGAACTAAATTCCGTTGTACCTAGCAGAGGTCGAGAGACCCAGCGAACTGCCAATTTTGTTAGACTAGATTTGTAGATATTTCATAAGTAATGTAAGTTTATTTTTTATAAAATGAAGTACTTTTACTATTATTACAATGGTATTTATGCACAATTATCTACACCGACCCATTGTTGTCATTGATGAACCTTTAAAACGATGTTTTCTCTTTATCCATCCAACTATATCTGATGGGAGACATGCTATGACATACAAAAGTTTGTTTTACTCACTGCGGTCGCGCACGTAAAGCATGTGTGCCCTGGATACAAATTGGAAAGAAGACTAAACTGACACCGACTGGTTGGTTCCTGGTCAATGTCAGAGTAACCAAGTCGTTTTCTTCAATAATTTTTGTCTACATAGTCGGGCATGCTTTTTATTGATCAGCAACTCTCAGCTTATCACTGAAATGTTAAGGTTCGTGCTGTGCAACAAGACTTTGAGTGAGTTGGCCGCGTCAGTCTTTTGGTCAGTAAAACAGTGCATCTCATCTTTATTTATACAATTCGCATGGTGTGCATCGAATATGTGAGGGATTACCAAAAATGTAAACGTACACCAGTTTACGTTTTCTATTAGTCCCAGCGATGATTATGCTCCACAGAAGAACTCTTAGGCAATCGTTAAATTAAAATATCAACAACAGATCTTATCTCAGGTTGTTAACCCTCCTCCCCTTACTGTAGACATCTTAAAAGCTAGTTTCGGTGATGGGGTTAGAAATACCTCAAAACCTTTGACACAAGCTGTTGGCTGAGAGTTCAGTGGTTCAAACCATTTATAACATTTCACCATCATCATCTATAACATTTCCCAAGCAGAACGCGATTTTGTGCAAAGTATACCTAAATTGATCAACGTAGATCGGCGGTTTCTATAAATAAACCATCTGCATTCTTGGCTCACTCCATCATAGAAACCAATTCGGGTCCTGTAGGAGGACCTGCACGCCTGCAGCGCCACCATGACTAAAGTTATTTTCTCTTTCAAGAACCGTCATTGTGAACTACTTTAGTTCCGGTGACGTGAGCAAACGCTATGTAAGAGGAGCTGAACAGCATAAGACTTCGAGCTAAATGTCATGCCATGACAAGGTTATTTACGTATCATTAGTTGAATATAAACACTGGCGTAATTGCCAGACGCTCCCAGCAACCGTCAAACAAAAGTCAAACAACTTACCTCTCGTCAAGCAAACCGTGGTAATAATTAAAATACAGCATGGCGTTTTCTTTGAAAATTCTATTGGGGACACCATTTCCTACAGCGATGCCCTTAAATAAGGGAAAAATTCATTAACACTTGATGAGAGCACGAAATTTCAAATAAACAAATTTAACTTCCACATAACAGTTGGTCGGCAGGCAATAGAGTGAATCCGTGTCTGTTACAATAACTGGCAAACAAAATGCTCTAAACTGCATGAACTTGTATAAACCAGTGGAATAACCAAATTTCCATCATTCAGAGCATAGTGCACTCATGGTGTTTGGTTGTTAACAACTTCAGGTGAACAGTGGATTTGTGTGGCCAGGTTAGTGACGCCACAAAAGTTTAGCCAAACGTGTTGTATGCTGTAATATTTTAAATGAGAAGCAGTATGATAAGTGTGTTTACGCGTGCTTACTCTGCAGTTTTTTGGTTATGGCGTTCTTTACATTACTTACTGAGACTACGAAATTCTTGTCCTCACCAAAAGAAATTTGTTGTCTCTTGGGTCATACTGTCAAGGAGGCAAAATATAGCTGTAATTCTGCTTCCAGAGAAGATTAAATACTCGGTTGTATGTATACAACCCTCTGTAGTGTCTTGCTTGTGTAGCACTTCTGCAACCACTGTGCCTGAAATGTTGGGAAAAAGCAAAGATCTTACCTTCGCCCAGCGAGTGCAGTTCGCCAAAAACAGTTGGAAGCATCCGTATCTGCAAACGCAGTTTATGCTTTGGGCATGAGTCGCCGTGCCTAGGCATGCGGTGAAATTCTGAGGAACTTTATTTTTCATTGAACCACCACGAAAACTGTAAGCCAAACTTAAGACCTGTGCAGTAATATATCTGTCTGGCAGACTTGAAACACCCAGTTGTGATGTTATTGTGAAGGAGTGTGATCAAGTTATCGAATGGACATAAAACCCGGATCAGAGCCAAAATGTCCGTAAAAAGCTTCGACTAACTATGCCAATATTGTTTCCACAAACCAACTTGTTTGCTTGGAAGGGTTATCTCCAACACTACCGATTTAAACAACAGTGCCAATTATTTCACATAAAGTAACATGCTTGCCTGTTATCACTTTATCAGTTGTGACAGTCTTGGCCGTTGAGTTAATGTAGCCGCTTCTTTGTTCCTTGGCTGGAAAGCTTATGAGTTGTGGCCATGCTGTCCGACCTGGTAGTATAACAAGGTATGGGTACTGTTGTCTTCTAGACCGATTTCTCATAAAAGTTGATTGTGATATCTGAAAACGCTGGCAGTTAGATGGTTTCATTGCGAACGCATCCGTAATAGTCGGATATAGAGTGCCAAGAAAGCAAATTCTTCGTTGCCTGTAAAACATTTCATTACATATCCACTTCTCGACCCTTCACATTCTACCTTTTCTCACTGCCCACCTTACTGATCGCGTTCAATGGCATATATCTCAATGCAGTGGGCCGGTTTACATTTATGCTCATCATCGCAAACATGACTAATGGTGCGGTCCTATACATTATAAGGACGAGTTAATCCGACGAGCTCTGGTAATGGAAAAGTACACTGAAAGTGCATGAAAAAATACTGAAGCCGTCCTAATGCCACTACCTTTTGACTAATTTGTTCAGAAAAATTTTGCAAAATATTTTCGATAAAGAATGTGTGCTTTTCCCACTGCAAAACGCATGACCCTCTGATTTGCTGGCGATTTCTTCCGCATATTCAATCTCAGAGATCATTCCGTACATATCGTCTAAAAGACTTCTGTACTAGCAGCTTAGTGATTTACCGTGGGTATCCCTGAAATACAAACACCTCTATGATATTAAACAAAATGACCTAGACTTTAGTAGTCAGTCCTGAGAGAGACCAAAGTAAACTGCGCAAACTACTGAAAAAACGTATGCAGCAGCGCAACTAAGGCACCAAACCGGTACTACTAACCCATCCTGTCTTCTGTGCACAAAGAGGCCCAATTTCCACTCGTAGCACATAACAGCATGTAATATAATTAATGAGGGGTGTTTGTGTGTTTTGTTGCTTTATTATACACTCATTTGCAGAGGTTTTGCAAAGGATACCTCCGTATTTACTCACACAGAAAGAACAGTATGGTAAGTGCTTTGCCTGCATACAGTATGATAAGCGGGTTCCCTTTAAGTTGACAGAAAACCTATAACTCATATTAATAGTAAACCCAGTTTAGCTACTGACTGACGGTGAATATTTGGGGGAATAAATTAATAAGCCGAAAAAAATTTAGTCGGTCAAAGCAGCCACACAATTATGTAGCCATTCAGTATTTTCATCGCAGACTGAATAAACATTGAATAGGGACCGTTGTTTCAAGAGTAATGGCAAGAGGAAACATAATAAAAATGGGCTAAAATCACGAACATCAAAATTGCTTACAAGAGTCGTTTGTCCTTTTTCCATCTACGTGTAAACTCTAAGCTTGGCTCCAAAACCTATAACTAGCATCTCACTACAGAAGTCCACATATGGTATTAATATCTTGAAACTTACAAAATCAAACCAGACGAAATGTGGTTAGTCTATGGCTTAGGTACATACATACATACATACATACATACATACATACATACATACATACATACATACATACATACATACATACATACATACATACATACATACATACATAAGCATACATTTCTCACGATGAATCACAAAGGTGATGTGTAAACCTCAAGATGGAATGTGATGTTTAATTGAGGTTTATCCGTGAGGGTTCTAAATACGTTTACCAACTGTGCATCTAATGCTAGACACTGGGCAGAGATTCGTTTGTACTAGACGTACCACGTCGGCTATCAGTAAGCCAGTCGTTGAGTCGTTTCAGCTTTTTCATGGACTAATGCAACATCAAGAATAAGAAGTGGTTTCAACCTCTTACTGTGTAGTAATTAGGAGTGCCAAATATGCTTAATTAAGCCTCATCAATTGTAGTACGATGACCGCTGGTAACGAGAATGTCAACATAACGCTGGTAAAATGGCAACTGTTGGATTACTGGACGCCAGGACGCCGTTTCTCCCTTTACTACAAAAACATCGAGTAGAAATGGCTGGGAGCAAACTAATGGATACTCAATTCCTTTGTCTACAGATGGAAACACTGGGTGAAAGCCGTCGCATGAGTAACACTCTTAAATACAACGCGAGGACCTACGAACTAATGTTTATTCGGATAGTAGAATCAAAAATACAGTTATCCGTTTCGAATGGCTGCTCACTGAGCCATGGTCATTTGCGCCCACTCAAATTCCTCAGGTTTGGTGCAGGCAGGCACTTTTTGTTCCCCTTTGTTGCTTTTATCAATCAATGAGGCTTCAGTGCCCGTGGCGGCACTGAACTGACTTCACCATTGTCACAAGCATCTATCAATGAACCTTTGAATATTCCTCTTATCAGCTACTTTGGCAAAAGCTAGTCTTAACACCTTCAGTTTTATTCTTTCAGTAGTTCTGAGGTCACCAACCTAAAATATTATTTTCCGCACATCTACTGGCCTAGAGATAGCTACCATAGTTAGATGGCAATACGACGCTCAACATTCAGACAGGAGATTCTAAATGGGTAAAAAATTCACCTTACGGCTCCATGGTGGAATCGGGCATGTTGGTTTGGCCACATGACCCATTTTTTCCACTAAGGTATCGCACTTATTTTCATGTTAGAAATGAACCGGAAGAGCTGAATTTCAGTTAAGGTGATGCAAACGCTGATTTCAAACTTTACCGAACATCCCAGCCTGTTGGGTGTATGACAACGTCTTTACCAGTTGGCGCTTTCTCAGAGTTTATATCTCCTCCAAGTACATGGACCTTCAAAAATGTTGAAAACGGAACCGTCCAAATAATACATGGGACGGAATTTGTGCCATTAGTTTCGAAAATTGGTAAAACCTCAGAGGACCAACTTCACTAGTCTCTGCCTGTGTATCTACTTTTTTTCCGCAGAAATACCATTTGTGAGATCCACCCTCAACAAACCAGCATATAGGTTTACTACATTTTTCCAAATCTTGTAAGCAAATGTTAGCTGCAACAAACTATTCCAGCTCAAAAAATCGCTCGAATCCAAAATGAAGTAAATACTAGCTTACTTTTAGATTCAGGTCCTTGAAGTTGTTTTCCAGAAAACGTACAGCCAACAACGGAACGTAGACACCAGCGTAACTTTCTCCCGTAATGTAAAAGTCACGGCCTTTGTACTTTGGAAACTTCTTCATAAAACTCAGCATCGCATGATAGTTTGTTAGTGATGTCTAGTTTGCGGGAAGAGTAGAAAATTTACTCGGTACACGATTCCCAAAATAATGAGACCTGCTAATCACATAACAAGCACATTTACTGAGCTCCAAGAGGAAAACTGTGGCCAAGAAAGTTGATGCTTCCCGCCTGCGAAAACACAATACATCTGTCTTTATGAATGATTAATCGATCTTAAAATGTATGACAACTCACCATATCATCATCGGTAGTCAAGTTTCCGTCCTTCACATAGGAGAATCCAACACCTCCTGGAGACTCCAAATACAGTACATTGGCAAACTTAAAACCCCAACAGGAGAAAGAAAAGTGGGAATTTTAACGTTTTCAACTGGAGCATTAGGTAAGAAGAACATAATTCAAACCGCCTAAATCGAATTTGTGCAAATACTTTAACCGTATATTCCATTGGTACCTGTATCTGGCTGTAAAGGCTTAGTCAAAAACGATTTTTCGAAATATACGGTCTTACACTGCTTTGATATGTTATTATAATCCTCCTTTGTGAAAACGCCAAATAGCGTAACCATTGTACACAGACGAAACAGTTGAGGTGCACAGGCAGTCCGCCTTAGACATAGCCCACCCCCTGACAACCTGGTGAAATGTTGTTGGCTCGGGTGCATTAGCCGGATGTTGGTCACGTGGCAGTTGATCTGTTCGCCGAGATTGGCAACTGGCTTGCCAACACTATGTGGGACAAACGGGAAAGAGGCTCTATGAAAGACTGCACGACATCCAAGTTGCTGGTAATTCGCAATACCAGTTTTCAATCGTCCCCATGTATGGAGGTAAGGAAGGACAAAAATTCAACTGGAATAAATCCACATAATAACCCAAGTGTGAATAAAGATGGAACGTGAATTTATTGAGGCGTGGTAGGCAGCCGAGTAATCTATTAAAAAATCATCGAGATCTGAGGGTAAAGTAACTACAAACAATCAAATTTAGAACCGAAGCTACTAGATAGTAAGCTGAGAACGCAACCTTGAAGGGCAAAACCAAGCTATAATCAGAATATGAATCTGTATCTGTTGGAATGATGACATCCAACAAGCCACTCAGATCAAATAAATTGGACCAAAGCGCAGCACCGATTCTAAACGGTCCAATCAAATCACGTGTGGGAAAAACAGCCGGTCAATTTTTGGATATAAAAATACACCTTTGAAGCTAGATAAAAGCCAAACAACCTAGAGGAAAAGCCCATGCACACGACGAAATTTTTGCGAGCTAGTTGCTGAGGTCGGTGAACAGACGAAACTCCACCTAATTAAAAGCTATAGTGATTCTATTTTGTTTGCAATTTTACGCGCCTTAACTGATTATAGTTTGAGTAATTGTTGTAGGTACAGATGAAACAGCTTTACGGTGCTTCTAGGCATGTCTTCATTTCCTTCCTTCCTTCCTCAAACAACCTTCGGTTCCGAGGCTGCCATCATTTATGATATTCAGTAAGTAATGATTTTGCTCGGGCTCGTACTTTTATCTTGGCCACCTGTCCGTGATATCTCTAGTTCTGATGAAGTTACTCTGCACCTGAACAACGGGACCGAATCATGTTTCACACCTAAGTTTGTGTTTTGGGTTGAGCGTTGTTATCGTGGTAAGAAAGCACTCAGGCAGAAATAGTAATGCGAGCTTGAATTTATGGTGCGAGCCATCATTTGTTAATGTATGAGGTCTTCCAGTGGTTACTAATATAGATGCGTTAGAAATAGTAAGGTTGCATTTATAACACGCAACAGCCGGGTTTCATAAGCACATCAGGGTACATAACCAGCGCTATGTCCACAAGTTTCTTAACCTAAGCGAAAGATCCAAATCCAAATTTAGCATATTCCTTAGTTTCTTGTAATCAAAGAGAGGCAGACATCTTTGGCCACTGGGACGCGTGCACGGTTTCCGTGGAGTTTCAGTTTTCCGTTGCCCTATTTTATACGGTGATCATCGTAACACTGTAACCTTCCAGTTTAATTTCTTTGACAGAATGGCCAAAAATTGTTCAAACAAAATTTAACGGTAGCTGTCGGTCATTGAAATACGGTCTTCGTTGCGACTGTTGCACTCTCAAAGCCACCGGAGGCTCTCTGTAACTGCCTGAATAGTTTTTATGTGCCATGTGTTTTTTAAGAAACAAACCGCACATAAAAACCGGTGGTATGAACGTCCCATAGTATCCAATCAAACAAACTAAAATTATGAGAAATGCTTTACATTGATTAACGACGTTTCACTCTCCAACTGTCTCGGATACCATACCAATTCAAGGGGTCATAGTTCAAATTACTGTAGCTGCAACTATTTATAACGGTAACTGTGCCAATTACTCTTGTCTGAGATTTCTCCCTTTAAGTAAAGACAGTCTACACTGAAAGACCATTTCATCCTTATAAGGAATCATCATCTTTGCTCCTCTCACGAACTCAACTCACGCTATAAAAAATCGACAAGTAGCTCGGAGGAAGAATAATTTCATAAGACAAACGAAAGTTCCATCTGAGAAGTCGTCACTCAAGGTGACAATGAACACATGATTGCGTGATGTGGACTCCGTCGTGGAGGATGAGTGGCGCTATATCCTGTCTAAGTATGAGTTAACCACATGGCTGCTTAGACACCCTTGGCCTTATTGTTAAGTGTTCTAACCACTAGCCGGGAGTTGGTAGGTTCGACACTCCCTGGAGTTTCGCGAGATGCATACTGCTGATGATTCCCAGTAAGAATGAACCAGTAGTGTGGTGCTTCTCTGCTTTTTATCAAAGACTGACCCCACTCACAAGACAAAAGCTGAAGTCTCCGTTAAAATTCTAAAGTATCCACACGCCATCAAAAATCATCTCTAAGTTGGATGCGTGAGAAGGCAATTCATCAGAGGGAGGCAATTCATCAGAGGGAGGCAATCCACAGACTTGAGGTAGGATGAAGAGTCAGTCGACCTGTGGCGGAAGCCCGCTATAATTAGTTCGCTGGTACTAATCGATAAATCAACTTCGGTTATTGCTAGTTAGCTTCTGACTATATACACTTGTAGCATGAATTTTACTCATACCCACAACCCCATTCTCTAGGATGTCTCCCCAAATGTTACGTGGAAAAGGTATACGTACAGTAATACTCCCAAGAAAAGCAGATAGTTCTTGGGCCTTTTTGAGCCTCCGCTTAGAAAGGATAACTCAGCGGGATGGTCCTTCTTTCGTGGAGGTCCCCCTCGAGAGATCAGCCGCCCTACCAATTTTCAAGTGTCCAATGCATCAACTTCTTTTGTGCAGTACCGCCTTAACTAATTTTTACCGTTCTGCATCGGCGTTTCTCCATCAATATAAGTATCCTCCATAGAGGGCTTTCTGCGAAACGAAAAGGTGTTTACCGTTGGGTACCATTTGCTCCGTCTCAAGTGAATAAAAGGCAGGCTTGGATATTTTCGTTGTGCCATAACAAGGAACCCATGCTAGATATTTACTCAAAATACCGCACCCAAAAATATTGGCAATCTCGTTCACATTTTGGGTATTCTGGCAGGCCTTTCAAGAGTTCAAAATGAGAAACCGAACGTTTTGTGTTTCGAAATACGAGGGAACGTGCAAGGATTGCCCAGGAATCTAGCAGCACGGCACACTGCACAATGAACTCAATGAAGTAAGCGATGCATAAGAACGCCGTTTAGTTAACAAAACATAAGCCTGAATGTTGCAGCAAAGCTGTAACACGAGTACCTTTATCAAGCAGAACAGTGAAGTGATACTTGACATCCATCTGCAGGTAAGGCAGATCATTTTTGTTAATAGACCAAGAACTTGGTCAACGGTTGACGACCAGTTTTTACTCCAAGTTGACTGGAGCATGTTTTAGCACAGTTGAGCAAGAACGAGCCAGCTTCATGATATCTATTTACATGGCTGTCTGAACTAACAAGCATACCAATAAACAAGCGTTTTATGACAACAGGGCTAATCCGTGGGCAAAATACAGAGACAAATTATCCTGATTTGTTTACAAGCACACTGTGGCAGCAAGCAAGGATGTATTTGGCCGGTGTCGCAAGTGCCAACGCATAGGCGGTTCTTTGAAAAAATTTTGCATGAAAGGTCAGATTGGCTTTTTGGTAGACAAAGTGTCTACGCCACTTTGTCACAACTATCCAAGAGAAAAAACACAAATATGACACTTCATCATGTCCCTATAATGGAAATTCGTCATCTCCAGTACGGCTATATCACTCAGTTAAAAACTTTGATTTAGGTGTTCACATGCATGGTGTGGAACGCACATATGGTACTTCTTGATTCCAAGGAAAATTTACTAGTTCGGTGTTGGAAGGTTCATATTTCAGAATTTTCTTTTACCTAACTATGCAATATGAGACGGAGATGTGTTAGAAAATGTCCTCAAATAAATATGTTTAAATAATCTGTTTAGGAGATGCTACAAAGTATATTGAGTGATGAGTAGCCAAATAAAAGTTACTCACTCTGTTCCATGAATATGGATTGTAGTCCAGCAATCCGTTTCTTTGCACCTAAAATGGTAGCGTAATCAGGTTAAATAGCCCTACTAAATTTTTGCTGCTTATGCCAGAGATATTTATGGCTGAACATGAAACGCAAAAGTAGAGACATGATGATTTATCTGCGCTCAGCCGAACCAAACTTTCTAACGGAATGAACTCATTGGGGCACATTGCACTTAATTAGCATTCTTCTACCTTCCTACTAAGTGTCTCCGTAGCAACAGACGTTTATGAGGGAATCAAACCCCAAGGAGCAACTGATGGTTGGCCTTTTGATGTTCACCAAAGATCACGTTTTTCGGTTAAGGTGAACTCCCAGGAGTGGAAGAACAACGCTGTGTCCATCCAAATAGTTAGCAAAATTGTCCAATTCAATAACCTGTAGTGGTTTTAATTTCTCTTAAGTAATATTAGAGAGAAAATTCCAGGTCTAATCCTGCTCCATAACCAGAATACCAGGCTGAAAAAGCCTAAGCTGAGTCACAAAATAACGGAGAAAAGAAGGTACAGTTGACACACCAAATCATTCTCCTTGCTTCTTTCCAGAAAAAACACTTCACTGACCCATCCGTTCTCTAGTTCTTTAATTTTAACCTTTGGAATCGCCCACATGACCCAAATCTTCGGCAAAGGTGGGCCGGATATTCTTCTGTTCCGTTAGACTTGGCTTACGCACACCATAAACAGTCATTTTACGAGAATCACCTTAAGCAACAGTGCTAAATGAATCGCCGTCTATACTGAACCTTGAGCAGAAAATCAACATCAGACTGTAGTAAAATGCTGAGCTGAACTCTTCAGACCAAACTGCGCAGTACTGCGCAATATGAATAGGATGAATATACCGAAGAGTTAAGCAATTCTATAGTACCTTGGGATAACTTCTAACTCTTGACGGATCGGAGGAGACATTCATGGATGCTTTAAAGTGGCAAACTATGATATATTTGTTTGATATATTTGATACAACACCCAATGTAGTGGATCACGAAATTCTTCACGGTCTACCTAAACACTTTAATCATGAAAGGATGCAGATTGTTCTTGCATCTTTGGGATGAATAGACAAAGATAAGGCCTATGTAGATTTCCAATTCAAAAGCATTTATGCGGTTTTTTTCTGGTTTCTTTGGAAAATAGTTGGTGATGTGCTTATGTTGTGTTGGTGGTAGCCCTCAATTGCTGTATAAACTACAGGGTAATTAAAAATTAAGCGAGTGCGACAAGTGATGGGTAATCAGTGCACAAAATAAAAAGTTTTTATCTTTGTTTAGGTCTTAACTACACAAAATCTGGACGTGCGCTGACCTCATGCTGAACATTAATGATTTCTCCTACAAGTGACTCAGATATAGCCAAAAGTCAGAGTAAGCATCAGAACTCCGTAAAGTACATTTCTTCAATTTCAGGGACGAACCGAATGCGAAAAATGACTCTCATACAATTTCACAGGACGGGTGCATTTATACATATATTGTGGAATTAGGAGGCCAGTCAACAATGGTTTCACCACTGAATGCTTGCGCATAGATGTACGGTCAAAGGCGGTTTGCGCAGGACCAGATATTGCCCTGCACACATGTAGACCGTTAGTAAGCCACTCTGTCAAGCTACGGATAATCCGATGATTCTGAGTGGAAGTTACGGTTTTTCGACCCTGTCGTAAGGCTGCCCACAGGTGGAATTTTGACCATCCACGATTACAAATTCTATTAGTCATCAGATTTTAAACATTTTTATGATTTGAAGATTCATTATTAGCTTTAAGTGAACCAACGAACCTACCCGGTTTTGCGTTAGATTGAATTCAACTTTAACAATGTTCTTTCCCCAGAAGGCTTATTTGGAATTTTGTCTGTCAACTCAATCCAAAAGAATTTGTGGAAACACATAGAATGAAATCCTTCAGGCATTCAAAAATGTCGTGTATGTAGCGTCCAGGTTTTTCCGTTGTACAATAGTATAGACAGCATAACAGTCCGATTCGCTGAAAACTTGGTGTTTATGCCTAATCGATGATCGTATCAGAAGCGTACAAATAGGGCGTTGTTGTTTTTCATTTGTGAATTTATTGCACCACCAACAAATTGATCTGTGTATAGTGTACCACCAAGGTAGCAGATTTTGTTGCAGCAAACTACTTGTCGACAATTCAGCGGAATCCTTGGTGTTTTTGTTGAGCCTACGCAGACTGACAAAAATATGTGTAGTTGCATCAAACCACCATCCCGTTAAATCAGATGCCATAGTCGGCCACTGCGATTCAGCTTCAAATTTCGAAAAAAGACCGGGTTGTCGGCAGACAGCAGCACATCGATTTTGGAGCAGTACAGTAGTGCTTCCACCAGAAAAAACTTCTACTTGACTGAACATTTAGCAAAATGCTACTGAATTGGACTACCGTTTCTGAAATAGCAAAAACGCTTTGCTTTACCGACCAGTAAATGTGTACTAATTAGAGCTGGGGTAAGAAACTAACTGCACTTCACTTATTTTTGTGGCCCCGAATTGAGATAATGTGAGCGCTTATTCAAGGCCTTGTAGAACAATTTATGAGCGTTCCTATTCTGACTGCTTTAACGGCTGTTGTGTAACACACAAACAGTCCATAGGGTGGTTGGTTTTACCAACGACACTTATTTAGGGTTTGTCCTCAGACAAAAGTAAGCTGGTCATAATTTGACCGACCTCCGTTGGTGTTCCTGGTTTTCTAAACTTAAGGACTTGACTTTCCACCACTGCTGTTCTCAGATCACTTATGTAACTGAATCTTTACCAGCAAGACTAGGCGGCAGCCTTAGGGTGGAGGTTTAAGTATGTATGTGCCCAGTAGATTATTTCCATTCCCTACATTAACCAGACATGGAGGTGAACACACTGTCAGTTTTGAAACTATTTAGGTCATTAAGACCGTGTGGATTTTGTTTTATTTCTAAGCAGGCCTCTCCATTGCTACACCATGGGCTTAACGAATCTCAGATGAAATTTATTGGGGGAAAATAAGATGGATTCCATCTTCCCCGCTTCTTCTATTACCGTACACAATTGTATACTAACCTGGCACTTGCTACGGTTACCTTCTCTCTGGGTGCCATGGCTGAGATGAAACTATTCGTCATGAACTTAAGTCGACTTCTTTCATCCATTTGTTTGGCAAACTTGTCCCTATTTCTATCTTTCCCTGTAGCAGTCTGGCCTAAACATCTGGGAGTCGAGGGGTGAACGCAGCATGTCATTACGACAGTCAGATGTAGTTAAAAGCGCCTTTGGATGAGCGAGACAATTTGGCGTGCATTTAAACTGCCCCCTACAAAATAACATCTGATTTTAGCTGGTTTGGCGACAAGAACTCAAGTGAGACAGAGTAACTTCACTTTCGTCTTTAATGCTGACAGTTCAGACGACACCCGGAAAATTTATTTTTCGGTTATTGGTGAGAAATGCATTTTAGCACGCAATAGTCCAGTAGCAGCCTGAAGTCACACCGTTTACAGAGGTGAAATGTTTTATACACGCCAAGAATTTCCAAACATCACCGCGGCCGATGCATTTCTCGCCCTACCAGACGCATCTAATAAGCTTACCTGGATTCGACATACAGATGTAGGTTGTGTTACCACGAATTTTGTTACCATATCAAACAATGCACAAAAACGACGCAAGTAAGCACGTACCACCGTACATAGCATAAGAGAACAATCAAAACCTGTAATCATCAGATGTTTCTCAACTTGATCGCAAACAGTCCAATGATATTAGACTGTGTTGTTACCATTATTTGATAACCGGAAGTTGTTTTCAGCCAAACTATCAGTTATTGTCATGAATTTATTAACTGTTGCATTTTTGATGAGCTGCTGAGTGATGCTTAAATGTAAGTTTTATTTTGCATAGAACATGTACAACAGATCATCAGAAACAGGATGCGTTTTCAAAACTCTTATGTGAGAATAATCAGACCCATTCCAGATGTTTATAACTGCAGGAGTCTCAGGAATGAAAACCAGTGTGCCTGACGTCAGTAGCCCTTATGACCACAGAAAGAATAGTCAGGCGGGAATCCGAGGCGTCTAAACGGACAAGCAGACTCACCAATCTTGTAAAACATAAACTACTAAGTACGAGCTGTTGCAACGCAAACCTTCCGACAACTGGACAAACTGGGCGGAGCGTCACAAGACCATACGTATAATGTGTGTTGACTTCGGCAAGGTCTTTGACCTAGTAGACCACAACACGTTGTAAAGTGTACTTTAACAGGCCAAAATTCGTGGACTGCCTTACAAGTTAACCGAGAGTGCGAGTCAGCCGTAACTCCTCGGAACAGAGGCAGGTCATAGTACGGTAACACAAGGGATCGTTCTCGGGCCAAGGCGTTTCACACTACATNTTTGAAACTATTTAGGTCATTAAGACCGTGTGGATTTTGTTTTATTTCTAAGCAGGCCTCTCCATTGCTACACCATGGGCTTAACGAATCTCAGATGAAATTTATTGGGGGAAAATAAGATGGATTCCATCTTCCCCGCTTCTTCTATTACCGTACACAATTGTATACTAACCTGGCACTTGCTACGGTTACCTTCTCTCTGGGTGCCATGGCTGAGATGAAACTATTCGTCATGAACTTAAGTCGACTTCTTTCATCCATTTGTTTGGCAAACTTGTCCCTATTTCTATCTCTGCCTGTAGCAGTCTGGCCTAAACATCTGGGAGTCGAGGGGTGAACGCAGCGTGCCATTACCACAGTCAGATGTAGTTAAAAGCGCCTCTGGATTGGCGAGACAATTTGGCGTGCATTCAAACTGCCCCCTGCAAAATAACATCTGATTTTAGCTGGTCTGGCGAAATGAACTCAAGTGAGACTGAGTAAATTCACTTTCGCTTTTAATGCTGCCAGTCCAGACGACACCCGGAAAATTTATTTTTCGGTTATTGGTGAGAAATGTGTTTTAGCACGCAATAGTCCAGTAGCCGCCTGGAGTCACACCGTTTACAGAGGTGAAATGTTTTATACACGCCAAGAATTTCTAAACATTACCGCGGCCGATGCATTTATTGCCTTACCAGACGCATCTAATATGCTTACCTGGATTCGACCTACAGATGTAGGTTGTGTTACCACGAACTTTGTTATCACATCAAACAATGCACAAAAACGCCACAAGTAAGCACGTACCACCGTACACAGCATAAGAAAACAACCGAAACCTGTAATCATCAGATGTTTTTCAACTTGATCGCAAACAGTCCAATGATATTAGACTGCGTTATTACCATTAGTTGATAACCGGAAGTTGTTTTCAGCCAAACTATCAGTTACTGTCATGAATTTATTAACTGTTGCATTTTTGGTGAGCTGCTGAGTGATGCTTAAATGTAAGTTTTATTTTGCATAGAACATGCACAACAGATCATTAGAAACAGGATGTGTTTTCGAAACTCCAATGTGAAAACAATCAGACCCATTCCAGATGTCTATAACGGCAGGAGTCTCAGGAATGAAAACCAGTGTGCCTGACGTCAGTAGTCCTTATGACCCCAGAACGAATAGTCAGGCGAGAATCCGAGGCGTCTAAACGGACCAGTAGACTCACTATTCTTGTAAAACATAGACTATCAAGTACGAGCTGTTGCAACGCAAACCTTCCGACAACTGGGCAAACTTGGCGGAGCGTCACAAGACCATACATATGATGTTTGTTGACTTCGGCAAAGTCTTTGACCTGGTAGACCACAACACGTTGTAAAGTGTACTTCAACAGGCCCAAATTCGTGGACTGCCTTACAAGTTAACCGAGAGTGCGAGTCAGCCGTAACTCCTCGGAACAGAGGCAGGTTATTAGTACGGTAACACAAGGGATCGTTCTCGGGCCAAGGCGTTTCACACTACATGTAGATTCACTACCAGCTCGCTCTTGCTATTCCCCAATGATGCAAAGGTTTGGAGGATGAGAGACACACTAAAGGAGATTCGGAACTTCATCGACAACGGAACAGGCTGGCTAACTCATGTCAAAAATTTAAACTGCTTAATGCTGTTGCGACAGCCGGGCTGATGGCATTAGTCTGCACCTACCGAACTGAGAATTGCCACTCGGATACCAGATTACTCCATTAGTGCGGACGACCTTAAATCCACGGGTGCTGTTGTATTCACAAGTAATTATGCACTATAGTGGAGAGATCGACGGGCCTGAATTCACTATTGGTGCTCTCGAGGACATTTCCAGGTTCCAAATTTTTCACCTTACTAACTTCGCCGTCCATCCTGACAGCAATTGAGTGTGAAAATACAGTCTCCTTCTCGATTTCAAAGGAGGTAAACACCAAACAGAAAAGGTGCAAAAGCTGAGCACTCAAATTATAACCGGAATGCAAAGACTATCCCATGAACAGCGGCGCCAAAGCGATGGATGTTTATACACTTGAAAATAGACGTCACAGAGCATATTTATTATTTTTGTTCGAAGATGTTTAACAGAAGTAATATCCTATGCAAACGCGTTTGCTCCCACCTGCGCATGTCACATAATACAAGAGGATGAGTTCAAAAACTGGAATCCCTGTGGAAAGACTGGCATGTCCACCAGCACCTCAAAAGAGAATGAAAGTGTGGAAATAACTTCCATCCTACACACTCCAAGCTGGTAGTAAAAATCCCTACCGGGGCAGCACTTCGTTGGAATAACAGGGGCAGATTCGGGAAGAGCATCTTGTCACATTTCAAATCCCAGATGCTGATAAGCGACGAACGTGGGAATTAACCGGGGATAATGGTGAAACCATTCCTCTAACAAGCAGAATCAGGATCAATAAGCCAGGTAAAAATTTAAGGCCCTATTATACACTTCAGTTTTTCCGTCCCATTTCAGGTGGATAAGCAACAAATTTACATGAAAATGCAGTGTGAAACCGTAGGAACAACTAACTGCACTACTGCTACTTTTCCACTCACAAGAAATGGTCCGTTTTCCGTCATAAGCCCCAACATTGAAGAACATCCAGGGCCACCGTTCAACCAGAGTATTAGAGGCTTCTTTTCGGGAAATTCTTCCGCCTCAACTAGCCAGTAGTGATGTTGTGTGTTCTCGGTTGTGCCACTCAGATATCCAGAATAGTGCCTAAACCCAGGCTGCTTAGCTATACCAGGGAGGTATGTGACCAGATCCTCTTGAGCGAAAGTTGAACTTCTGTCAAATGTGCCGTCATTTTCCACTGCCATCACAACTACACATGACACAAGCAAAACCCATAGGGGTACCAGCGTCATCGCGTAAACGAAGAGCGTTTTTTGTATTTTTTCGCTACCTTGAGGTCGCGATAATTAGCCGACAAAACACGAACCTTAATGTGCTTCTTCAGTCCAGTGCATAAATCCTGAGAAAAAAGCGGTGTGCTTGAGACCTTTCACCATGTGTTTCCGTAGTGCCCCATATCAAGAGCTGCCCTAGATTCCACAATTTACCAGGTGGGGGATTTGTGGTTCCAGGTAGTGGCAGCAGGCTTAACCCGCCAGCTGAAGAAACTGCAGGTATCGACAACAGTTTCACGGATTCACTGATTGATACACAGGATCGAGGCTTTGGCCCAAGTTTCCCCGGGTCGGTTGTGTTCTTGTCGTTCTGCAGTTGCCGTTCACCTGAAAGGCGCAAGCGAAAAAAGGGTGTAGCACTGCTTGTTAAGTTCTAAGCGCAGGGCAGTAATTTTGCCAGCACGAGGACTCGCATAGAAAAGTGTCTAGTAGTGCCTTGAAATGGCTTCTAGAAGGAGCGTGGACAATTGTCGGAGGAAGGTTATTCCACGCAGCTACTACACGAAATGAGAAAAAAATTTTGCCTAATAAAAGTGTGCGCTCTGAGCTTGAAAATCTTCTTACCATGTCCCCGCCGTGTGTTTGCTGGCTTAACGGTGAAAAACCTGTTGGCCAAACCTTGTTCAAACAGGGCATAAGTAAGAATTAGGTCCCCTCGGAGGCGGCGATACTCGAGGGGAAAGAGGTCAAGCGCCGTGAGACGCATTTCG
>SJOL01006355.1:13668-64306 GCA_004794785.1 Opisthorchis felineus | reverse complement strand
ATCTCAATAAGTTTGAGGGCGATTTTTTAAGACCTACTGGTCCGTGCCCCTTGAGCCCGTGCAGGTTCCGTCCTCATATAAGAGTGTATATTCGGCTGCCCCTTGGAAAGGGGCGTTTGGCGGCTGAAAACAAGAAGGGTATACAGCAGATCATGCAGGCGAAAATGCGATCGACCATTCCTTGAGGACGCTGGGATAGACACGTAAGCGGCGAGAAGAACCTTCGGAGTGGTAAATTGGTGATAGTTTGTACACGGCCAACACAGGGAAGAGTGAACAAATGTGGGGTGGAGTAGATAGGATGAAAAAAAAGTGTCAGCAGTGGAACAAGGAAAGCTCCGGACTTATATGTAAATGCTGCAACCATACTGCAAAGATGTCGAACCTCCAACAGCCTGTCGTTGTTAAATCGCCCTCAGAGGTTACAAGGCAGAGATAACTGTCTTCTATTCTAAAAGCCAAAAGCTCGGAATAAAGATAGTCTCCAGCAATCACTTGGACCACGTTGGGTTACGCGCAAAACCCGAAAAGCCAAATAGTTCAAATGGAGGTGTATCAACAAATGCGGTACCATCAGTACAAAAATAAAAGTATAAAACTGTACGGACCTCAAATCGTGAGACCACGCTGACTTTTGTACGCCGGTTTTGGAACTGCTAGTTCATAACGGGATCCCAAAGTCCACACCAACTCAAGACAACGTGGCTACAAGATAACAAAACCCACGTGTTGATTTCAACAACATGACGATGACAAGGTCAAACAGCGGCTTGCGTTCAAGTCAAAAACGAGACAGGTAGTACAGGCGCGAAACCGAAGCAACAAAAACGGGAAATCAAGTGGTACACAAAAAGACTAAAAGAACGGAATGTGCACCGCCCTTCAAAGCCAGCATGGCTTTTTCTGATCTGCTAAACCAATTCACCGAATGAAGGACTTAGATCAAGGTGAATGGCACAATTGCTCTAACCACAAACGCCTCCCTCACTCCAAAACATGCGCCTAGGTTGGGTGAGCAACTAGTTGGATTCTACCCTTTCCAGCAGGCAGACTCGACCTCTTTCACACCTAACCTTACTCGAGGCAGTCATTACCAGCACTTCCCGAATATGTCCATTACTTTTGGGCTTCGCCTCCACTATGTTGCTTTTCTACCAACTTGTACGACTTGGGATTTTGCAGCTGAATAATACAAAGTCTGCAACCCGAAAATCTTGATGGCTTTACATCCGCTTGTGGCGTAACCGTAAAAGCGGAATTTACACCTTCAACCATCGACGCCAGAGGGCATCGGCTAACGCTTGCCCTCTTTCCAACATCGGGTGTATCTGTCGCGTATATTGGTCAGTTCACCGGACAAATCAAGCTGGGCTGAAGCGAAGTTACTTCCTTGGTCACTGTACATTTCCTTTGGTGAAACGTGGCGGTCAGTAAAACGCGGAAGTGCCATAAGAACGGAGTCAGTCGATAATGCATGCGCTACCTTGATGTGAACTTCACGGGTCTCCAAGCAGAAGAAGCTGCATTCGTCGGCGAGCTGGACCACCTCCTCGTGGTGCCGACTGGGGAGCCTGGACGCCTGTCTGGGTGAGCTAATTGTTCAGCAACTCCGGACAGGGATAACCACCCTGTTTGGTTTAAATGTGCTGGTTACTTTCGACATTGTAAACTAAAAATCATCTGGCGCTTCCACATCAGCTCCAAACAGTACACAGTAGAGACCCGTTGGGCTAGCGTGTGAGGAATGTGGCAAGTGCTGCAAAGCGAAAGCTGGCTTGGCAGCCCACCATCGGGTTCACAACAATGAAAATGTTGGTACGAACATGGTCACCCAATTGGCCTGCGCTGATTGTTCCCGCCTTTTTCCGACGAAGACTGGCCTGAGTCAACATCGCCGGCACGCACACCCCACCCAGCATAATGCAGATAAGCTCGGCCGAGTGAAGTATTCCGGGGCCCGTTGGTCCAAAAAACAGTCACAATCGCTCTTGCGCCTGACTAACAAGTTATATCCGTCTTGTGGCACGCAAACCGCACTGTTCCCGAGATCGGAATAGTATTTTCCTGGTCGATCGGCTACCAGCATCAAAACCAGGTTACGGGTGCTCAACTGGCAACTACAACAGGACGAATCACCATTTAGTGGCCCTGACAAACTATCGGTCAAATAGTGACTTCCTCGTCAGAAGCTGATGACTAAAACACGTGGATAACCAGTCAAGTCGCGTAGTAGTACCATCCGATTGGAGCTTGAACGAGCCAATTACGCGAGCGGAAGTCGGCCGTATGATCCGTTTAATGGGCAATTCGTCCCCTGGCCTGGACAAGCTCACGCCCAGGATGCTCCTCCGGTTCAATGCTAACGTGCTCGCTAGGTGTTTCAACTTACTCTTATTATCTGGGGGTTGTCTTAACATCTGTGTCGTGCCCGTATTACTCTAGTTTCGAAAGTCCCAAATCCGAGTTCACAGGATCAACTGAGACCAATCTCCGTGTCCTAAATTCTTGTCCGATACTTTCATAAGGTGCTTGCTGATTGCTGGAGCCGTAGATTGCCACTCCTCTCACTCCAGTTTGTATTTCTACGTTTGTTGATATCTCGAAAGCATTTGATTCGGTTTCGCATGACACAATCATCAGATCTGCCAAGGTGTTTGGAGCACCGTCACCTCTAGTTCGATACATCCCACAGTCCTATGACAATGGTGTAGCAGTTCTCCCCAATTCCGAGGTCCACTGCCACAGAGATGTGAGGCAAGGAGATCCACTCTCCCCTTGATTCTTCATCATGGCAATGGATGAGGTCCTTGGGTTGTCGATGCCGCAACTGGGATATCAGTTCCATGACACCCTAGTAGATAGTTTTGCCTTCACTGACGACTGGGTCGTGTTTGCAGAAAGTCAGGCTCGCCTTAAAGAGAAGCTTGAAGCTGCCGAAGTCGAGTTGGGAAGAGATAGTATGAAGACCAACGCCTGAAAGATGAAAGCGATGGTGATTTGTGGGGACAGGAAACATCCGGTGACAGCAGTCTCAGTCGAACCATTTTGCTTCTCCGAGGAACTCATCACTCCTCTGGGTCCGACAGACACCGTAACATATTTGGGCATCCCCTTTACTCTCAAGGGGAAAGGAGACTGCAACCACCGACAGCATCTGTTCAAACTGCTCGATGGGGTGACGCGTGCCCCGTTGAAGCCGCATCAAAAATGAAGATCACGAGGAACTACCTGATACCGAGGCTGACATTTTCGCTCATGCTCGGCCAAGTCCACCGAAACACGCTTTAAAGGTTGGACAACTGCATCAGGCAATCTATTCGTGGCTGGCTACGTCTACCAAAGGACACCTCGATCAGTTCCATCCACCGCGGTAAACAATATGGGGGACTTCGTATCCCAAGTCTGAGTGCAACAATCCCGATGCAGCGGAGAGCGCGTATGGAAGAGCTCTTTTCTACCCAGTGCCGAGTACTACGCAATGTAGTCAACGATTCCGCATTTGGCAAGATTGTTCGGGATCTCAGCCTTCCGATCCGAGTCCATGGTGCATGCGTAAACACCAAGGAAGAGCTGGTGGCTGCTTGGGGTGATAGTCTGCACAACAGCGTTGACGGTCGCGGTTTACGAGAGTTGGTTGCTTCGCCTCTTTCAAATTGATGGCTTGTATTTCCAGAACGAGTGTCTCCTCGGATATGTGTCCGCGGTATCCAGCCCCGATGCAACCTGCTCAGGACGAGAGTTAGAAGCAGTCGGCATGGTTATGGTGGCCAGATGATCTTATGTAGTGGAAACTGTGGCCAGCCGGAGAGTTTGGTGCATATTTTGCAGTACTGCTGGAGCACGCGTGGTGCCAGATGTGCTCATCAGAATCGGGTTGCAATGGAACTCGCAAAGCGTCTATGTCGCCTGGGATACACCACCTTCGAGGAGCTGAGAGCACCTACTTCGACGTACTTCATCAAACCTGACCTGATCACTGTTCGGAGCGCCGAGCAACTGTGATAGAGGTCAGCATACTCTCGGATGGGCGCGGCGTGACTGTGTGGAATGAGAAGCAGCAGAAGTATGGTGGTGATGAATATTCCCTCGCCATAATCTCAGCCCTACTTGCAATTGGTTGTGATGTCGACTTTTTGGTCCACCAACCGATGGTCATCTCTATCGAGGGATCTGCTTTCCTCAATCCGCCAAGGCTGTTATTGGACTGGGCCTTCCTAGGTTCACAGTCAGTGACTTGTGTTTACTTGCCATTGTGGGCTCCCTGCATACTTACGACACTTTTACGCGTGGCACATGGCGTTGAGTACACATTCTTGCCATTGAATCTCACACCAGATCCAGTATGATGGATACTTTGTGCCTAATGTGCGAGTCTTGACTGTGCTAGCGCGTACCTTGCCTTGAAGAGCATTCAGCATTGTTTGTCCTTTCTTCGGCTGTTGATCTCTCCACGCGTGTTTCCATACCAAAATTCTTACATACGTTGGGATTCATCTTATTTTACCTCATATTCTCCTGTACCCCTTTCACATTCATCGCTTGAATTTACTTTTTAGGTCTGCAAACATGCTCTTCAAAAAATAAAGAACAAACGATAACTTTCGTATCACTTCCTCGAGTGTCGTCCCTCAGGTACAAAAAGGAGACCGAAATGGTCCACGCCGGTGGTGGCAAAAGCGAAATCGTGTTCAACTCTGAAGGCTGGTGAGGATGCCATCAACCTTTTTGCTGGCTTTATCAACCCTACCTTTCAATACAAACATCTACGCGTGGGTCTTTTAACCGCGGCTGCCCCCTTGACATCCCAAAACGCTAGAACGTGCAGTGTTCTCATGTGTCCCCCGACTCATGATAGTGCCTAATCAAGTAATGTGACACTGGATGCCGACTAGAAATTATGATGGGATGTCTGCGGCATTGTGTCAGACCACTATTTTGTGGCCTTTCTCCGACACCTATCGGTCATTCAAGAAGTACTTGAGAAAGTTCACCTAACAAGCTAGCCGGCCTCAAGTCCTGGGTCTCACCGAGACGTGATTTTCCGGTGACAGGACTGTATAACTGGTGAAGGGCGTGTCGCTGTACACCGTGCAATATTGAATATTTTGCTGTATTCAATTCATCAAGCCGCGGAACGTCAAGCAAGAGCACAAACTTCTCTTCCTTGTTCGACTTTACGTGGAGATACAATTTGTATCGCGTCATCTATATTAGGGCTCATTTCAGACAAGTCCATGAAAAATAATGGGGGAGCAATTTGTTAAGTGCTAATTCTTCCAAGACAGTAGTGTGCAGAACGTTGGACTCCTCGACTTCGAGGTCCGATACATCACAGGCAAAACACTGAAACTTCAACCTCCGCCACATGTGCTCTGGGCTCCGTAGAAAGGTTGAACCACGCAACCAAACGTCTAGAACGTCCACGCAGCCACAAGGGACTCCCCTTTTATAGTCCTTAAACCGCAATCGTGGCCTCCACGATTGGGGCAACCGCAACCTCTGCCACTGAAACCTCCCGCCCTTTGGGGAAAAAACTTCCGAACCCTCTTCCATTTTAAGCCACGGTCTCTTCTGGCTTGACTTCCAAGCTGGCTTACTGGATAGAGTGGAGTTGCTCTTTTTTGCGGCTCTCACACCAGTATCTCCTCGTCGCTGGCATCCTCTATCACCTCTTTCTACCCAACGCTTTCATCAACCTCATCCAGATCATAACCATCCTTATCCCCTTATCGTCGTCATCTTCAGTTCCATCATCTTCGCTGGCAGATTCTTCTTTTACCATAGCATCTTCTGTTTTATCAATTCCAGATTTTCGTGGTTCTTGGACGTCATCATCTAACCCGCCGCCGTCACTTTTGCTCTCCACTTCAGAACCACTGCCAACTTGAAGGGAAGCCTCAGAATTTTTGGATGGTTTTGCAGTAGCACAGTTCAATTTAGGTTGCTTTTCGGGCACTGCCGTATGCCCCGTACGAATTTCTACAAGCAACCGACTCCAGAAGAGTTGCCAGGCCTTCCATGTCATACACTTCTGGGAAAACGACCGGACAGAGGCAGCAGTTGGAAACTCGACAGTTGTAGACCCTTCGCAGGCATTTACATGTCTGAGGTTTAAACTGATCTCCGATACTTCCAGATAAGCCTTGTGCAAGTCAGACTACAAAGCAGCAAATGATATATTTCGGGTCAGATGCACGTCGCCTTCAATACCACCGGGAACACTTAGTCGCAGCACAAATTTCTGCAGTATCTGCCGTCTGGTTGTCACCTTACTCAGTGTGGTTTCATAAACAAATTCGAGGAAATGCCTTGCAGAAAATAGTGCTTCGGCTTCTTTCGCCTCTCCACGGCAGTTAATGTGGCATTGGCACACCAACTTGTTACTACTCTGAAACAGTCGATCGGCTAGGCTCAATTGAGAAGCGGCTATAGACTCCCAAAATCCCATAGGATTACCGTTAAACTTAATCATGCCTATTTTCAGCGAGTCGTGGGCGAACGCCGTGGCGTAGTGGTCGACATGCGGACCATTCGTTTCATGCGCCGGGGTTGAATCCCGGCTGCAACGTTTGTCCTACGCAGACTTGTGGGTATTGTGCCCCCTTCCGGTTGACCATGGCGATAAACTTCTGAACATTCTGTCGACTGGATGAAAACCGATCCAGTCTCGTACAATCGACCTTTCGTCGGCAAAGGACTCATAAATCAACAGCATCTTCTGTCGAGACGCTAACCTCTGCTTTCTGATTTTTAACTCCTTCATCTTTATTGCGACCTCTTCCTTCAGTATCTCATTTTCTAACCTCGTTTGGCGGGATCTTCACGTAAATGCCTGTTAGACCCTATATTAGCAGCCACTTTTGGCCTTCGGGATAGGGTCGAGATAAAAAAGGAGGCTGCGGAACAGGTGTATACAATCAACAAATATATCACAAGTACCGTTCACCAAGTTATCAAGTACAGGGTTTGACCAGCCATGAAATAACTTGCCACTTCTGGTCATATTGGTCTCAAAATTCCAAAGTTCTAATTTGGGTGAACGTCCAGGATTCGCGGGATGATTGAGATCATAGTGCTATCGATTGTTTCCAACAATCGGTTGGACCACGTTGAGTTACGCGCAAAACTCGAAAAGCCAAATGGTTCAAATGGAGGTTTATCAACAAATGCGGTACCATCAGTACAAAAATAAAAGTATAAAACTGTACGGACCTCAAATCGTGAGACCACGCTGGCTTCTGTACACCGGTTTTGAAACCGCTAGTTCGTAACGGGATCCCAAAGTCCACACTAACTCAAGACAACGTGGCTACAAGACAGCGAAACCCACGTGTTGATTCCAACAACATGACAATGACAAGGTCAAACAGTGGCTTACGTTCAGGCCAAAAACAAGAAAGGTAGTATAGGCGCGAAACCGAAGCAACAAAAACGGGAAATCAAGTGGTACACAATAAGAATTGGAGAAAATATCTGCTTGGAGGAGCTCTGATTCCAGGTTAGAGGCTATGCATCTCTGTTTCTTCCGCGGATATCATGGTTTTGTTGCGTGGTTCCAGATGGTCCTTAGGTTGACGTTTACCCTGGCTGTTTTTTCTACATTAACAAGCATCCGAATTGAAGGAGATGTTTTTCTAGGGTGGGAGGTCTGAATTTTGCATGAGAATACAAGAGCGGCACGCTTTGATGTTAATGACAATTCCTATGGCAGAGGTGGCAGATCTATAGCCAACTTGAGAAGCCAGGTTAGTGGCTGATTACAGAACGGCCCCCGGTTTGAACGGCACACATTTGGGGGTCAGGCCTTTTGATGAGATTCCATTGACGCAGAGCTCAAGAATATACAGCATGTCTAGTCCGGCTTAGCAGAGGGTGGGTCATCTCTGCGTTGACTGTCAAGAATCTTGCCCGTAACTTAAAATCGCTTGGCCGTAGCAGAGTCTCGTTGGGTTGTGATGCCATCCAAATACGGGTAAGGAGGGCGCTAAATTGATGCGGGACTATTGAGGATCACTAGTTGACTGCTGGGACGCAAAAGTTGCCGAAGCGTACCAACTCTGGGTAGTCAAGTATCGGAAGGTGAAGAAAGTTAAAGTGGAATTAACCATACTTAAAGCGGATTGTGGAGGTGTTAAGTGGGGCCAAATAGAAGTCCATCAATACCTCGTAAATTTTACGAAGAATCAAAAGTTTTTCACATGCAGTAACAACGGATGATAAATATGATAAATATGGTAAATAGGAGTGTCACCATGGGCTTTGGTGAGTATACAGCCAACGCATCAATGCAGAGATTCAGACCGAGCTATTTAGTTTCCTGAGATCGTAGTTTCGTGGTTTCCGAATCCCGATGACACTCATAAGTAATAAATGTGAAAGGGTGGAGGAAAGAAATTTTCAGCTCGGTACCTTTGTCCGCAATAATGGAACACATGTGCCCATGCACTGCATGTGCATCTTGTATCTAGGACTTGTCGTGTACACTGTCAGCGGATAAACATACTGGTGTCATTTATAGCAGGAAGCTAGTGTTGTGAGTATTACGGTGGGTAAACTCTTGGTAATGTGTGGTGGCTGGCCGGTACCAGTGGTGAAATCCTTTAGTTTGTGGACGGGACAGGGTGGATGTGCGCTAAAATGTCGAGATATTTAAGTCCGAGGGATGGGTTCAGCTGATCAAGGCAAAAAGCTTGCTTCAGTGTCAGCTGGGTCAAAGTCATTACTTAGCTTTCACCTTTGGACACAGAAGTGGGAGGGAAAAACGTCATAGTATGGTGTATAAAAAGAAAGATCCGGGTGTGCCATCGGATTGGGCATGAGATTTTTGTGCCATTACTGAACCAACGTGATACAGTTTCTGACGGTCTCGTAATGGATGTTGCATCTGGGATAGTTGGGCGAAGGATGTGCATCTCCCCGATCAGGGTTCTTGAGCTAGCCAAGGGGATCAATAGGGAGTAACGGGCCGATAAAAGATCGCGTACATTTTTGTCCATTTAGAGATTCGTCCAGATGGAGAGCGGGAAACAGGTAAAGTAGACTGCAACAAAACGAAGCCTTGGAGTAACCAAGATCGGAGACAAAAAATCTGGAGAAGGAAAGAGTGGGACAAGACTGGTACGGTTTGGTAAGCGAAGAATTTATTCAACAACCTGGCGTTTACATGTAGAAGGAGGCCCAAATTCACCGTGCGAATTGAGGTGATTGCGGTTCTTCAAATAAGTCTAAATGATGGAAGTTGTGGATCGAATCACATGAGAACCAGGAGCTGCCTCAGGTTATCATTATAATAACGGCAGATATTTGGCTCAGTATGACAAAACAATCAGATGACAGTTCGAGAGGCTGAAAGAGTGGTGAAAGGGAGACCTCACGTATTTCATCAGGTGTTAGTTGAACCGCGGGCCCAAAGTCGAACTGTCGGACCAAGTTTGTGATTTAGACAGGATGGGGTTTTAGTTATTGCAGTGTCTGGCCAGGAAGCCCATTCGTATGACTGCTTGGCAGAGACAACAGCAGTGCAGGTCAGTCAGGGAGTGGAGGCAACTTCTAACTCTGGGACGTGGTTCCATCAAAGAGCTGCGTTGTGCTGTGCGGCTGGTAGTTTTTGAATGGGTAGCAGAATAATAATGAAGGACCTGGATAAACTTGCAGGAATAATTACTAAAGGATTGTAAGAGTTGCTGCTTGGACCGGAATAGTAGCATATCGTGATGAGAGAACTGGAGGTTAGATCAAGGTTTTACATACACTGATCCTCCTTTGTTAGCTCTTAGAAGTCGGCGACGTGTGCCCAGCAAAAACAAACCAAGAATAACGATGTCGGGAACCAGTCTTTGAGGAATAGAAGTTAATTATAACTTCATCTGTGTGCAGTCAGCCATCCACCGGAGCTAGTGTGAGTGGATTCTTCATGTATTACGCGGGTGGATGACGTGAAAATACCCAGGCTAAGATGATAACTTTACGTGATTATATAAGCCAGAAACAACGTAATAGTATCCTAAGACTACCCCATGAATTTTTAATTGGTATAATGGCCGTCTTCCCTCACCTGTACTTGAGAACAATGCCAGATGCATGTCACAACCAAGACAGCTTCCACCAGCAGCTGCAGGCAAACAAAAGCGGTGCTCTTCTAAGGAGGTTCTGAGTTAATGACTAGCTTAGAAACCACGCGATGGAAAACGCATCCGTCTTTCAGAAGTGACAAAGTCTGGTGAATCGCGACCACTTTCAGTTACGGCTAGTTCGGGCCTGCTAGCCATAGCACCTTGTGTTGAAGAGAGGGGAGACGAAAGCCGACTTAAGGTCAACGAGACGTGTGAGTTGGTGGAGCATAAAGGCTGAATGCCAAAGATAACGCATGGGCTTCGAAGACGAGTGTTGGAAAAGTACTGAAGTTCAGAAGCTCTTGGCACTAGTCTTGCACTTTGTGGAGAAGATGAAGATGTCAGCGTCTGGAGTAGATATGCTGCTAGACAGTGAGATAGGAAATAATGGGTCCCAGTCAGCAGCAGACGGTGGGGTATCTAATACAAGTGTAGGATAACACTGAGGGTCGTACGAAAATAAGAAGTCCTCGCCTTAAAACCAAACACTGGGACGGTGAGAGAGAGTGTAGGTTTGAGGGGCACAGAATCTCCCCAGAATTTTGCGTCCAGTGAATGCTGGTGCGACACTCGGTTTCCATGATGGAAACTATAGAGCCACCGACATTTTGAAAACGAGCGTTGTGGAAAGTGGTGCATATACAAGCGGGAGCTCGTTTTGTAGTTCGTGATAAAGGCCAAAAAAACTTTGCGAAAGAGGGCTGAAACGGCTTGAGATCCAGATGGAATTAGGAGGGCGAGAAGGATATGCAGGGCTGGAGTCAGCAATGTTAGTCCGTTGTGTCCGAGGCGGTGCAAGGGCTCCAGGCCAAATCTGAAGCATCCCAGCTGTGAAGACTTCAGTCAAGAGGTGGAAAGTTATCGAAATGGTGCCGTACAAAACGGTAAATGCACATGCTTCTAAAACAAGCGCCGCACGTTCTCCGCAGCAGTCCGGGAGGAAAATTCAGAATGGCCTGGCTACTCCGTTAAACATGAAAACTAGAAGTTGATTGCTGCGGAATGATCAGCAAATAAAATTATAGTATCTGTGGGCTCTAGTCATTTAGTTCCACGCGTGCTTGGAGCGGGATTACTCAATTTTTGTCTCTTCAGTCGGAAAGAAGATGTAATGTATACTCTATTCTAATATCATCAGCCGGTATGGAAAAAGCAGCGGGTGATCGGGTCCGTGAGGTTATTTGCATAGGCAGTAATTGCAGCGGGACAAACACGCTACCACGAATGAAGGCAGCAAAAATTGAAGGTGCGATGTGAGACTTTCTATTTTAATATTCTGGATTCTCCCTGGGAGTTAAGAACTATAGCGGAAATGTGCCACTGACTGTAATTTACAGAGGACACCGTGAGGGACCTGACCAAACTTCTAGCGAATGTCATGGTATATGAGGGCGCTAGATACTGGGTATCGTAAGCAGACGAACCGTAATCGAACGCATCTATCTGGCATATGTCATTTGACCACTGGACGAAAAACATAATATCCTGTATTAGGGATTTTATGGGCGACGAAATAGGTCAGATGTTGCTCTCAAGAGCACGGGGTAGCAACCGAGTGTGATGAACGTTATGACAGTGAGCTGAAATCACTCACAGGCTAGGCTCATTGTGTGAGGTGAATGTGGAGTGCGTTTACTGGCTTGGAACTATGCCAATGATCAGCGCGGTATTGTAGATGGTAATGGTGAGATGGGAGCATCCGAGCCACCATCTTTATGAACGAGGGTGGAGATGCAGCCAGCACCTAAAGAATTATGGTCACCAAGGTGGCCAAGTGTGAAAGTTAGGTCAGTTAAATTAACTTAGAAGGTGAAGAGTGTGATGTCTAGTCCGTCCGTCGAAGTAGTAAGCATGGAACTGATGGGGATTCAGTAAACAGAAAGACTGGAAGTAATAAGGGACACAGAAATGGCACAGCTGCGGACAAAGTGCTTAAAGTTGCTACGATGTCGCCAGCTCCAGAAAGAAGCTCTGCGTTACGGATTGCAATGCATGTGCTGGAAGAAGATTTGGAAAAATAACGCCTGTGAAATGGGCACCGTAACATTTTGTACCCGTGAAAACCAGCTATAGCAGTAGATTCCTCATGCTTTTCGAGTTTGCTGACAGCGAGCTCATTCGTAATACTAATAACTGGGGAAGGATTGGCGTCACGCTTTCCTAGGAACGGCCAACGATAATAATAATAATAATAATAATAATAACAGATTTACTTCCTAATTGTGCGTCTGTCAAGAACACGGGAAGTTCTTGTTGGAGAAGCTAGACTCAGTGGCAACAGACTACCGCCGCAGAACATACTGGCCGCTTTTTGTGTGCCATGGACAAGGAAATACGCAACCCAATGTTCTGTGGAGTAACATCATCGTAAAGACTGCAAGGATGTCAAAGCAGAGAGCCACAGAATCATAGAGAACCACGGAGCTCTAAGAAAAAAGTCACACCGCTGGACTTCATTGGAACGAGAATTAAATTGTCCCTAAAGGTAGAATATGGGCCGCAGGTGTACCGTATATTAGCTCTTCTTTGGTGACTCATATGAAGTTTCGGCTGGCCATGGTGGGATAAATGGGACTTAAGCAGTTTTGACAAGAGAGATGGACATTGAATGGAACTGCAGTGACATAATTAGAGGCATGGGAGAAGGGAAGGATTATCCTTAGTTTGGCTTTTACTTGAGGGGAATGTGGTAAATTCGAGGCTGTGATCGACGGACGAGTCAAAACACGTTAAAAAGTGATCAGATGAGTATAATGTTGCTCTGAGATTAATTCGTGGTGAAGTAGAGACGACAGACGGGTGTCAGTAAAGTTGGTGGATGGTCAAGAAGCTTTCATATACCTCACTGGTAAATAGATAGCATGTGACGAACAGCATAAGGGCTAAAGCAAACGAGTCTATATCAGCCCTCCGCCTGTGTCCTAAATGACGGTGGAAGACACGCAGGTTAGAAGGGATAACGGGAGTGAGGTCAGCTGAATTGCACAGACAAGTCCAGTTTCTACGTGTAGGGAAATTTAAGGATATGACAGTCAGCTTGTAAATACAACTTAGAAGGGAGTGACAAGACAGATGATGTTGTGCAGTCTGAGCCGGATGGTTGTAAAAACGGATGCTGATGGCTACGGTGGGCGAATTAGATGCCACGACGCATGGAGCCTGGTATATGAGTGCAAGCTGAGGAGAGAGAGAAGGGACAGTGGTGAAGTGACTGGTGTGACCAGACTCGTTGGTGGAAAATGGACTCGGTTAGTGATGTGAAGAATCCGTCTGCTTTGGGAGTTGCAGTGGATCAGGATTGGGGAACAGACATCAGACGCAGTTGAAGGTGAGGGCAGCTGAGCCATAGGTGGGTTGGTAACAGCCGGAGGTCGTGCATGGATAAGTAGGGAGAGAAAGAGTGGTTCAGGTTACTAGTATGATGGTAGCCTAGGAGGCGGAAACAGATATGAGCCAGTGTTAGGTTTCGGCAGGCGTGGGTGTTAGGTTCTGTCAAGCAGTTGGCGTGCACAGGTTGAGACAAAGCTGGCGTACCTATGCGGAAGGTGGAGGGTGGTTGACTTTGTAGAAACGAGACTAGCGGAGACACGGGGACAGTATTAAAATACCAAACATTTGCAGCAAGTGTTCGAGTCCGAGAATGCATTTTGGTTTAAGGGGTGTGGGGTGTCATTATGTCAGGCGTTCTCTTGAGCAAGAACCGATGCTGCCACCGCCGAGTGCAGACACAAGTAGAGACTTGGAATATGTCGCATCATTTACGTCAACAGTGCATCTGAGGAAGCCATGGTGGTCAGAGGTAACATAGGAGAATATTTCAACGTCGAAGCGAACGACAGCCTCATTTCATGGAGGGATGCTGTGAGATTTGAAACCAACGAACATATGTGCATGACTTTCGTACATAAACCTACGCCACGGTATTGAGAACGTGAGCAAGAATCAATGTCGTAATGCTGGGAATCTGGGGACATCAGATCAGCTTCAATACTGCTTGAAACGACTGCAAGCCTAACAGGGTCGGCGGTGGCAGAGTATAGGGTCTGATTTTCTGGGAGTGGGGCTGCGTTGGCAACAGTTTGAAGTGACCTTGACTGAAGCATCAACCTGTAATATTTCAGCATTTCCAGTGCAGCGATGCTAGAGGTTCCCGAACTTCTGCAACGCCAGCGAGGCGGGCGGAAAAGTAGTGCATTCAAAAGCCTAATAGCTCAGCGGATGAGGGCTCCGATGCAATCAGGTGGGTGGTGGGGAAAGTTTGTTATTCAGACTTAATTTCAGGATCAGAAACGGCATCCTGAGAATCAGACCAAGAAGTGAACTGAGGTCTTACCTTCCTCGCAGTTACCTACTTCAACAATTTGGCTCTCCAGGTAGTCATCTTTTATTATTACGTTCATGCTTCCTTATCTAACAGAGCCTGTTGGCTTTAGTTTAAACGGATCCGAGCATGCATTCTGACTGAATTTGGCTGCGGGCGCTGCTTCGTCAGACTCTCGGTTGGATATTTCAGGTTAACTTAATTTTGCGCCAACCTCGTACGATTTCTTTTGTCCCAGATGACTTTCGTTTGAAACTACCTTTAAAACGCACTAACTGCCGTCCGCGCCCATACCCATGTGCATTGCTTATTCACACTATTTGCCTGGCATCGGTACTTTCTTTTTCATCGCTTTATTCACCTATGAGACCCTGCGTCCACCTGTGCATAATTTGAAACAGGAAGAACTCTTGCCAGCGAACCTATAAATCTGCCAGGTGATCCGACATTCCCCAACCAAACTACCGGAACAAAAGTTGGAGTAAAATAGTCTTAGCCCTAGGTGTGTTAGAAAAAACGGTGCTATGAGTGTAGTAATAAACCGATGGCAGTACAAACGTCATAAAACTTCCAGAAGCCGTCAGGAATTGAAGATGGTGGAAGCTTAGTTTAAAGTCAGGCGTTGGAAAAAAAATGTAGCATCTTGGAAAATACGAAAATAGACAATACAGATAAGTTGTTTCAGTACCAAAAGGAGGAGATGTCAGGTTTCGCATCCCATCCAAAGTACAGCAGTATGCTCCCAGGAGATTGTCACCGGATCTGTCATACGCAACATCCACGTCGAAAACACATGGCTTTAGAGGCGGAAAAAACGGTGAGCTTTAAGGTGTCCCTGACCTACCTTGCGCGTCTTACTCACCGAGGAAAACTGACGGGTCCACCATTGTGGGTTCAAAAGACCACTCACATTCGTCAACACCCTTCATGATGCGGTCTAATCTTTAATTACGAGGAAGTGATATCGCTAAGCTTCCAGAGAGAACTGGTATTCTAACATCAAGAATCACCACAGAATTCACGCCAGAAAAGCCCATCGAAGATGAACCTCCAACGTAAGCAAACTTATTTTTACTCGGTCCCCTCTTCTTAGGCACCATACAACCGGACCAGATTGAAGCTCCGTGACAATTACTTCAACGGACGCCAGTTCTATGGACGGCACAGTCGTAATGCTGTCAAAATAACTTGAAATATTATCAGAATACTAACCCAAGTTTTAAATATAACAACAAAATCCAGCAGGTCGTGATGAATAAAAACGTGTTGTCAGGAATGCGAAGGAAAATCACTTCACCAAGGTCAAAGCGAAAGATGAATGATGGGTTATGCGTGCACCACAAGTCTAAGTATGTTTCCTCTTGATGCCACAATTTTCGGTACAATAATTATCATGTACCGATGCAAAAACAAAGTGTTAATAAGTCAGCTAGTTGATTTCTTCACCAGTAGTCTGAGTACGCTGTTTTACCAGTCATATGGTATTTCCCATCCAATTTAGGTTTTGGAGATGTTGGAATAGATTTGGCCGCCAATCGCTAGAAATCTCAACAGTTGACAACAAACAGTGGACCAGGGAAAAGTGTGCTATTTGGGTTGCACACATTGGTAGGAAGCCATAACAACGATATTCATATTTTCAGGTACTGTCTAGGCAAAGACAGTTATTTTTTAAACTAGTGTGTTGCCTTATAGTTCTCGTGCATTAGTTCACCTGAATTTCTGACCTGGCGGCTGAAGTAACAGACCCAGATCAGTTCGCCGTAGTGAGTAATCATGTTGCAGCGCTGCACACTCAACCGGACTATATCCTATAGCATGAAATTGCCAATTACTTCTATCCAGTCATGATTTTGAGAACTCTGATAAAGTGGCTGCTCCAATTTGTTGATCGCCGACGGTCTGTTTCCTCTATTTCCCGAACAAACAGGCTGACTCCACATGAAAAACCAGGAGTGTTCCCAGGGATTCCAAGTGGTTCAATTCAATTGATATGCGACTGCAAGCGCAATTCGCCTTGAATCCAAAAAGCCCTGATAGTATACCGCCAAATTCGAAAGCTATGGACCACTCTGTGCTGTGATTATTCGCCACACCAATGCAGCAAGCGGATTGAGTGCCACACCGTCTGTTCACAGTGACCAGCTAAATGGGGAACCGACTAATCGTTTTAAATGTGGGCGGAATCCACAAGTATGTAGCTATCACCATTGGAATATTCGTAGCGTGCACGTTCCATTCCCATTTCCTGACCCAATCTTGCAAAGGGACCCGGATACATCTTGCAGAACTCACTAGCCTTTGGGCCCACGACTTCACGTCTTCCGTAACTTTCCCCCCAACAGACTTCGTACGCCACCTGGACTTTCGTGTTTTCAGATGCATCGCATTGCCTTGTTTCTTTGATGCGCTTTCTCTACACTCACCCAGCGTGTCTAGGTGGACTGCTTAGTGGGTGCGGTGGTGGTGCAAGTAAACGAGCCACCACAAAATGACAATCGAACGATGTTGGTTGCAAAGGAATCGAATGGCATGAGAGACGTAAGGCAGTCAAGAGTATCCACAACTGAATGCAACAGTTTGGAAACTCGGCCACAAAGGCACATGTAGGCGTGGTGGAGTTCCGCAGTTCGACGGAATTGGAATGTATAAACCAGTCGAATAAGTACGCACAGGTGGCAATCTGATGTTTCACTGAACAGCACTACCCGGAGACATACGCAATGCGCAATGAGAACACCGGATGAATGAACGGCGTGCACTACGAATGCATCAACAATGACCACCACATTGGTTTGAATTCCGCCCATATTTAAAAAGGTCTCTCTATTGTTTCTTTGGCAGCTGACGGCTGATACATGAGACCAAACAAACCACTCGACGAACTCCCAAAGCAGGTTGAGCGATTGCCACCAGAAGCCGCGTTCGACTTCATGTACTGAAGGTCCATGGAAACGTATAGTTGACAGACCATGAATATATTGCAAAACATGAAGAGAACTACCTTCATGGCCCTTTTGTCAGTGTGTAAACTCCACAAGTTTGCTCTCCGATACATAACTCTGATTACAGTCGGCCAGGATAATCTCGTTTGTCAAGGGCAGCGTTTACACTGCGTCGGTGCGATCCATACTACTTTATGGATCAGAGACGTGGTCTCTACGCACAGAGGACATACGAACGCTGTCGGTGTTTGACCATCGGTGTCTACGAAGCATTGGTCGGGTCTGGTGAAAACATCAGCTTTGTAATGCTAAGGTACGCCAGATGGTCCAAGGAAGAAGGAACTCTCCCGCGATAGATGAATTACTCACGCTTCATACGCTGGTTAGGACATGTACTCCGCATGCCAGAAGACCTTCTGCCTCGCAGAGCTCTTTTCGCTCAGTTGAAGCGACCGAGAGGTGGACCGTGTACGACCTGGCAACGAAGTATGAAAACACTAACCAGTAAACTTAACCGAGTCGACAACTGCCGCCTACCTGGATGGGGACCCCGGGATTCAACTCACCAATGGTTAATGACACTGGCAGAAATGGCCCAATCGCACAGTCAGTGGCGGTCACGCATCAAAGCTATCGCCCTCAATGCGTAGCTACCCAATTTCCAAATAAACTGAACATGCCATCGCCTCCAAGGTTTGGCTGTATGCCCCACATTGTCCCGTTTTCCGGTGGTCGAAACTGTAGCAGCTGGAACCAATGTGCCTATGGTACACGGTTTATAGATGATAAATTGAAATTGGATTGAGGATAATCTCGTGATAGATAAAAACAAACCATTTCTAGCTTGACTTGCTAAAAAGTTTAAGCTTCCGACTAACAGCTGCTGGGTGAGAGGCTAGAACATTATTCAGTTTAAACCAATTACAGTTATGATTCAGCACATAGGTGAAAGAAGACGAATGCCGAATGAATGTCTGGTTTCCTGCAGCCGTGAGCTCAAGCAGCAAACTGCACAGTCGACATATCGGAATGACAACACTGAATTTAGCAAGCCAGAGGCAGTGACCCATTTTTCACTCTACTTTGGTAAAAAGGCATGAGCTTGGAGGGAGAGTGTATTCAAACATCGAAGGCAGCAAAACTAGTCATTATTTGCATGCCAATTTAGAAAAATCATAGAATTATGTGATGGCTTCATACACGTCGTGTGGAAATCTCTATCAAAACATTGATCGGTCAATAATGTGTTTACAGGGAAATTCCTTGGATAAACTGTGTTATCAAGTGGTAGGCCGGTATAGGTTTGTCTTGGGGTACCATATGCCCGGATCCACGTACAGTTACGTACCATAAGGGTGTTTCATTTAAGTAGAGTGTCTTCTGAACTCCGCCAACTTGCCTCGTTCCGTCTCTATCCAGGTACAGCCATTGCTTCAGCGGTTTATGCATCTAAGAGAAAGAAACGGTGGTTATAAGGTTAATGAGCAAAACAGGAATGCCAGAAAGGAGGTTCCGGGTACTGTGCGGTTCTACCATTATGGATTTTACGAGTCTGTATTTCACAGAAAATCCATAAGAATAGTTCGATTTGTCGATTCGCACGCAGCTAAAATAAGTATTAAGTATGAAAAACTTCAGCTGTACTACATGAAGAGTTATTTCGTTAAGCCACTTGCAAAGGTCAACTTACCTTCAATCCGAGGTCATCTACGAACCAAAGAATCCCAAGGTAATTGCAAGCCGTATCAACATCCCCAGCATATAAGAGTGTTGGAACCTTGAACAGGAAAATGAAAAACGAGCATCTGAATAACATTATCTTTTTCGGAAAAGTTTGGTGATAAGTGTAGGTAACAATTTTGAAGAGACCATACTCTGAAGAAACAAACCTACGATCGATTGTCTCCAGGAGGAGACTGCATAGGTTGGTTTGCCAAAACTCTCAAGGAATTAGGGGGGCTTGAACCCTTGGATCAAGCTGGACTGACACGTTCTTCACATTGGTCATCTCACTAATGGTGTTAGATATCCATCATACTACGAGCGCACAACTAACCGAAATGTCTAGCTGGAACTACCCATTACTAAAAGGAAGGCAGCAAAAAAGAATTTCTTTTCTTTCGTCCTACTTGAGCACGGTAATGTTGGAAATTAGCTTAACGGATGCAAGTTAAACGTATGTAGCCAGATATTTACTAGAACATGTGATACAATGAGAAAAATGGTGGAATAAAATATATTATGTCAAAAACTGATGATCTTTGCCCACTTGATGGACACCCTGTGCATGACTAGTTCCTGAGGGTAGAGAAGAATCATTGCATTTCCTGCAAGAAGAATCAATACGTAAGGTGGGCTAGAGTAAATGAAGTTAGGGTTTGTATTTTAAGGTCAATTTCGCCTGGTCTTGTAAGTTTTAGGCTCAAAATTACCCTATTTTTGGATGACGAATAGTAGGGTCCACAATAATTTGGCGCAATAAAAATTGTCACGGCAACCAGTGTTGAAGTAACTCAACCAACCAAACTGTCTCCACTAGAATTTAGAATTAGCGACGACTGCTTGAACAGTAATTTTGTGCCACAATTTAGGAAGATCATACGCACACCGAGAAAAAAGCAAACCTACGAACCACAGTAGAGCTTTTTTTAAGTGCCTTCGTGGTTGTGTAAATACTAGGATTCAGAATGACAGGATTCCGAATGCATAGATATCAAGACTTTTGAGCGTTTTCGGAGCTCCACCGCCTGAAAGCCAGAAACCGATGGACAGAGATTTGTTAGAAATATCGGAAACATACATGAGGCATCTGACATCAATAGCATTTGGTGGACATTCTTTACGATTTATTTGTTTTATACTGCATGACCTACCTGAGTGCAAAGAAGAATTTCTATGCTGAGTGGAATATGAAGTAACTCGATCAGACGAAGTAGATAAGTTAAGAGAAGTAAATAGGTAGATAGATAGGCAACTCAGACGGAGACAGATACTGTCCACCAAAAAATGCAAAGGAGCCATCAAACGTTGGTACGTATATCTCTAAAAATCTGCCATCTGACTGCAACTTTTCTTATGTTCGAAAACATGAATCGATACCATTACATCATGGCAAGTTAGCGATATTCATTGGTCCCCTGAGGAACAATACAGCTCTGGCAGCTTTATATAGTAAAGACAAGTAACCAGCGGAAGTCAACTTAGTCAATAGGCTAAATGGGTCATTGCCGTCTTCAAGGATCCCTCACAAGATTGCTCACTTCTTGAAAACCGCATATCCATCGGCCCACCGTTCATTTAGGACTTTTCAACCACAGTTTTGTGGTTTCTAACAAAGATGATTTGGTTTTATTTTAATACACATGGGCTTTTCGAATTATGTTGGCCTGACCTGAAAGTGTATTCAAACAGCAAGATAAGAAGGCATGCAGTAGCATGGGGCGGTAACGAATTGAGCCTGCCACTGTATGCACTAAAGGTCGCTACGTGCAGCCAGCTACAGCTACCAAAGAAATGTCTGCTGAGACGAATGTGTGAACCTCTTCCAGCTAGCTTCCAGAACGGCCACCAGCGTGGCGTCATCGGTTCGCTTTTATCCCATCCACTACACAGGCAATCCCGCAAGAAGGCTCATTAGCTTATACACCTGTTTACAGGCACCGAGACAATTGTCGAGGTTTGGCAGGACGAATATTTACGGCCGTTCGGAAGCCAGTAATATACAAATCCAGTAGCCTGGAATTTCTGTTTAAAGGAGATCCGTATGAGTACTAGCGCTCAACAGGTCAGTTAGCCAAATGAAAGATCACACGACTCTTATTTCCTGTGTGAGTTTTTCCACAGCAAAGACGAGCTGAACTCTGATCACTCATTTATGCTTCAATTGAGGTTGTGCTAAATCATATTGACTTTATTACATATGAGTCTTATGAAAAAATGTCGATACGTTTCATTTTGCCTGTTGTTGTAACTTATACTACAGGAACCGTCAGGGCAAAACTTAAATGTCCTGTGGCATGACCAGCTCATCTCACGATTTCATTAGAGTGGTTCCCTCCAGATGACGGTCACAATCTCTGGACGGAAATTCAAAACAGCTTTCCATTCATATCAGTGTTTGGTGGCCCGTGGTCAAAGTTCCGCAACTATTATTATATAAAAGGTTTACTGGGTACCTCGCATGAAAAAACACCTCAAAAGCACCCACGTTTACACTGTTAATTCGTGTGGTCTCTTTGATGCAGGAAAAAATATAGCACAAAAACCGGCGTGTTACGATAAAACCCGCCGAAAAATGACAAACTCTTCACGTTCTGTCTAGTGTATTCATATAAAGAACGTATGAAGAACAAAGACGATGGTGGCGAAACAGCATGTATAGATGAAGCACGAATGACACGGTGGCAAACGGGGCGTTGGCCGTGTTCATTCCAACTGGCACAACTTATGCTTAATTCTTACCTTGTAAGCTAAAATCTTCATATATTGCGCCTGCAGTGCGTTGTAAGTCATCCTATATGATCCGGCCACTTGTTCGCTGCAAGTGTTCCAGTTGTCTACCTCAGGAACATCCACATTAAGTGCTTGCCTGACGTCCACCGTGTTGAAGTAAACTATCTGATTTGTATCATCAACGCATGTAGTAATGGACCGGCTCCCAAGTGACCTGAGATCAAGGATTGATTGTAATGAAATTTCGGATTTGTCACACGGCAGAAGAAAAGGATTTGCACATCACTTCTTGTAACTGTTTATTTTACCCATTTAACGATGATTCACGTGCAACCTTTAACATGATTCAAAAATTTTGGTACGTAACACGTTATGATTAAGTGGAATAGGATCGGAGTTGGAATGCAGGTTTCAATAAATAATGCCTATAAATGGATAGCTTGTGGTTGTAAACAACAGTTCCTTTGCACTTTTTTTAAACAGTTGTAACTTACTGTCACGTCGATAAACTAGCATTAGCCTAAAATAACCAAGTTTGTTGAGCCTACATCGAATATACAACTCATGAATTTTTGTTGCGTAGAATACACAATGAGCAAGTTACTTAATTGCAAGTTGTAGACAGGTATTGTGAAGTATGACAGCAATTTGTTCGTCTGACAACCGAACGATCAATCAGATACATTTGCGGGTAGTTTTGGCAATTGAACCGAGTATTCATACGGTGTCGGCGGCAGCTACCTTCAGCATATACCGACTTTCAAGTTCGTTGAAGTAGACTGTATAACGTAGTACTATGCATACAATGACCTCCTCAAGAGCGGCTGTCCGTTATAGCGACGACTCCCCTAAGGATGACACTCATCGAGAAAACTTTTCAAATTCAATGAAAAGCATATAGTTTGGAAAGATGGATCCCCCGATCCACACGGTGATCAATTTTTCGCATACCTTGCAACGTATTCTCCCTCTACGATAGCCATGACTGCATGATCTAATCGGTTCGTTGGTTTGTTTTATGATTGTTACGCCCAGCAGTCATTACCATAACAGATAATCGGAATGATACCTTGTTTGCATGGAACAATGTTATAAAAACTACAAACTTCATCCACAGGCAATGGTTTCAACCCGTGGCCTGCTTTATCGGACCATCCAAAGCAGCTAACTTACTATCAAACATTCGGTCTCTTTACATATTGGTGGAGCGTGTACGGTCGTGCAGAAACACGTGTAACGTCGCCGAGCAAAACTGAACCGAAAACTTGGGGCACCTACAGCGAAACAGCACGGTGGCAAGAATCAGTTTAACGACGTAGCATACATATGACCGCCCACCATTCATCAGCCACCTAATGGTGACATTTGTGGGACGCTGAAAACTCAGTGACATCCACTTATTTATCCAAAACATCATGCTTTACCTGGGTAGCAAGGCGCAACTAACAAATAAGCGCCGGCAGAACATAGAATAACAAAACTGACACAAAATTCGGATGCTAGACACGACGTGATATCATTTGAAGACGTCACAGCAATAAGACAGGTACCAGCACCGTGGAAAAACGACGTAGTTTACATGAAAACGAGAACAAAAACAGCGAAATACACCTTAGTTTATCGCGGCTCCGGTGTACCACACGTTCAGTGATTCGAAACGAAAGGAAGTAAATGTAGCTGAAATAAATACGTTTGAAGTTACGTGATCCTATGTCACTGCAAAAGATGATCCAATTTATTATTTGCTAGCGTCATGAAAAAGAGGTATTCGGATGAATTTACGATTAGAAATAATCAGAAAGAGCAGGCGCTCGGACATTCACACCGTTAGGTAGACTAACAAGTATCGATATGCCATTTCAAAATAGCTAGCCACACTAAAATCTCGAAATAACATGAACTCACCAAGGGCTGTGCTAAATCATTATTTTCAGTCAGAATCACGTCAGTTGAATAGCCCTGAAGTATCTACGTTGGTGACCAACAAAACAGTTAATACGGGATCCGCAAGATGGCCTTTTTCCAAAAATCTAAAAGCGATGCCATGTCCAGCGCCCATCCGAATACGGAGAAAGATTAGTATGTCTGCAGTTCAATGCTTGCAGTGTTTTTCCATGCAACCAATCGTAGCTAGAAAAATCATATGTATGGTGGTTTTCCAGCTCTCAAAGATCAACCAAAAAGGCTCTAATTAACTTTCGTTACTAACAAGGATGATCTGTAAGGATTAGGACAAATGCATTTGAAAAACAGCTAATGTATTCAGAGTTTCGCAGCTCTAAACAAATATTTTTGTTGCTTATTTGAACATTCTTATCGACATGTGTATTCACTGGCTATCAATCAAATAGATATGACGCACAGAAATCCAGTCCTCGTCAAACATTACTGAAACTAAGTTTATATTATTAACGAACTCGATATAACATATTTCGGAAAGTATGAACCACCAATTTATAGGAAGCGATAGTATTAGAGCTGGTAGCTGGATAAACAACTGGGGGGACCACAAATTACGAGATTCTTTTGATCGCATTAGTGTGGAAGCCAGTTAATATATCTGGTTCTTACACTCAGTAGACAGTGTCCTCATTTAGAATTCCCCACCCATCTCGTGTTTTGGAATTTCGCTGGCTACATCCTACCACTAAAAAAAGTTGTCCCTTGTTCCGTGAATAATTTTTGTGGAAGAAGTGAATCCGCCCGGCGAATATTCACTCGTTTGAGTCTTTCTCGCGTGAACTTTTGGCCAAGAGAACGGTCTAAGAGGTTCACTGCATGCACTTACGCTTAACGTTTCCCCTAGGCCCGCCAATCGCAGTGACGTGAATACACTCTCATTCGAGATATCGAATGCCATGCTCTTTGGTCTTCCTAATAATATTCGCCGGATATTCACCAGTATAATTTTCACACTGGTCACTTGTATCAAATGGCGTACGAAAACACTACCACCAGTTTTATTGACGCAGAACCCTACTGAAAACACTTCTACAGTAACCTTATGAGCAGTGTGTTTCGTCAAGAAAACCTACTACCATACGTCGCACATCGTGCCAACTGGAACACGAAGCAGCCGTTGAGCGGCACATGTAATCGTAGAACACCATAATCGAGAAGCTGAGCTGAGATCCGGTTGTGTATCTCGTTACCACCAACTTAGCTTTCAGATAAATTTATTTCTTTAGATTTAAAACGTATGGAATCCATCGCGGAAGCTTCCAGTTAACACACTTTCAAGCATCCGATATTGCAAACCTGATAAAGCAAGAACTAGAAGTCCCCTACTCACCGAGACGCATTATTCATTTTCAAAAAGATGTTATCACGGAACAAAAGTTGCTTCTCCGGAACAAAGCGAAACGGCCTTCTTGGGTGGCCAGACCGTCTTCCAAGAAGCGTTTGTACCCCGCCATCACATGGGGCGTAAATGTTGTAAACATCCAGACCATCAGTGGCGGCGTTCGAGGCAGAAATCTGAAATGAATTGTTTCATTTAACAGTTTATGAGATAGAGTGAAACAAAAGATAAATTATTGGGAAACACGAGAAAAAAAGTGAGGTGGAAATTTTATTGGAAGCTTGTACCGCCCGGGTCAGTCAAGTCAGCAGTCACAGCTCAGCTATCCGGGATTGAAGTTCCGAGGAGAAAAAAACCTTCACTGAACTTTACTAGCCTACTTGAATACCGAGACCAAAATACAAGAATACACTGAATCCGCTCGGTAAAAGAAGTACTGAAGGAATGGAAAGGCATCCAACATTCCTCGTCCAAACGTACCAAGATTCATTCACCTAAATCACTACGTCGGATGTATTCTCAAAGCAAACTGCGATCAGCTGATAAATGCGAAGGCCATAATCAGATAATCGGCTATAGGCCAGAAGCACGGACGAGGTAGTCCCTTGAAAAAACAAAAATCAAGTAACCAAAAGCATTAACTACCAACAGCTTTTCAATGTTCTCATAGATATTCCAGATCTGACTTGATTTTCCAGTTATCATGCTTGTTGTAACACCAAAAACGAATACATAAAACCTGCAACACAACCGCCATTATTCCCGGCTCGTCATCCTCAATTACCTTGTCACAACAGCAAGCGCTCTTCGTCAGTAGGAGAACCACAAAACAGTTTTGGTAGAAAATGTGTTCTTCACCGCGAAAGTCTTTCCAGAAGACGCTTTCCCTTCTAATGGACAATTTTATCGCCAGAGAATGTATTTTCACCACAATCCATTCTCGGAAAAAAGCAAATCTCTCAGCTTGAAAAGAAAAAAACCCTCCGGTCCGGAAAATTGTCAGTTTCCCCCAAAGAAGAGATATCATTCTAGTAACGCGCTCTGTTTCTAAATGACTATCAAGTAAACCACTACGATTATCAACACGACAGACTCTTCTCAACTGGATTTAGGCTTGAAATTTTGGTATGACCCATAAAACACTGCATCGGCTAATGCACCAAAGATGAACATACAATAAAAAGTTTCCAAAAAGGTTACCAACGAACTACCGGCTATATATGACAGAAACAAATTCCAAAGTGATAAAGCACCCGGGCGGACTACGCTGGACATTATGTAAACCTGTGATGAAGACATGTACTCTGATATAAGGTACACATTTTCAAAGGACAGTGACGTGACATACTATCAAGATACACAACGAAAACCCGCAGTGACCGAACTCTCAACCTCCCAATATTTGCTGTGGAAAGAGGAGTTACTTACCGTGAATTGGATAGATCCTAACATGAAAATGTAAGCAAATCAAATGATAACCATGACATGAAGAAAGTGTCCTATTTTAAACTGCATGATGAATAACAGGAAGGGATGAACTGGAGTCCTACTGAAACAAGACGAACAAGCGCTGGAGGAAGAAAGCTGGGACTTTATTGCTTCAGTAAACTTAGTTTGGATTTTTGCATTCTTGTTTCTTGGATTTCTTCTAACGAAGTCCGCTCTCCGCCGTACCAGCGTTGGAGGTTACAATGTCTGCTGGGTGGAGTACAGTTCGTTAAAAACACAACCAAAGAGAAAAGACTTTCGCGAAAGCCGCGTTTGATTTGCAAAACCTATGACGTAACTAGATGTACTCAGAATTCCCGAACACAAGAGTCGCGATTTATTCTTCGATCATAACAGGTAATTAAATGTTAAATGTTACCCAGCTTGTAAATCAAACAAATGAAAATAAATAATAAGCACTAATTATAAAATACAGATGGGATGGGCGGATGAGGTGTAATCGTCACGTTGCGGTTTATAACAAATAAATAACTTCTGCTCCACATGATCAGATTTTAGTAACAGGAAAGCGATATATTCAAGTGATGAGTCATCTATCCCAAGGTACTTTTATTGAGGGTAATATAACAATAATAATAGTATAATAATACAGTAACATTTAAACTGTCTGTGAGACTAGGTGATGGCATGAATACGTTCCTTTCGCACGCACCAGATAGTAGTTACAAAAGCTCGTGAACAAAGTGAGCGGGACCCTATAAAAAGGCGAGTCGACATCGGGACATAATTATTATTTCAATGGCTTAGGCTTCGGACAGAAAGGGTTAAATTGGCTGCACGGACATGCTTGGAAAATGTTGTATAACTTTTCTTTAGTCGACGAATTGACTGTGAACGTTTGCTTCGTGATCAGGGCCGAACATGGTGGACCTGTTTGTTTGACAGTCGGAAGTGTGTAAGAAAGATACTGTTCACTCTTGACTGGCCAGAAAACACTGAACCATGACGTAAATCACTTAAGGTCAAGTTGAGCACCATACTGAAAAACACGCAGAATTCAGATACCCAAAATATTATTCTGACAGTATAGGATGTAGTAGAATCTGAAACGAACTTCCGGACGTATGAAGCCTCATTACCAACGAAATTATGTTGTGGTGTTTAAGTTTATTTGGTTGTGTTTCTGTTTACGTTTACGTTTACGTTTGTGTTCATGGTTTATGTTAATTTTCATTACTGCGACGGCATTGTTTGCGAAGATTAAAACAGAATCAAACAACACCAAACACTGATACAGTATACAAAACAACATCTTCGTTTTACAAAATTGGGACACCAGCTTATGTCCTCACAAGTTACAGAATACTCGAGTTGCCATCAAAGTCTTGTTCACTGGAAATGTTCTGTACTTTCAGCACACTAGTGAGAACCTTGTTGTCCTTAAAAATACGATACTTTTGAAAACATTACAGTCCACTACACAACATGCTACATAGTTCAGCAGCGCTCACTCACATATGTGAACAAAGCTATTTCTGTTTCTTACGCCCCACACCAGAGCACTTATACACTTGCTGTTTAACCCCTTAAATCCATGCACACAAGTGTGATATACCTTAAGAGCAGAATTCCGAGCAGACACGTTACGAAAGGAAGTTTCCTGAGAAGCAAGAAATCCCTGATTTTTATCCCCCCAGGAATACCTTTCTTGCGAAGCGGATGAACGTTTGGGTTTGCCATTTAGGGATTCAGCAAATCCCTTCCCATCCTACATCAGTGTGTGCGTGCTGAAAGAGTTCCGGAAATGTTATCAACCCCCGGTGTACTGTCTACTCAACACATTGTTATGCACGCTATACTGGATTCTGCATCAAATGGTAAGATGTAGATGTCAGTTCGTTTACAGTTACGTTAGAAACCCCAAATAAACAATCTCCCAACATGAGTACCGGAAAACTGCTGTCACAAGCTCCCCTCAAAGGCGAAAAACTAGCGAGCTAGTAAAAATTCTTTATGATGGGCATTTTATTCCGTTGTTTTTTTCTTAAAAAAGTTCCCACGGAGCTACGTTTTCAACCGATAAGTGAATTCAATTAAGTAGAAGATCACCCTATCCCACCTCCAACTGTTTATACCAAACTGCAACCACCCAATTGACCAGCAGCAATGCACTATCATAGGAGGAATAGTCAACTGGCCGTGTATAGTGATCTGCGGAACGAGGTGACGGGTAAGTTTACAACTACTGTCTCCATACATAGATCCGCTTAGTTTGACAAGTAAATCACGTGTGTTCGAAGATGGAATGAGAACTGAGTGTGACCCTGTCCTTCTGCGGGAGTAAATCTAAAGCACATCTAACATAACGTGTTTATTTGGTAGCACAGTTAGCTATTAGTCCACACTTTAGCTAGGTGCATTGGTTGAATGTGACCTTGCCACTCTGAATCACTTGGTGAGGCGTGAATTTCGTTCTTGCACACCCTTGACTTGAATTTCAGAGCGGAATATCAACCTCCTTGACACTCACTTTGCGACTGAGAGAGTCTCGGACGTCGGTGACCACTAGTGTCGTACATGTATAACATTCTGCTACAGGTGCCACATTACAAAAAAACTTCCTCCGAATCAGTCGAATTTTTCCGCTACAAATTGGCGATCAGGTCAGGCTGTTCACTTCGGATATGAACAACCATCGAAAAAGCCAGTAAAACCAGAAGATCCCTCTACCTACCAAGTGAAGGACTTCCTTACACTGCAGAAACTCAAACCACTTCAACGATTGACCTAGTTCAGTGTCTGGAGGAACTGACATCGCCGACAGCACATCGTAAGACCCACATTCTGCCCTTCATAGAGAGCAACTTAAAGAACATGGAGGCGGACTATTCCAATGAACCAGTGAGAATTTATGCCATGGGGCAGTTTCCAGAAACTAAACAAAACAATAGGTATATTCTGGTTATGAGCGACTGCTTTACCGAGCGCGTAGAGGCTGCGGTAACATTAACGATCGATGCGGCCACAGTAGCAAACGTCATATTTGACCGCTGGACATGCCATTGGAACGCCTCCGTTTCGACCAACGGAGAAGCTCCGAACACAACACTGTGACAAGACCAAGACAACCGCCTACTATTCGGAACGAACTAGACTCGCACAGAAGACCACTCGAATGCAAAACAACCCCCTGAAGACAGTTATGAAATAAAGTCGGTGATGGTATAGAACGTTGTGTAAAACGATCATGGCCTACCTTTACACAGCTCACAGCTAAACCGGACAAACCCTGCATATTATTCGGATATAACGCGAAAGTCGACTGCTCTACGACTAGCACTGTAGCGCCTAACTGTTACCATTAGTCATCGAATATGTCAATGCACTGAAAGATAGGTTAATTATGAGTCACCGACTCGCGAGATTCCATCTGGACGCATCTCAAAGAGTACTGTTTCATGTAGCTATCCTCATGCAGAGTGCGCCTGCCAAGCTTCAACATGGGTGAGAAACTCCCATTGTGGAGAAGAACGTATTGACACAGTCTCTTTACTCTATCTGGAAAATCGGTATAGAAAGATAGACGATGGTTCATTTCAACCGGCTGAAACCCACCAGATCCAACCCAGTGGAGCCTTTTGATGAACAGCTGAATGATTTGTCCGTCATGGGCGCTGAGACGGAAGTTCCAAGTGCTGGCAGATTAACAAGGCACCAGGTCAGACCAGGTAAGGGGAGATTGTGTGGCGCAAAGTATTTTCTTCAGCTCACTCAGTTCACCATCTAATTGCCTTCCAGAACGGAAAACCAATGTCGTTGACAATTAGTTCCTAACTGACGCGACACCGGACGTCAGCGATTAGTAAAGTCGTCCTTTTTATGTACTTTTGCGATGTATTTCTATACGTGCTGCCTTTATATAGATCTTCCCACCAAGCAATAGGTCTTTTTCCGCTAGAAAGTACACTTGTTAGTCAATGAAGTTAGAGTTTGCATTGCTGGACTAACGAGCTCATTGTACTTCTGGCACACTGCTTTGGTTGGCGGAAGGTCTATTCTAGCCAAAGCAATGTAGCTGAGGTCTGGGAATCTAAGCATGATGTTGGCCAGTTACTTGGCTACTGTGAAGTTCGATGTGTGGTCCAGAAAAAGTAACACTGTAAGCAACGGACAGGTGCTGTGAAAGTCAACCAGAAGCCCAATAAACTTATTCATTGTATGTTCTTGTAGCTTCAAGAATTAACAAACCAGTACTTCCTCATGGCTCACCGGAAACGTAGTCCAGACATAGATTGCAAGAAGAAACCGGCCACGTGGTCCAAGTGTTTGACTATCTTGGATTTTCAACAACGGCCCGCCGTTAATTATGCCATTTCACAGTCTATGCTTGTGGAAGTTCCACAAGAGACCATAGAGAATCGGCTGACACAAACGACACTGGTTATGACGTAAACGACGTGCTCAGTCTTAAAATTACCAAAACAATGCCTTGATATTCGCCGAGTAGAAACCTGAATTGTGTAGATGATTGGAGAAGGCCAAAAAGAGGTTGATCACAGTAATTTTTCTCACAGCTGCTGGCAAGAAGCTGTTACTATCATTCACCTGCAAAAGTACGAGCTCAGAATGCTTCAAAATCCATGTGAGGCCAAAGACTCAGTACACCAGAAACACCTTGGGGCGTTGCCTCAGATTGCAGAGCAACCCACTTTATTCCGAAGACCGATGCACCATCTTACTGATGCCCAATAGTGCGATCGTGCTTACTGCTGAAAGATAAAAATTACATCCGCTGGATGCAAAGATAACACACACCATGGAACTTAATTACTTGAATTGAAACAACTGGCGCTAATGTTGCGCACTTTGAAGGCCGTTCAAAGGAAAAATCATTGTAACAAAATACCCGTTACACAAAACCCCCATAGCGTCTGGAATGTGTCAACTCTCGCTGATAGAAAAGATTGGAGGGCGTGATCGCTACAGGTGAGTTCATGTAGCGTTCTAGGGCTTCAAGTGATATACGGGCACCTGTTCCCAAGAACCACAAGTTGTTGGCCCATTTTAAGTATGGAGTTCTCAAATATTCGTACTGGATTCACAATACATTTGCACTGGGAGTTAGATTAATTCGATTAAATGGATCGTTCACGATGATCAAATACCTGGTAAGGTTTATGTATGGGTCTGACAGTAAGGAAAACCGAACATCGGTAGCCACAACTAGTATCTAAACTGCGCGCGATTTACAGCAAATATGGAGAAGATAAAAAAACATAGAAGACTGGCCGGCTTGGGGGAGCTTGCTACGATGTTGATGAATGGAAGCTAACAATATTTCTCAAGTGTTTTGGGGAACGGGTTCAATTACTAGGCCGATTAATGAAGAATAATTTCGGGAAAGTAGCCAGAGTGGGGATCTTTAAGTCATTCCGACATGCACTAACCCCAGAGAAGGCAATAGAACCAGCAACACCAAACGGAATTTCTTGCTGAGAGGACCAATTTCATCTTGGAGCGCGAGTGTTTCTGGGGTTTGTCCTACAGAGGCACTACTCACAACAAAAGTTGAAGTTTGTTCACGGCGTTGCAACTCTACGCCTTCGTTGAACCACTACCAATGACGTACACACGTCCAAACACGTCCAAAGACATTTTGATTTAGCGCTCGGCAGCAGAGCAGGAAATTTGTAAACGGAACCCACCAGGTCACGAAAAACTCATTCAACCAAAGTTGGATAACAAAGAAGCTTCACATTCGTTTGCACCAACTACTCTTATCTTAGTCAATGTAAGTGCCTTTGGGACCATCAATGCAATTTCGCTCCACAAGGCCCGACACAAGCGTCGAACACACACCTTACCTTAAACTATGCCAGATATTTAACTTGGAGATAATGAAATCAAGAACTGTAACTTACCACGTTCATACATTGCACAGATTGATTTTCGGAAAACATGCATTTACTCGAGCATCGGTCGGCACAACAGCTCGCAAGCAGGTCGTTCCATAAGCTGAAAATGTGTCGAAAAATTGACGGGTTTTAGCGGACAAATGACCCTAAACCATCGGGTGCCTGAATGTAGAAGCCTGTGATGGTAAATCATGCTAACGGGAAGTCACAAAACCCACCGTGTATCAGATAACAAACACCTTGATTTTGAAAATACAGATTTGTCAAACACACGCAGGTGAATCGGCTGCATTTAGCTTATATTCGAACCAGGAACTCATTATCACTTTGGGTAGAAGTAAACACAGGTGGAAGGCGTTCTCCTGTTGACGGAACCGAGCTGGCATCAAAGCAGTTGAAGACAAACATGCAGGTAGCCCTTTTTGACTCTAGAAACATCCTGCGAATCTTTGTATGCTGTAAGCCACCAGGTGACTTTATGGTTTTGCATTCACCTAACTCTCGCTTGAACAACCGCCCTCATGCCTCCGCGCAAACACCCTAGTTAGTCCACATCAAGGAAGGAAACAAATGGACTCGGGTTTTGCTTTCATTAAAAGAAAATTACCCACTCATCGGCTCAAACATATCAGCAAAAGATGTACTTATTTTCTCCGCTTTGCACATCACCGTTCCATGTAAATGAGTTCAAAGTACATGGAACCTCATGTTGGTGGCTGTCATACAGCGACACGCTTCAGAACAAAGGTTATTGTAAGCAGTCTAATCGCCGAATAATAACATGACGTCATTGTATACAACTTAGGTGGCGCGCTCACTGTGGAATTTATGAAAATACGATTGTAGCAGATGCACGACCAGTTGACCTCAGTGGTCCTCTACGAACTCTGAAATCAAGCAGATGATGTAACGAAACACGCCAAGAGTAAGCATCACGTTCGAGTGCCAAACCAATAACAAAGCTATACAAAGCAAAAGGTGAGGGACACACGTCAATAGTTTTGTTCGAAAAGAACGAAGTCCCGTTGAAAATGCGAGTAACTTTTCTCTATAGTGTTCGATAGCTCAACAATAAAAAAATTTGGATTGCACTGTAACCTGCCGTCCGAAAACAGGATAGTTATTTTGAACAACGAAGAGATTCGCTGTCCGATAGGTCCACGATGAGAGGCCGCTTCTGAAGTGAGTCTACAACAACGGTTCTGTGACGGATTTCAGTGAAATTTCTTGTTAGGAAATTCCACGGAATGTAAGCGGGGGGCCCAGAAGGATCATGATCTTCATGATGTAGGATAAATCACAACATAAAGCCATACATTTCAACGGCCGGATGGCAATTCTTGGCAGCGCGAATTGGGATGCCCTGCGTCAATATGGAAAACCACGCGCTCAGTTATGCCGGACTAAAGCACCATCACTGGATTTTGCCTGGTATTCTTCGCGAACATTGTCCAGCATAAGCCCATCATAAAATGCCGGACAAACGTTGGGTTGGTTGACTAGCAAGGAGTCCAGCATACTTACCAATGAGGTCGGTTACATGCTATGTTCCGTAGATTCTCCCAACAGGAGCAAGTGGAATCACGGAGGTTTCCGTTACAAGGCCCCAAGAATCCACAATACTAAACCTGGTTCAATCCTCCTTTAGTTCAAGTTGCCATATCACAACCTGTTCTCGATAAAGTGTTTCAAATGAATGCCCACGAGCTGTCTGGCTGGCAGTATGCAGTACACATCCCAACCATCTGGTATGCCTTATTTGCTGCTTTAAAGACTCCGATTCTTTTCCACATACCGGTTTACGCATTCAGCTGACTCCTGCCATGCTACAAAGGCATCGCTGCTCGAGTTGATATGGACAAAATACAAGTAGGCAAACGTCTGAGTTAATGTTGATTTGACCAGTATACAACCAAGTCCTGAAAAATCGAATAAAACTTGTTGCGGAGTATAAAAAGTGGCCGTTGAAGTAGTTGAAACCAAGAAGAAAGCTGATCCCTGGATACACTTCATTTTTAGCCGATTTTAAATGATGCTCCAAGTTCTTGTGATCTTTGTCACCAAGAGCTGTCGATTTTAGATTTAGGCATAGCATGAACTAAGAGGAATTTCGATACGATTGGAGATTCCGATGGCACCGTTTAAAATTGGGTCAGAACGAGCATAAACCATGAATGAAGTTAACAGACTCTTTTCGCAACATCGAATAATTTAAACTACTGATGCGAAAAGGTAAGCTGGAAGCTATGCTTAAAATTAGCTATACTGAGTGGAATTATATTTGTACGTGGGGGGAAAACACAGTTGGAGACTACCGAATAGCTTTCTGAAAATATTTTTTGTGCAACTTTCCGGTGGACTGGTACAGAGTAGTACGATCACATAAATTAACCCCCCCCCCCCGGAAAGGAAATTCCGCCTCCCAGGAGAGGTCAGAATGCTCCCACCTTGTGGTGGCCTAGCTTCGGAAGAGATTTCTATAATCATTTCATGAATATAGCTTCTCTATACCACCTGCCACTCATGGATAAATGTTTCATTCAAAATGTGAATACATACGTAGAAAATTGCTGGTATCAGAAATAAGCATTCAGCTGCAACACTCTTTGGATGCCACGCCACCCGAAGGAAGGACGAGGGCTGAGATAGTGCCAGGTTGCCCCAGTGTCAACAGGAGATATCCAGATGCAGAATTTGAGTTCAAACCACAGATCATCAGGCCAGTAAATTTGAGCCTTAACTACTGAGCTCTCTCAAGCTCTTAAGTGGACTTTAAATTAAAAGGTAAAATGAGAAAGTAAATACTACTGAGATCAACAGTAATCACTTGTGGCAACTAGAGCGTTATATGACAATGCTTCCAGAATGAACTAATTGTTGATCTTAGTCAATATGCTTCTGATTCCACTTAACCATGGACCTCTACCGCTTTCCATTCACTCAACACGTCTTATTAAAAGAAGCGAAATTTTTATTAGTTTCTGTAATAGCGTTAAGGAACCACTAAGGATCCACACACAGCTCTATGGAACCGTAAAGAGTAGACCAACGGTTTGAACAGCAAAATTGTATCTTGTACCTTATCTCACTATTCCATTATTTTGGAGATCAATTGATTGATATGCATTCACCATAATGCCCTTGAGAACTGGATATAAGTTATCGATACGCTATTCATGAAGTATTATTAATAAACTTGCAGGAACGCAGCTCTCACTGAATGTCAATAAATCCCACTCGTTGGTGCTGTTTCCAACAGCTTACGAAGAATTCCCTCGAAAAACCACTCCGAAACAGGCCAAATACGCCCATTAGTGTGGGATAGCACCCAAGGTAAATTAAGTACATCGGTTAATGATTATCATCTGCCACTCAAAGACATTGTATGCAGCTAATCTTAGTTTGCTTCTGACCTACCACCGACTCTCTCATAAAACAAACATCCATAATCAGGTTCGATCAACGTTTATGGGTAGTTTATATTAAAGTTCGTATAAACAGTTTTGTCTTAAAAGTGACAGGAGTGCCGCTTATATGAGGGATTATGCTTGTGTGATTTCCCATTCACCTTAAACAACACACGAACGAAAAAGGCGGACTGTATTCTACTTGACTTGTGCTATTCTCTCCACCGATCTCACTCGGCTCTACCTTTAGTTTGTGCAGCGTGAAAATCATGGACAAAAGATCTTTTAGCTGATATACACTGATCAGGAGTAGCTCGAAAACCGAATTTATGGATGGAAATGTCTGCAATCTGCCTAACCATGCATTCAGGACTCACTTATCAAGCATTCCATTCGATCACTTGCTTAATTAGCCAGGTTTTGCTTGCTGCTTAATGCGAAAAACACTGTGATTACAGTACTTTGATGCGCTGACCCACTGCCCAGTGCAACCGTCTGCTTGTGCCTTTGAACAAGTCAATATATTTGTTTTCTTTCATTCGAAATGAAACTGCCTACATAGTGGTCATACACGTTCATATTGAAGCCTTGATCAAGACGGAAGAAGTATGCACCAAATTTCCAAAATTTTTATAGCCTGAAACCAAATGAGTACAGAATGTTGGGCATCTCATCAGGTGAAGGTCCAGATGGCACGTTGTGGGTCCCATAACTATGAAAGTTAACCACTGCATCTAGTCGAAAAACGTAATTGCCAAATTCGTTAAAAAACAAAGCAGATCAAATATCTAGCTGAGTCAAACGCGAACTTCAGCGCCAAAAAACTGGTTCAGGCCGAAAAGTCCACAGAAGCCCTTATGAGGATGAGATTTTTGGGATCCAAACTCACACACTCAAGCCCGTGGCCCAAGTTTTCCGTAAGACTGATAGCTGTTCCGAGTACCACTGTCTGATCGTTCGTCGGCCATGTGAATGAAAAGTCCAAAGCATAAAAGTATTATCTAGAATATTACATGTCAAACCAATCGCTCCCATCTGATAAGTTGGAATAAGGACAGGTGTTTGCTCGGCTGAACTTTTCGGCTATTAGTCAAACATTTACTTCAGGCTTTCGGCCGATCGTCAGAATTTTGTATGCGGATCACGACAACTGCTGGACCTAATAGAATAGACTTGTGGTACCTGCAAGCAAGCCCTGTATATCAACGTGCCACCTGGGTGATATGCTTAAAAGTAGTGCTCACGATGGTGGTGGTGCCACACTGCTCTGGTGGAATGAGATCAACGTTCAAATCTTAGTTCTCTCGCACAACCAAAACAAGGTTTATCACGGTGAGTTGCACAAAAATTTCAGCCTCTCTGTGGTCATTACTTTTACACTGGCTAATTGAATACAGTGAAAAGAGCATTCAAGCGACTGCTTGGTGTGGGTCATTGTATAAGTAGGATAGGCGTGTTGATTATTCACACGTACTTACTTGGCTTGATCGAAAATCCAGGAAATGCATGTTTCAGAAAGAATGGCCTGGCTTAAAAAATCCGTCAGTTAGCAACTCCTGCCTATAGACCCATTTCCGCTTAAGGGAAGAGATAACTGATCGGTTTTTGAAAAGCTACCCACACCCATCCAGGACGATTAGTGGAGAATCAGGGGCTGGGACCCAAAATATGAGTCCGTCGGCCACTGTTCCGCAGTTGGTATCTCCGGTTGACAAAGTGTGAACATTTCTAATGTAATTATGACTTGCTTTCGAAGGTAGGGTCGATTAAATCAATGATACGTGGAATAACAAGCCTATGATGTATCAACACCAGCCAGTGCATGATCATCTTCCGATGAACCCATTTGAATAAGCGACAAATGTACCTGTTTCAAGTTGGTTGCCCCTCAATAGAAGATGGACTTAGACGGCAAAGGCCAACCGGTTCAGTGTGGCTTGTTATAGAAATGATTTCAGGGTTCCAACCCCTAAACAAGTTTATATTGTTTGAATTCACTCCTGATGCACTTTGCGGTTCATGTTAGACAGTTTTACACTATCTCAATCCTCGTTCCTTCTTCAAAGCGGGCGTCCACTACGTTGAACAAGCACAAGAAAGAAACCAGCTGAAGCAGCACACCCGAGTGCAATATTCCAGCTAGATAAGAAAAGAGAATAAGAAAGTACATTTCAGCAAATTAACTTTACATTTAAGTAGAACAACGGCCCTGGAAGTCAGGGGTACGAGTACGCTAACCTTTTCGTTGTTTATGTGAAGTAGGCCGGTCGGCCTAAATACAAAACGACGCCGAGTCCATCCTATGTCATGAGTTTTTACAAACCGTCCTAACAGGTTTCTTTCACAACTCACGCAATAAAGTAGCAAAAAGGATTGTGATGACAGAAAGGCCGGAATACAAACAGTCTACCTCACCGACTGAAACAGCAGTTTATGGGTCCGAATGTCTGAATGAACATTTCAAAACGCAAGTGGTTTATATACATGGCAGAAAGAACTCCAAACATGACCGTGTAATCCGAGGCTTGATTTCAAAATATGAAAGAGACGGTTTCGACCATGCTCGTCAGTTAATCGCGACAGTTTAAGGCTTAGATATGCTTCGATCTCGCATCGTCATCACATTCCTGAAAATGGCATCAACAAAATCAAAAAGTAACCTTTATAATAAAAACAAATCCGTAAAGAGCCAATGAAGTTTTAACTCAGCGAATGATACTGTTCCAGAACAACGCGTCTAAAGAAAACATCCTTCAGCATGGACCACTTTGTTTCTTGTAACAGGATAGGGTGAGCACACCCGGTGTGCAAAGGAGTTTTAAGCTTTGTCTTGATTCTTTATTCATTTGAAATGACCAAGAATAAATAGAGCGATGTCCTTCAAATCGAACCATCGGTTTCTGAATCCTATACAAAGTTGTTTGCGAACAGTGGAAGTAAATACAGAGAACTCAATGAAATACCTAACCACGATGTTTGCCCCCAAGGTAATCACTTACATAGTACTATGTGCCCCAAATGGAACCTCAATGTCTCAATGGGCATAGAGTCGGATTCATGGGATAATTTCAATGTCCATTATTTGCCGGATAGGGGGCAACGCATTTCAAACGAACTTCCACGAATGAAAACGTCGGCCAAAACACAAAGTTGTGATGTGATTTTGACGAGTAAACATGTCTATTTACATGTTACAGGATTAGCGCATAATTACTGGTACACAGAAAATCTCATGATACTTACTTTTCATCTATCAATCCGTGGTAATAGACATAGTAGAGGAAAGAATTATCGTTGAAGTTTTTATTGATGTAACCATTTCCCACTGCGATTCCCTGGAAGAGAGTAAAGATAGTTGGCGAATATGCTGTGACAAAAATCAAGCAGGTAAGCCTAACTTCAGGAATAGCAAACGGTGGGTGCCCAACGCGATTTACTGATAATGGATGCATAGGTAACTTCAAAGTAATGTCATCGTTTTCAAAGGACATTAATTTTCTCTGCTCCTGCGAACAAGCAGCAGGATGTCGTCAACAGACGGATCGTTCAGGAACGTGAGTTGGAAGTAAGCGAGTTAGACCATAGTATCACTTGGTACGGCAACTGAATCATTCCATCTGGAAAGAACTATATTGCATGACATTGCAGAAAGCCGTTCTCAAAGGCGAATATTCTGCTACGTCATTGTTTGACTACTGTACCAAAGGATTCTTTTGTTGTGATTTGGATTATATCGAGAACAAGTGACAAAAGAATGATGAATTTTATAACCGGGCTGTTTTCGCGACTGTGTCCGGTAAACCGTATTCCGTTGCATGTACTTAAATGTGGTATATATAGAGGCACCTTGGTATCACATTCCTATGCGTCAGTCATCATCCAACCAGGTTATCGGTTGCCTGATCCTGTAAATCGTTTTCTTCCTGGTTGTACTCACACCAAACATCTGTGTTGTGTATTATTACGCTACCTTTATCCATATTTAACAATGCAGTTGAATACGACAATAGTTTCAAGGTTCGTGAAAAAATCAACATTAATACTGTCAGTCGTGACGACCGTCATGATGAGATGATGACGCGCTTCAAAAATAACCGCCGTTCAATTTTGAACAGTGACGTTATGATTCACAAATGTAATGAAATGAAGCCCCCTAAAGACAAATTAGATTTAGCCGGTCTCGTGATCTACTATGTACTTTCCAACCCATTGCCAATCAGTCAAATATTTTCGTAGCCTCAGATTTGGAACACACGTTTATCTAGCTGTCTCAGAAACTCGTTCAAATAAAAATCCCCTTTGAATGCAAAAACTCTTCAACCCGAATATAATACACGTCAGTATTAACATATATATATATATAACATATAACATAATATATATATAACATATATATATTTATATATATATATATATATATACTTTCACCAGTTCCTTCATCAATGCTTCCCTGTGAGCAGACCATTTCTTGCTCGCGCAATATATTCTCAAGGCTAATTCCATGAAAAAACTTGAGGAAAATTACGGACCCGCAGTGCAAACAGTTGTTTTCCACTGCAGCTGAATACCAACAAAATTAACTTCCCGATAACGTGTGGCAGGACAACAAAAATCCCAACTAAAAGAAGCATTTGTTCTTCATCCGGTTTCTTCATGTTTGTAAGGATCAGACGCGTGACTCTTTGGTTAAAGCGTTTAGCCTCTGGACCGCGGGACTACATGCCAGCTGGCGCTTACTGTAGACAACTTCTAAACTCCCTTATTGCGGCGGTGTCGTCATTGAATAGCTGGGGAAATGTAGTTAACCGGTCTTAAAAAAAGGGAGATTATCCCTACAGTACAGGAGAGAACAACAACTGGTCGGAAGACAGCTCCCATCTGTTATCGTCCCTGTCATATCTATGTTGCAAAACCACGAGGCGAGAACCTGTACCGATCCAATGTCACAATAGTAGTACAAAACTTATTGACCGTCATTGGAAAGTAATTCTCTTCTTGAACTTTCCATAAATGTAAATATATGCCAGTATATATCTACTCTTAGCTAAATCCAAAAATTCGCGATCTGTGCACGCGGATTTGATGGTTTAAGCGAAGGCACACTATGCTGAAAAGCCGAGAAGCATTGTACGGCCGTTTAAGCCATATTGGGAATCATCAGCAGTGCGATATTGGAAATAAAGCAGTGTATTTTAATGAAAGAAACTACTCACAAGGTTGCTGGAGACTCTTCGACAGCCCGCGACTGGTTTTCACCCTCCTTGGGGCTCACCAGGTAGGCGCAGTCCCAGAGTTTCCGTTAATCCTAGGTTTTACTGCTTCTTTGTCCTTCGCAGAGTTACTGCAAGCTTTGTCAACACTCCCAGAAATTTCTTAGGCGAAACTGAGTATTGATGCGTAAAATAATACAGTTTCACATCCATTCGATTTAACAAACTTGTGATAGAAGTCCAGTCACTGAGCTTAAAACTCATGGAAACTCACGAATGCAAGTTCAGTTGGGGTACCCGTACGATCAAGATTAAAATTCAACTCCTGGCCAATTTTTTAAACCAGGCTGGTTTCAAGCGAAGCTGGAGGATATGTCAGACCATCTCCTCTCTGCTGTGTCACACCGAGAGAGCATTTGCAATCAATAACGTCAAGTGTCAACCAGATAGAGTCCTCCATTGTGGTCATGAATAAGGTAGAGTATGCGGCAAAAACAAACAGCATAGTGGTTAACGTGCTGAAATTCCAACAATATACGTCAACTGAGAACAATATAAACCTTCAACATTTGCACGAATAAATCTGAGTATGCGACACAGAAATAGTTTGGGGCATCAACACCCAGATTGACTGAGTAGGCCGCCTGAGTCCAACCATGTTTTCGGTTTAGTTCTAAGGTGAACACGTAGAAGTCACCCTAGAACAAATCTGTTAAAGGGATATTCCAATTAATAATTTGCGACGGGGCCCGTCTAGCCCCTCTGTTGAATCTAACTTGACCTTATGATAATTCCCCCATTCATTTGCTTACTCCGCCTATGTACTTTTTACCTCCAGTTCTTTTGCTTATCCGTACCCGCCACTCACCTTGCCGCAGAGGCCATCCCGTCTGAAACTTGTGTGTTGGCATGTGTGTCTGTGTGTGAATGTGCGCAGCTGACCTAATTACCCATGCGCGTTCGTATCCCGTTTGCTGAGCCTGCCTTGACTTGTTCCATGTGATCGCACGGCCAATGAGAGTCACGAAACTGTCGTCGGAAGGGACGACCGCAACCCACACTACTGAGCCATCATTCCGCTCGCCGTTGTTTGGTGTGCGGACGTTGACACTGCACTGCGCCGGTCAGTGACAGACCTGTGCACTTGTTGACGCTACGAGCGTGAACAACTGAGGTTTGTTGTACACATTTGTTTACCCCTGTGTAAATAGTACCGTAGAATTTCGAACCCAATTCTTCCTTTTGATATTCGGGATTGTCGAACCTACGCGTCACTCGAAGTTCCGTATGGGGAACCTCAACACCCTCACTGTTTTGCAACCGACATGAACCTTGCCGGTTAGTTGAGAAAAGACAGCAGTTCGCTAAAAACGCTTTTCGGCACTGTACACTGAGGTAACAGTTCGCGAGACGGTTGACATTTCCTGTGACTTTGTTATCAGCGAGAATACTCCGCTAGGTAATTCACCAGCTTTGTCAAATGACTCAATTCCCCCATGAACCGAAAGTCTTCGTTTTACCTTCGAACATGGTTCATGTAAGTAGATTGACAGTGTTTCCATGGCGCACCCTTCATTGTCCGTCCTTAAGGTTGGTTTTATTGCCTTTAGTATGACAGGTGAGGCGACAATACGGTGCGGTCAACCTGTACAAGCTCTACGTTCATGCTATTCCCACCTTCGTTCCTAATCGAGATTTCAATTTATTTTTCATCTCACTCAAATCCACCGTTTTATCGCTAGGACGAGTTGAACAGAGGAGTAGCATGGTTGTTGGTCTGTTCGCCGAGCTTGGCAGTTGGATTGCAAACGTTTCATCACCAATCGAGGTGACATCATCAGTGCGGGGTTGAGTGGGTTGAGTGACCCACTCAACCCCGCACTGATGATGTCACCTCGATTGGTGATGAAACGTTTGCAATCCAACTGCCAAGCTCGGCGAACAGACCAACAACCAAGCAGCGCACCCGAGCTACCTATATTCCAAAACATTGTCAGAGGAGTAGCATTTCTAGAGGTGTTGATAAAAATGGATTCGGATAGTACAGCTAAGTGAATTATTTACTGAAGGACAACGTGGACTTATCAATACTCGCACTGCTCCAGGATTGAGCCAGATATTTAAAAAGGCGAACTGGTGAAGACGCTATTTCACCAATGTTGAAACATCTGCACTAACGGCGAGCTAATTACAGAACAATTTTCAAAAGCATACCCTACTGCGCAACCCAAACTACTCCCTGTTGTAACAGTTATAAAGGGAGAAATTTTCTCAGCTTTCAGAAGTGATCACATATTTTCCAACACTGAAGAGGATGACCGCCAAACAAAGTCCAGCTCACTTAGCCGCCCAAATTAGGATGACAAGCTTTATTGAAGGGTTAAAACTACAGATCACTAAACCCAAGTTGCCCTATCTGCTACTCATATCAATTTGCAGTACATGTGCAGCCGCGGTGAACGGACAGGTGTCTTTCACAAAGAACGACCGATCTATTAACAAAACACCTACTTAGTGTAATGCCATAGTATTCATCCAGACGTCAGTTAAATTGCACGACTGGTTTTTATACACTGACAAGTACATCCAAACCATGCGACACTTGGCTGACCCCAATCACTCATTCCTCGTCGTACTGCGCAATCCGAATGGCATTCAGTGAAGCCTCACTGAATAAAAAGAACCAAACTGTTGACTCTAACCATCTGTCTATCATGATATTAACCACAATTCAGCGTCGTGTTAAATGAATCTGCACGCCTTCTCCTACATTACTTCCATGCTCCTCGCCCATAAATATGCATGTTTTATGCAGACGACTGCTGAGAGAGGAAGTATTATCTTTCCGTTTGTGCCTTCTCGCCCTTCATGTTAAACATTTTTTCGTATTTCGACCTATAATGAACAGACGCACTGTTCTTTGGATGTCCCTTACCTCTTGCAGGCAAAGAGACTCAGAAATGGCAAACTTCGCACTTTTTTCGGAGGGTTTCTCTTTGTGTAGACACTAGCTGTGTATGCACTGCAGTAAAATTCTTCGGGTTCTAGGAGGTAAAACGAAGGTGGTAAGTTATTATAATTGTCTATGCCAAGAAGCAGATGACTTTTCATGTTTGCCAAGGTTTAGGTTAAGAATGCTGAAGTGTTGAAGCATCTCGTTTAAAATTATAAATAAAGCAAAAGTTAAACAAACTCACCGTCCACCCAAAGTTCACCTGATTTTTAGTTTCCTCAGGGAATAACCACAATACTTGGCGTGACTTCGCCTCTAACTGTTCCATGATGAGTGCTCTCCCTACAGCAGGACCACGTGAATTCCCCAATTTCATCAAATAACGGACATCCTGGTAGACTTCAGCCTCAGAGTTAGACCACAGTTTATAATTTGGTAACGGTCGTTTTTTCGATTTAACTGAAGGCTTACACTTAGGCCACATATTAACACCAAAGTGAATAAGCGCACTGGACTAAATTGTTTATATTATGGATATGAAGCGTGTTGTTATATTGTTTACCATGATACCGTAGTGGAAAATCCGACCCTTATTGGTATGGTAGGTTATCAGCAACGACAGAACGGAAGTCGTGCCATTGATTTAAGTCCTTGACGTGGTGTTGATAGTACCACCATCAAACTATCTAACTTCGTTGTCTCTTATCTTCTGCAAGTTTGCGCACAAATCCATGCGAAAATTGGAACGATTAGTTTTCTAGCAGTCTTCTCAAGACAACTATATATGACTTGCCTAACGTTTACCGATAGTTCCCTCACTTAGTGATTCTGTGAATTTACCTGGTGCACTTAGGATGTGAGCTAGGTTGGTGCCACCGTCCCAGATGACGCAAGCGGTTATCTACCTAATCTACTGAAAATAAACAAGGGAGGAGGAAGGCGATTGACAGTCCTTCTTTGAAAGTGACTACGCAAAGGAATGGATGAAAAAGTCTCACAAATCCAAAAGGGGAAATTAGGTCAACGTCAGCACACGCATAAAACCGCCTGAAGGAATCAAAGTCAATACAGATACTACCATTTGCTCACCAATTAATGATAACGACTTTCGAGCACGGATATTTTCATGTCTTTAAATATATACTACAATGTCACAAGAGGATATTCAGTTCAGTCCTGCGTTGATGTAGGTTCGTTTATAAAGGTTTCCATGGGAATCTGACACTTTACAGCGCCGCTGAGTCTGGATAATTTGTAATCGGTTTAAAATTTAATTTTTGGATTGTTCTGATAGAAACCACATTTAATGCAGTAACTTCCAAACAACCAATTTGTTATAATAATACACTACGACACCATCTCTAGAGTTCTACAGACTATACTGCACACACGACGTGGAAAAATTACTGGATAACGAAAGTAGAAGTGTTCACTGCAAGTGCTTAGCTTCCTACGCTACTCATCTGAGTAGCACTATTTTCAAGGAGGGTTACACAACTGTAGCCTTTGTTGGTAGTGTGGAGATTTGGGGAATTTAATGGAGATTTCGTCCTATAAGTGAAGCCAACCTAGATCGAAAAGCCGAGAAGCACTGTACAGCTGCTTCATCCTTATTGGGAATCATCAGCAGTGCGCATCTCACGATACTCCGGAGAGTTTCGAACCCGCGACCTCCTGGCTAACTTGACCGTTCGGCCACGAGCGGCTAATCAGCAGTGTTAGTAACTTTCACCTAGAGAGGTGTAGCACCGCTCAACCTTAATTCACGGGATCCACATCACGTGGTCACACGTGATGGCGACTTCTCAAATGTAAGTTTCACTAATCGGGTGGATTTTATTCCTCCCCTTGAGCTAATTATAGATCGTTTGAGTTGTCTAAGTGCGACCTACTTATACTGCTAACCAGCCCCTCGTGGCAGAACGGCTAAGTGTTGAAACTACCAGCCGGGAAGTCGCGGGTTCAATACTCTAGAGTTTCGTGAGGTGCGCACCACTGATGATTACCAATAAGGGCAAAATAGCTGCACAGTATTTCTCGGCTTTCCGGCCGAGATTGGCTTCACTTGAAGAACATAATCTCCAAATATTTTTTTCCAAATCTCCTCACACTGCCAATAAAGACTAAAATTCGGAAAAAAACGAAAACTGAGGTAAAGGCTGATATAGCTCGTTCAGTAAGAAAGAGTTGCGAAATCCAAATGAAAAGATATAGCACCAAATTCACAGTTCGTATCTGTGAATTAAAAGTAATGGTAAACCGGCTGCAAGAGAGGACAACCACAACAGTTACGGAATTTATAAGGTGTATTGGGTGAAGGGAGTGTGCGAACGATCCTATTTTCTGATGACAATCAAATGTGAAGAAACGATTGGCTAATTAACACCGTTCAACTTTCGGAATGATGCAAGCTCGTTTTTTACAAATAATCATTCGGGATGCTTAAAGAAGAGCTCAAGCAATGCAAGTTATAGATTTAGTCACAGTTACTGGTACAGCAATATTCAGCTAGAGATGTTCAAGGAAACAGAAACTGTGGAGCCAGGTTAACAATTGGCAGACAGCGACAAAGAAAAGGCTAAGTTTACAGGGCTTTACTCTAGCTGTATTTCAATATGTTAGTACAACAGGATTATTATTTCACCAAGGTGCTACCGTGCACACACATAGATAGAGAAGTAAGTGGATGAAAACCAACAAGTCACCCATGAAAAGACATTTCTCCACTACTACCGTTTCCCGAAGGCCTAAAGCTCAATCTGGAGTACCTCAGCTTCCTGGACGTCTTCTAGATAGAAAATGGGTTTTGACTCAGATACGTAAAGTAATTTGCCGCCTGTCTTCAGGTTCTCAGTGTCTAAGATGAATTTACGGTACCTAAGTTGCCATTTTCAAGAAAGTTCATTGTTTCAGAGTGGCACTATAATACACTGCAATACGAATTTTGTCAGGTTTTATCCGTGCTGGCGACATGTTACCACACTCTATTCAACTAAACATGATCGTTATCCAGGTGGATTTAAAAACCAGCTTTTGGGGGTTGGTTTCCAGGATTGTACACGCAACATTTCGTTAGTGTTATATAAGAAATTCGTGAACTAAGTTTAGTTTTAGAGTCACTCTAGTGGTGTTCCAGTTACTTATGCCAACTCTGGTTGTTCTAACCGAAGCTTCAAAAACGGTCTCAAAATTCTGTAACTACGCGCAGACATCTGGACAGAGAAGCCAAACAGAAAGCTTGTTTGGAATCCAGATGGAGCATGTGATAACTTACCTTGAGATTCAAGTCCTCGAAATTGTTATCCAACAAACGCAGAGTCAACAAAGGGACGTACACACCAGCATAGCTTTCTCCAGTGATGTAAAAATCGCGTCCTTTATACTGTGGGAACCTCTTCATGAAGTTCAGCAGCGCGTGATAATTTGTTATTGCAGTCTAGGTTTCGAAAGAAATGGAGAGTTTTATCAATTTAACATCATAAAAATAGCGCCAAAGCCATCAATCATAAGAGCTTCTTAGAAGTACACGAAACACGCTCGCTCGTAAACCAATCTGGTTTCTACGGTTGACCCAACTAGCAGACCCAGCTGAACATCTTCTTTAAGATAGTCTTCAACCGATATGCTGTACAAAGGCCGCCTCATATTTCAGTTGGCATAACATTCGAGATATCGCAGTAGACTTTCTTGACGGAGCGAATCACTGATAAGTTTGCTGAAAACTCAGGTATCATCAACAAGAGATCCAGTTGTGATTCATTTGGGCCTCCCGTTAAAACCAAATTTGTGTGAATGTGAGTGTATTTTGCGAATTGCGTCCACTTTCGGTTCAAGCAGAACACTAGGTCGTCGGAAACTCGGAGACAGCACCTGGCTGGTGAGCTCAAAAAACGGCGAAAACGGTCAAAGAGTTTTCACTTATATCATTAGCCTCACTAGAAATATTTGAAAATTGACTTCATGACTACAAAATCCGAGGGATCACGCATGATAGAAAACAGAATAGAAAACCAAATATATCTTAAAACAAGCTGTCAACCATGGAATGTCTGAAAACTTACGAAATCGTCATCAGTAGTCAAATTTCTGTCTTTCACGTAGGAGAATCCGACACCCCCTGGGGACTCCAAATACAGAACATTGGCGAACTGAGAAAGCCGGAAAGGAGAGGCGAGCGTAATGAAGTGTGGCACTATACATGAACCAGTATCTTACTGGTTTTGGTTCATTTTTCATGCTTCCCTCAAAACGGATGCGTGGTGTATGAAGTGTGAGTGTGAACAAAATGTGGCATGTACGGCAACAACTGTCATGCGCGTTTTATCGTCTACTGAGTTCCAAACTGTAGGTCTGCATGATCGGACAAAGCTGTGACCAAAACAAGTATCGTACCTGTTTTTATCAAAACGTTTATTCCACAACAGACCAGAGAAAAGCGAAGTAATTCTGGGCAACGAGTGAATATACTGAGTATACATTATGTCAAAATACGAACCGTTTTCTACACGCAGTATTCCATGCAGTTTTGATCTCGGTGACAGTACAAAAATTGTCAGTCTGGTTTATTTCCTATCGAACGCAAATTTAACCGTGAAGGGCTCATTATCACCCCAGAAGATGTTTAAAAAATCTCTGCGCTTGTATGGTTGTTGTATTGTATTGTTTGGTTTTGACGTAAATTTAGCTGACGTTCAAAGTGAATTTCCACATCATTCTGCCTATCATTTCTCGACATTGTTTCCTAATGTTTATCAGTCTTGACACAGCAACCAGACAAACTGGAAATAGACCGCTTCTCCCGTTGTATCGAGGCTACATCTTGGTGGTACATGTAGATCAAAAGTTTCTATGCACTACCAAATCAGGTTTATAGAAGTAAACCGCGCAATGGACACACTTCAGAGAATAGGGATCAAAATTCAATACCGTCGGGACAAGCGAACCCATGTTCTTCTTCAAGGTGTTCAGGAGTTTAGATTATTCTTTAAAAAGCCTGAATATGCCCATTGCCTGTGAACTCACACCACTAGACTAAAGGAACTGTGAAGCTGTAACAGTCATTCAAAATGTCAGCTGCTTGCCATCTGAAAACGGTTTTACACAACGACCTCCGGACTACCGACAGTGTGTATCAGGGACAACCGTACTACGTAGATAAGCTTACTTCGCGGTGTAGCGTATAACTTTTCTGTCCTAATGAAGGTGCGATTTTAATGGACTACGTGCAGCCGAGTCGAAGCTGTATCTTTGGTGAGTTCTTCGGCCCCAAACGATGTTACGCTGGCTTTCCCAAAGTTAAGGCTACCAGAATTTGACGGAAAAAGTTTAGGAGAAACGTCGCTAGGAAAATTTGTCAAGCGAGCACAAAAGGCTTCCATTTATTAGCGCATCTCATGCCTATAACAGTTATTTGTTCCACACTATCTGTACTCTCAGTGTTCTCTGAGGGATGGAATATGCTGATAAATTGTTCCAATGGCGAAAGTCTGGTCAGTATATCTCTAAATCACGAAACATCGTCACTCTAGCTGGCATCATTACTAGTGCCCAACTTGTTCCTGCAGACAATTAGTTTACATTTCAAAAATGTACTCTAATCCAAACTGACAATGCAAGCATGGTCCCTCCGAGAACATCCATCAAGGCTAATCCTTTCTCACACAATGTTGAAAAACAATGTTAAAAACTGTACGCCTCCCAAACTACAGATTAACTTTCGGTGTCAACCATGGATCACCAGTGAGAATTCACATAAAACCCACACGCTTGCAAGGGTGTTACCACTAATGGCCCTCGTATTCACACTAACCAGAGGAATAGCCAACGAATTCTTGGTGGTTAGAGTCGAGAAGCTATGCTTAAACGAGACCATGTGACCTGATTAACTGGAACAACTTAGGATGATACTCCAAAACGACCATTATCCCGGGGGATCATTAGCTGGCACCACCAAAAGAAGCAAAGTAAAGAGGTGAAAATCCGATGGCCACTGTACACTTATAGACATTTATCCCCAGGGCCATCTGAAATATATTAGGGGGGTACTACATAAAACAACCCTTCCAGGCCGATAACGTTTACATCACCAGTTGCAAGGACCAATTGCCATATCGAAATAGGTCGCGCAAACTTCAGAATGTCCGGTCAAGTATATGGCCTTGACAAACAGACCACTAGAAAAAACCACCAAGGATAAACGGCAAGCGCAATTTAGTCCAGTAAACTATACCAGTTGCAAATAACCCTGAAACTGAATCAGTGATTGCAGTACTCACATGAGTATACTCACGTGCACACTCAAGAGTACACTCACATGCTCGACTTTGATAGCACAGTACTCTTTGGTCGGAATTCACGTCAAATCAAGAACGGACCTACATTGGAGGATTGGATATGAGCACCCATCGTAACTACGTCAACCCTAGTAATGACGCCTGCCTCCTGCTTATCTGGATTAGACTTAAGCAAACCTTGAAGAACGCGGAGGCCGGGCTTTCAACAATGACGCAGAAGTGACCTCAGATAATGGACCAAACGACTGTGGACCGCCTCAGTCTATTATATATATATATA
>SJOL01006355.1:0-13643 GCA_004794785.1 Opisthorchis felineus | reverse complement strand
ATATATATATATATATATATGAGTTCATAAGCTGTCAGAAGCCTCGTTCTTAACTACTGAACAGGCAGCGTAATCAGGCCAACTTTGGCGCTCTAACACGGCTCTTCGTCATCCATAAGACAAACAAATTTGGTTGTTCATCAGGTGGCTGTTGATCTGTCCACCGAGTTTGGCGACTAACTTGCAACCGTTTCGTCTCTAAACGGGGAGACATGATCAGTGCGCAGAGGGTGTACCAGAGATCGAATAAGAAGACCCACTACATGCCTTTCCCCAAACTAAAACAACTTGGATCGTTCTCCAAGAATGTTCGTTCTTTAGGAAGAAAACTAGTCGTGAACGGATGCGAGCACGCGTCTCAAAGCAATTATAAAACTTAGAAATAGATGCTTAATCCGACTTCATGCTGGAAACATCACATCGTACTACTAATAGGCTCCAAAATATTTTCATGTTTACCCGTTGTTCAGGATTACCCAAATCAAGGAGAACCCGCAAAGCGATATCAACCTATTCTGTTGCCTGTCACACTTTAGAACAAGGTGAGTCATAAATTTAACGTGCGAGTTCCACCGTGAAAAAGGGAGCAGTTATCCCGGAACCATGTATTGTGCTACATCTGGCTTTTTGAGTTGTTCCACTTCGTTTACGTCGTCAAGAAAACGACTTCTTCAAAGAGGCCAATTTTGGAAACTGGATCCTCAAGTGGCCGACATCGTGATGGACACTCTGAGCAAAACCAGCAACAACCCCACCTTAAAAATATATCCAACACTACGCTTAGGTCTAATCATCTTACTTTTATTTTGAAGTGTGGACACTTCTGTAGTACGATCGAACAACTCACAACCTCCTGAGTCCACAACGAACGGAATGCAGCATATTTTGAGGATATATAGACGCAAATATTTTAGGGTTCATTCAGCATACCAATCTTTGGACGGCTATAAACGCCCACCGTTTATTAGCGGCCGAAGGCGCTGATCGGTGAATGACCCCAGGTAAAGATGATGTGCTCAATATATTCCACATACTTGTAGACGGACTGAACGCATAAAGCTAACAGCAACTCACTCGATTCCACGAGTATGGATTGTATTCCAGAACCCCTTGTTTTCTTACCTTGAAAGGCAACGAAGCAGAAGTAAAAAACTAACTTTAAAGTGAGTGTAAGTAATTTACTAGTATTTCCCAAAACTGAATGTCAAGAAACTCATGATCGTAGCAGGTGTACGATTCAAAAGACGTAACAAAACGTTTCAAACAAGGGAGGCATACCAGGAGAGATCAGTAAACTGCGATCACGTCAGGTTTTACCACGTCGTAAAGACTCATATGGTAAGAAACAAGTGACTAAAGTGTTGCGAAAATACTAAAAAATAATAAGCTTACAAGAGGTGGCAGCAGCTGAGAATACAAAATTACAATAAGTTATCAGTATTGGGTGATAGAATATACTGTTCGGCAGGTGGTAAATAAATGAAATACAACAAATCACGCTGACACACGCTGCTGCTGCGTCCAACAAGAGATGAAACAGACGTACATCGCTTCGTGGCCTATCAGCATAGGAAGGTTGAACAAAGGTATTCGGAGTGTTTCATGTCCCCTACATTCGGTAAATCATGCAGCATGGAGAAACTACGAAAAGCGTAACCTGGGGAATGTACCGGATACTGCAGGACAACGAAATTTTCGCGTTCAAAGCGACAGAACAGAGAAACTATCTAAAGCTCGCGCATCCGTCCTCAGTAGAAGAATGCTCACCAACAATATGTATAATATTCCCTTTGTTCAGGTGCTTCGATATAGACTAAAACAAACTTTTCGCACGGTGCATCAGACCAAGCTGGCAAAACCACTCAAAACTCATGGGTTTACAATTTATCCTGTCGTTTTTCTATTCCAAGAAATAGAGTTTTTATGTCTAAAACCGCCGATTAAACTTAGCGAGTTTGCAAATCCGATAAAACCACGAACTTACAGTAAACAAAACACTTCTACATGTTAATACGAGTCAAAGCCACCTTTCTGCGCGACTTCCAGCAGGCAAATAAATTACCTGGAGCGCAGGGAAAACTTACTTCAAACTTATTTAATATTTTGTTCATTATTCTGCAAGCTCTGTAACAGGCCAAAACAATTGCGCTAGAGGTGGCTAATGAGCACCGAGATAAACGGCAAGTAGGGATGGGGATCGGATATTACCACTTTAGTGTCACAATTCTCTCCTGAAAGCAACTCACAGATGGTTTATCTCGAACCAGTGGGGCCACCTTGGCGTTACTGTAGATACCTACCATAACACCAGACATACGAACCGAATCACTTCAACCATCTGTGTATTAAATGCCTGAATGATTGTATGCTTGTATGGTATGCCCCTGTCAGTTATCTAGACCACACGCTCACCAACATCCAACATACAATCGTGGGAAGCGCTGTCTCCGTCCTAGCCGGCCTAACGTGGCGTTGTCTGGTGGTTTACTCCACATTTTTGGATGATATTCATTGTCTGGTTGTCTTCACAGCCGCGGATATGGCGTGGTTATCGTGTCGCGTAACCTGGCTTTGTGAATGCATCATACGCACTGAAGCCCGCAAACGATCTGCGTGAGGGGCTTATAAGCAGTGCACCGGTACTCCAGGATAATCCCTTCACTCACAATAGATGGTCCATTCTCAGCCCTAGGTAGAGTTTAACGTAATGCCATCACTATCAGGCACGTTTGACTTGATACTTGGGTTCCCAAGTCTCTGGAATTTCCTCAACAACTATGCTTCTCGTTCGATTTATTTGCGGTTGCCTCGCCCCATCACTTCCCTGTCAAACTACTGAGTTTGCCTTAGTTATTCAGCTAGCAACCATGTACCAAAGTGCAGAGGAACTGCAAGTAGTTCCATTCACGCCGGATATGGAAAATTAAAGACTGAGATCCATGTGGTTTTGGTGATGGCCAATCAGTTCACCGACCTTAAATAATTCCTCTTGTCCGGGATCGTAGGGAGCTGAAGAGCTACACAATGAAAGCAACAGCCTTGGTTCAGGGCCACTGTTGGCAGCGTGACGCAGCCATCTCCGTCAAAGTCAGCAATCATTCGTTGGTTTGGGTACGGGTATTCTTCTGGAAAGACGGCAGTTACCAGATACAGTTGACTTGACTGGTAACATCTCTGAAGCCACGGACTGACCGTCCCTAGGCAGTCTCCACCGGACACAGGGCTGGACGAAGAAGACTCTGCGAGGGTAACGGTCCTTTTGTATATGAGGTACATAGCTTAACTGGGGTGAAGCCAGTTGGCCTACTGAGGGAGTTATTTTCCCGAAAATCATGTCGTACCTCAGTATTATTGATTCGATCCTTCAAACAAACCCGAGCAACTTTTCGGATACATCGACACAGAGTTTTCGAGGACAGACCAATTAAAGCCCTAATACTTTCGCGCGGTTGAAAACGAAAAATAACTTATCCAGCAAGGCCTGGAGAAAACTGCTGAATGTTGGAAGATGACCAGTACACCGAAAATATAACTGGGACACAAAACAACCCCAATGGCTAACTTAAAGTACAACATTAAACACGTCGGTCATATATTAATCTCGTGCGCCTAGAATATCGCTCAGGACATAGAATCTTTGCATGTACATAGGTCTTTCAAACAAGCGAAGCGAAATGCTACTACAGGACATAACTTGCCAATGATAGCAGTACATACAAACAAAACAAAATACAAAGATGTGCCGAGAGGACGTACGGCGAGCGCGCCCGCCGCGGATAAACGCGCGAAAAGAAATTATCGAAGTCAATATGCGGGATTTGGTTCAGTCCAAATGTATGAAGTACAAAGTCTACCACAAACATTCCAAATCTATGACCCAAGCCAGGCGCCACATGCCCAGATCAGTGCTACCAAACATCGTGAGCATGACCGAGAGGCCCGAGTGACCCAATTCCCCCAAAGAACAATAATCGAGCTATTATTCTTTTCTGGACTTTACAACAGGCCGAATGTCTTTCCTGGGAGATTTTCAGCGAAAGCATAAAGTCAAAATGTCACTCACCGTAAACGGGCCATTTTCCGTCATTAGCCCTTCTAGAGATGAGCAGCCTGGGCCTCCATTAAGCCATAAGAGTAACGGCTTTTCGTCAGGAGTCTGGGTAGCTTCAACCAGCCAGTAGTGAAGCTGAATGTTGTCAGTCTCGCCACTCAGGTACCCAGAATATTGTTTGAAGCTGGGCTGCTCGCTTAAGCCGGGAAGGTATGTGATCGCATCCTTTTCTGCGGCTTCCGTAATTTCGATGTACGAATCGCTTCCGTGCACTGTGCTCACGAATCCATACAAGACTAACAAAAATAGGAAAAGCATTCGAAGCAAAAATCGACTGCGCTCAGGTTTCATAATAGCTGACTGTGTTGGACCTTCACCGACACCTCGGAAAAACATAAGTTTAAGTTCAGAATCGGGTACTAATGCCGAACGACTAAATAATAAGCAAGTAATCTAGGCTCTTGAAACAGTTTCCGTATTTTCCCCCAAACGTCGTCTAAGAATTGAAATCGATCCAAGGATGTGATGAAAAAATTCAACACGGTAGATAGCATATTCACGTAATTTATGGTTCTGTTGGCTTCCCTCTAGGTAAGGGTCTAGTGGAACCGACGTAGATCGCGTTTTCGTTCGCTTGTATTTTCCGCCCTCGGTTTTGTGCTTCCATTGCAAGCTAATCCGAAAAATTCACGCTAACTAACATTTTTTCCACGTTTTTGTGGAACAAACGCATAGTAATCTAGTCAAGGTGACATCCCACGCAAGGATGTTAATGTGGAAAACTTTGGAGTCTCCGGACGCACGGCCCCAAGGTATCCATCTGCTAGCATCTCACCATAAAAGTGAATAAAGGCCTCGGGAGAGATGCAGCAGAAGACGCAGTACGACAGTAATCAGTTTAGCATTTCGGTAACGGCTCTTTTCTACGTCTTAACAATTCACTGTGTTGACACGTTCCACTTGGATAAAAAATTTTCTACACACAAGCATCACTTGTCCATGAGAAGCGGTTCTTCAGAATACACTTTCTTTTCTCTGCGTACCCACGTATTCACAAGCACCAGCCAGATCATAACAGGCTGCGCTGTACCAAAACATTCGGTAAACAATGACAGATGATAATGAAACATATCAGGCAGATGTAAAATGAAGGATGCACTGCCACGCTTGCCTGACTCACTGACATTTCAACAGTTTCAGGCCAGATAGGCCGAATTTTCAACTCTCGTAGCTCTTTGCGTCGGCTGCCTCTACCACGAGGCTGCTATGCCCTCCGTGGGTAACTGGACACCCTCCGGTGATGAAAACAAATCCCCACTTTCAAGTCGGGAAAGTAAGTACAAATATTCCCTTCCATTCACAAAGCTCATTGATAGACTGGTGTTTTTTTTCCGAAGGCCTATGGACGCAGAATAAAGGAACAAAGCCGGCTGTATGAAGACAGGTAATGAACTCCACTGTCGGGGCGAATTAAGTGCACTCTGAATCCCTTGTTCGGCTACATGCAATTTAGCCGCATGAACCTGCAACAAAGACCACCACGGTCTTGCTAGTAAACATGCGTGCAAGTAAGTTCAACAGGTTGGTCTGGTTCCCGTGTTATTTAACTGCCATGTCAGCTAAATTGACGAAATAGCCCCTAGGTGCTGTCCCTAAATAAACTGAATACGAAACTCTTCGTGCAGAATGGCTAAAGGGGAAGAAAATTAGACTAGGTTTTGGGCATCTTAAGAATCTTTCCTTCTTAACAAACTTACGGAGAACCCTGAAGCGGTCCCTGATAATTCAAAAATTTTCCCGAATTTAAAACAAACACCCGCAGTTTGTCCTCTAGAGACAACAAAACTGGGTAGAGACGGCCACGGGAGGGAAGCGAGACAATAAGACTATAAAATTAGAATATGTAACCATAAGCTTCCGACCAACTCACTCGTAGTTTTGCATTCCTGTGCCCTTATGACCACAAATGATTCAACCGTTCACAACTCACAATTGCGGCTTCCATATTAAACGAGAGGCCTTGCAAGCTGCTAAGGGCAGGGAAGTTCCGCATAGGGCAAGCCTCAGCAGGAACAAATAAAAAACAGGTCTGTGATTACCGTCGCTTCATTATAATTGGACGTTAAGTAAGCAGCAACTAATCCTACAAAAAGTCATAAGTTTCATGAGTGCCTCAAACAGCCTAGGAGGAACACGCGGCGAATTCAAATAAGCGATCAGCCAAAAACGCTCGTATTGCCCTAAGAGACCGCACAAAAAGGCCAAAAGCTAGCAACGTAAACCAAACAAAACCAGCCTGGAAGATTTCAGCTCAAGAAGCCGCAGAAAAAAATATCACGAGGGACTCAAAGTCTCCAAACACAAAAATATCCGCATCGAAAAATTATGAAAAACATATATATGGCGCTTGAGAAAGTAGTTGCAAACAAAGCAAAGGCAGGCGCAGAAAAACCATAGTACAACTAAAGCAAAACTTCAGATACTGCTGCACAAGGGCGTTCAAATTATAAACAATGAACCGGCAAAAAACTCCATGTGAGCAACGAACCTGATAGGATAGGTAAATTGGTGGACGACGTGGGCGACGAGGCTGGAAACTCTGGGAATTTGTGTAAACTATTCTAGCTGATACGCGCAACAGGTTCCAAGTCCTGCGGTGAGCGAAACAACCATTGGAAAAACGCCTCGCTTGTCTCCAAAACAGAACGCCTGAGTCGTGGGGTTGAACACTTTCAACAACGATTCAAATGGCCATTTACAGTTGCTCAGCCGGATTCCCGACCCGCGACGTAGCCCTGGACAGTGAAGGTGGAACCCCCGACGGCTTCGGAAATATGCAAAAGGCTTTCGTCCTTCAGGCGTCACCGACCTGCTGGTCCTGATGAACTCCCACCAGCCCATTTCAAGAATGGGGCTGGGAGTCCAATACATGGTATTTCGCACGCTGCAAGTATCAGTCATCGAAGTTTTTGTCCACGGAAAGGCGACCTCTGCCCCCTCCCCTTCAGGAAGAAATGGTCGGCGCCAACTGGACCTCAATGGGGCGAAAAACACCACACAGCGAAAGAAGAAGCGCTGGGATCACCAAGGCAAGAGGTAAACAAGTGCGCTGCAGAGGCCCCTTCAAAGCCTTGGAAGCAAGGCCAACATGGAATTGCCAACTTTGCTAACACACCTCTGTGCTCCCCACCTTCAGATGCAGCACGAATGGTGCTGAAGTCTCTGTCCACAAAATGCTTCGGGCCTTTCCATAAGCTTTCCGATATTCAACATTCGGCTTGTCTTGAACGACTGACCATTATCACTTACAGGAACCTGCTTCACACAGGAAATATTTGATGTTGAGATCTCGGCAGCCGACTACTTCATCTTCTCGGCTGACTCGAAACGCGGGAGGAAGGGCTGTAATGCTTTATAACTGAAAAAGACCAGTCCTCTCCGACACTAATCTTGCGCACTTCTTGGTACAGTGTGCACTTAAATTTAGCTGCGTGGGACGGACTCTCTTCTTCCAGACGTCGTTTACCGTTGCTATTCAAATTCGCCGGAGGACGACTTCTTCCTTATACAAACCCTTGAACATCTATTTCCAGATACCACTTCACAAATGTTTTGATTCCATGCGACCTAAACACTTCAAGGGACTCCTGGGTGGAGTTCCATCACGTGCAATGGAGCGCTTATACTCAGCATGCCGACTCATCTACCAAGTGATGGACCGGCCGACCACCATCCCTCCTGACGCTGACTTTCATCAATGAAAGACAGTCCGTTGTTCAAGTGACAAGTAGGGTTCCCCTGGGGTATAGTGAACATTTTATCTTGGCTTTTGTCTCCATCCGTTACTGGGTCAGAAACCCTGAACTTCAAACGTGGCTTCATAACTTCTGCCGCGCAGAGTCCCTGACCAAGTTAACCTCGGGGCAGTTTCAGTTGAGGAGACATAAATGATGATTCACCACAATAATAACGAAGCTGATGCAGTATTTGTTCCAAACAAATCAGTGCCCAGTCGAAAAAAACGGAGGATTACCAGGAGGACTGGGCGCCCTCTAGATGGCACTTCGTGAAGTGTGAAAACACGCAAAACAGAGATCCGCCTATTAAACTTTCGAAAACAGGTCAAGATACTTGCTTTAGCTTGGGAAAATAAAAATATATTTAAGTACACTAGAGACAATACAACGCAAGGATTCCTCCCAAACCATTCTTGCATCATGCGAATGCTCGCATTCGTGGATATCTATACACAAGCCAATGATGAAGGATTCATGTCGGACACCATAGTTTCCTTCTTCCAAAACCATTCGGTTGAGATCTGCACGTTCTGCCCCTCCACAAACTCGAGGCTCATGAGTTTCCAGGGGAAATCTCACGCTGAGTCAAGGCTTCTCTTTCAAGCGGAACGCTTCGAGTGAAAGTTGGATCGACCTGCTCTTCTTCTGCATCAGTTTGTGTTCAAGCTTCTCAAAGCTCCGTCTAAGAACCACTTATATTTCCAATCTATACCAACGATTTTCCATCTCGAAGTCCCAACACTAGCGCATTTCAAATGAATGTAGATGTGGCAAAACAGTGGTCACTGGACTAGCACCTTCCTACGAGGGACCAAAGATGCGTCCACATGTCGCTCGGAGGAGGAGCGAAAAACGCCCTTGTCATGCGCGGTGAGAATGGGTCAGAAGATACTACCAAGCGGGAAATAAAAAAGGATTTATATATCCGGCCCACTTCATGAATATCTGTCCCGTGTCATTACATCACAAAAAACCGATCTTCGCTGTTCATCGGAAGAGTCGCCGCATTTTTCCCAGTATTAATCGTAGGCATTTATCAAAACTCCGTTGAAAGTACATCAGTGCGCTTCTTGAATACATCAACCAAGTTGTCTACCCAGGAAGCAGGGACATAATATTCGTTTGGCGTGTCCGACGAGCTACCAATAATGCGGCTGCTGGCGCCAAATCCGCTGATCATAAAGCGTTTGGAAATCCTCCCCTAGGCTGTTGTCTCCTTCGAAGGGATCCGCCACTTGCTCACGTCTTGGTTGAAATACCAAGCCGGCTCCTCAGGGCGCACGAAGGACGTAACCCTCACTGAGCGTGTCCAGCGAGCTGCTACGAAAATGGTTGCGGGCCTTAAATCCGTGGACTACGAAATGCGTCTCACGGCGCTTGACCTCTTTCCCCTCGAGTATCGCCGCCTCCGAGGGGACCTAATTCTTACTTATGCCCTGTTTGAACAAGGTTTGGCCAACAGGTTTTTCACCGTTAAGCCAGCAAACACACGGCGGGGACATGGTAAGAAGATTTTCAAGCTCAGAGCGCACACTTTTATTAGGCAAAAATTTTTCTCATTTCGTGTAGTAGCTGCGTGGAATAACCTTCCTCCGACAATTGTCCACGCTCCTTCTAGAAGCCATTTCAAAGCACTACTAGACACTTTTCTATGCGAGTCTTCGTGCTGGCAAACATACTGCCCCGCGCTGAGAACTTAAAGAGCAGTGCTACACCCATTTTTCGCTTGTGCCTTTCAGGTGAACGACAACCGCAGAGCGACAAGAACACAACCGACCCGCGAAACTTGGGCAAAAGCCTCGATCCTGTGTATCAATCCGTGAATCCGTGAACCTACATCAGTGCGCTTCTTGAATACATCAACCAAGTTGTCTACCCAGGAAGCAGGGACATAATCCTCGTTTGGCGTGTCCAACGAGCTACCACTAATGCGGCTGCCGGCCCCAAATCCGCTGATCATAAAGCGTTTGGAAATCCTCCCCTAGGCTGTTTTCTCCTTCGAAGGGACCCGACACTTGCTCACGTCTTGGTTGAACAATGTTTGGCTGATAAGATTTTTACGGCTGACCCTACTAATACATGGTGGGGATATGGTGGCAAGATTTTTGAGGTCAGAGCACGCACTTTTATTAGACAACAACGCTCCCTCATTTCGAGTAAATAGTGCCTAGGGTGAACTTCCTTTGACAATTGTTCTAGCTGCATCTGCGAGTCGCTTCCAACCACCTTAAGATGCTTTCATGTGAACTCATGCGGTAGTAAGCTTACCGCTCAACGCTCGCTTGCGCCTCAGGTGAACCAAAACCGCTGAAAGACAAGGACAAACCCGACCAGATGATCTTGGGTAAAACCTCGGTCCTGTGTATCAATCCCTGGAGGCGAAAATACCAATTTTGATAGCACAGGGATACTGCACCGGATGACGACGGAAACTGTAACAATAAATGGGTCAAGAGCAAGAACAGGTGAAAAACCGGAGTTGCAAATCGCGATGTTTGTGGGTTTTGCAGTTTCATGCGCTACTACAGAACGAGTAAGTCGTGCTCTTCATGTATTTTGCCTTCACTTTTTAAAGTAATCACCTAGCGGCCGTTGAGTGGCCAAGCCTGGTGCAATACAACTTTGACCGTAGAAAACTGAAAATTTAAATAACAAAACCCGGCCGCTTTAAAAACCCCGCACTTTCGAACTGATACCGATAACCGCCACCCAACCTGAATGACCTTGAACGGTAGGTCTATGGGCAGCAAAATCAAGGGAGCTTTTCTCTCACCCGCGGATTGACACACAGGATTCAGGCCTTCGCGCAAGCCTTCCGGGTCGTATTTGTTCTCGCCTTTCGGTGGCTCCCGTTCACCTCAGAGGCACAGATGAAAAAGGGTGTTGCACCGCTCTTTAAGCGTGGGGCAGTAAGTTTGCCAGCGCAAGGACTCATATAAAAACATCCAAAAGTGCTTTGAACTAGGGTATAGACGTAGTGTGAACAACCTTCGGAGGAGGGTTATTCCACACCTAATAAAGAGTACATCCTGAGCCTGGAAATCTTACCGCGTCCTCGCCGTGTATTGCTCGGTTCAAAGGTGAGAAACCTGTTGGCCGAGCCTTGTTCAAACAGAGCATAAGTAATTATTACGTCCCCTGCGAGGCAAAGATAGTCCAGGGTAGAGTTCAAGCACCCCGAGTCGTGGTTCATCATCAATGGTTTTGTGGCAAGGAACCACCCATGTAGCTGCTCGTTGGACAGAACTCCTTGCGTCTTGAGTAGACCACTTGGTTAGCATATTCAAGAAGCGGTCTGACGTAAGCCCCAAAGAGCATCTGAAAGTGCGTGCGCGTAGTACTGTGTGTCTACAGTGGAAGGAGCGGCTGCATTTTACGTAAGGACCACTGTCCATGCAGGAAGACAAGAACACAACCGACCCGGGAAACTTGGGCAAAAGCCTCAATCCTGTGTATCAGTCCGTGAATCCGTGAATCCGTGAATACTTACCCGAGAAAGCTACTACACGAGCGCTCATATCACGGCGGAACACGATCGGGAAAACCTGGAATTACTCCGGAACTATTCAGGCACACTTCCGACTCTGGAGGCGCACCTGAGATCCAAGTCTCCTCAGGACCCGCCTACCTACGAATTACCTCAAGAAGTCCTTGCGGCATGAACGCACGCATGCACCCATTCTTTCCATATAAACTGGAATCGCTCCTCTCCCGAAGCCTTGTTGGTGAAATCACTAATATGCAAATACTTTGCGAAAAATTGAGACTAAAATCTGATCTTTAAACTAGTATTTGGTCCTTCGGCATTCTGGAATGTTGCCACAATCTCTTGGCGGGCGAACAGGCATCTGCAGGCCATCTGCATCGCCTAATCCACCGACGGGCTCGCATAGCTGACTGCCGTCCTGAATTTTCTTCCTGCCCTCCCTACAATATCCGCAACTCTGGATTTTTTCTCCCATTATCGACTTGTCGAACTGTCTTTAGACAAAACTTTTCCCTTTTCCTGTATTCCGAACTATGGAACAAGCTCCCCACCATATCCATACTAGGTCATCTCATTTAGTCTTTCGAAGGACTCTCGATTCTTACCTTTCTATTGAGGGAGCCGAGCATCTGTTCGCGCCACAGCTTACACCAGGCACTCCTTGAAATAGGCCTAAAGCCCTTCTAATTTGCGCTCTCACCCCAACTGTCCCATTACTTGATCCTAGCGTGTACACTCACCAGCCTGAATCCCCTAGCGTTAACCCACAAGTGAGACAACTACCCTCCCAAGTGTTCTTGTCCATGAATCACCATCTTATCCATCTCTTATGCAGACGCTTACCTCCTAAAACTACATCTGCACCTGTTCTCTGAAGCGTAGCTGTGTTGCAGAGAGTGTCTGGCGCCTGAGATCGTTATTGTTTTCATGCTCGTCTTCACTGACCTTGGTGTATTTCCTTACCTCCGGCCTTAAGCTTCTGTGCCCAGCCAACTTATTCCTAGTTCTTTCAAGCCTGGTCCCATCCCTGAATACCTCTGTCAGCCCCATTTAATGTCTGGTGCTTTGCTTTAGCTAGACATAACTAACACAAGCCAAAACGCAGGCTCATTTCCTCACTGTTCAGATCCATTCCGCATCCTTCGGCCGCTTGCAGTGCACGCGCATCAAATAGTGGGTCTGAAGATGCGCAATGAATGAAATACTTGTTTGGTTCAACAGCCCACTCATTCACATGCACGTAACACCGTGGTGCGCCTCTACTTCACATGGCGGTTCACACCAATGCTTCGTCGTCGTTTAGCCATAGTACGCAGGCTCTGGACATCACCATTCTACTCTCATGGCCCAAAAGGTAGCTGGCGTCTAATTAGCACCCGCGACTTGCCTGAGCAGCAGTCCTTTATTTTTTAGAAGAATACATATGCACGGGGTAGCCTGAAGTTACTGTGTGAGGCTCACGGCTAACATCGACGTGCGAGAAGTTGCCACCTTCGTATTATTTGAGTTGCACCAATCCAAGACCACTTAATAATAATAATAATGTTTATTCCAAACTGGTGGATGGTGTGCCGTCAGGCAAGTTCATTATCATACAGCCAAAATAAATCCTGACTGGCGGGGTTTCTGGGTAAATGGGATTGCGCGGAAAACGGACAGTGTCATAAATAGTGGGCATTAATATTAATAATTAGGATAATAATAATAATAGGTTTATTTCTCAACTTGTAAGGAGCGTGCCGATTGAGGCGTGATTGGGTCGTCACCATTTCAATGCGGCAGTCGTGGGGCAAAAAAATCGGCAGCAACCTTTTGGGCCATGGGAGTAGAATGGAGATGTCCAGAGCCTGCGTACTATGGCTAAACGACGACGAAGCATTGGTGTGAACCGCCATGTGAAGTAGAGGCGCACCACGGTGTTACGTGCATGTGAATGAGTGGGCTGTTGAACCAAACAAGTATTTCATTCATTGCGCATCTTCAGACCCACTATTTGATGCGCGTGCACTGCAAGCGGCCGAAGGATGCGGAATGGTTCTGAACAGTGAGGAAATGAGGCTTGTGGTGTTTTGTACCTTTCTTTTGCTTTCATTATTTCGTTACATATTTCATCAATTTCAAAAAAGATTTTTGTTTGAATACGCAAAACCACAAAAACGCGCATTTGTACAAAATTACATACAATACAGGCGTGATCGCATTCTCCGATTTTCTCTTTTAATTTCACTAGCGCTTACAGCGGTTATTCACGAGCTTCATGTGCTAACTCTGGTATCAAAACATTTCAGACTGTCTTCGGAGTTTATTG
>SJOL01006354.1:495159-510420 GCA_004794785.1 Opisthorchis felineus | reverse complement strand
GAAACATCCACACCGATCTTTTCGATTTAGCAGTGGGGATTTGGTTTCGTTTTTGATAGTTCTCTTGTTAGTTGCGGAATGCATTGCACCCTTAGGGTAGAGGCAGCTGGTGCAGACAAACGGGTCAGGAGAGTTAGACAGTTTGCTTACTTGGTCGTCCTGTAAACCCGTGCATTTAAAGTGCCACCAGGCCTTGAAGGTATGGTATGGCATACCACGTCTTACATTCGACGGACACCCATTTCGCCCACATCTATTGTCGCCCATCGATGGCTGCAGAGAGCAGCCTGCATTGATTTGGGTCATGATTAAAACTGGGTGCAAAATGGGAACTGCGTGCAAAATAACTGAGGTTGCATCGTCCATTACTTTGACATTTGAAATTCTCCGTGTTTCCTCTGTCCTTATTTGCAACCCCCGCTCCACTTTTGTGTTTAGTGCGCCTGTATAAACTGGCGTTTGTTTGTCCTTACCACTTCACTCATTTGGCCTTGAGGTCATCCAGCCATTTGTGGCTGACCCTATGCGCGTGTGATTGTCTCACTTGGGAGCCTGTTTGCTCATCTGGTTCGTACTTTTGTAGTCCAAGCGGATAATTTGTTGTGAACCAGTATCTACTGTCGAGGTTTGTATATTTTGCGAATTGATGTCTTACGTTGATTGTACCGTATTGAAACCCAGCTCCAACTTTGTTTTGCCTTCCCAGAGGTTCCGGTATTACACGTCACACGAAGGTACCGTTTGCCCGTTACAGAGGTTATCACGTAAATGTTATGTTAGAGTGAAAAAAATTCAACAACTTCCACGTGTAAACTCTCTAAGTAGATTGGACTATGAAAGAATTCTTTCACAAATTTGCACGAGGGATAAAAACGAAACGAGGAAAACGATTTCGAACGTACAGCGTTGTCCATGATAGCCTAATCCAATGGCTAATGGCGGTCAACCACAGACATATATTTTGGCGTTGTCGCTCACTTTGGCTACCCCGACCTTAACATGGTGGTCGGCCTCGAGTGCTGCAATGAGTTTGCGGGCTACAGTGCCTGGAACGTCGTTCCACATAGTTCAGCTATGCCAGCAAGGCCGAAGGGGAGTTGTCATACCAAGGGCAGCGAGACCTCTCACCACAAGTAAGCGCGCTACTGGGTGGTCTGGTGGTAAAGTCGCACTGTCCTGTGCGATAGGAGTGTGAAGGCAGTGAGGTGTTTTCCACAGGCGACCAACATGTCCATACTCACAGAAGAAGCGATGCTGCCTTCCGAGGACAGACCGGTTAGAAAATATCGGCTCTAAAAACCGCACGCTTCGATCCCCGAACAGTTGACCGTGACCGCCAGCGCATTATTCAATACGGTCGAAACTCTTTTGAACTTAGAGGCTGCGCCCAGCCACATCAAGTGATACAGTGACGCCTTACTTTCTGCAGCCCAAGATTTATCCAACACCTTCCAGCAGAGCAATTCAGACTATTATCTGTCCAATGCAGGGCCCCAAAGAGAACCCTACTGTCCGCTGCCTTGTGGGTCAGGCTGTATGACAGAGGCTAGGGTCAGGGCCCCCGAAAAGACTCTACATCCTCTGACAGTCTAGTGGGTCAGACTTTTGAGTCAAAGGCTTAAGGTGGGGTACCTCAACCAATATTTCTTCCTTAGCCAGGGCAACCGGGATGTATCATTTGCCCACACAATTCTTTGTCCACCGATATCCCCATCACCTCTTCCCACCACACAGGGAAAGGTTGCTGCACGTCTGACAGTTCTTTTTCATTCAGGCCGTCGTAAGTCAGCAAGAAGCATGCCAATCCAAAATCTTCGAAGAGCTATCATAGCTGAACAATATTGATTTAAGATGGCCCAATAACTCTCCGCAGTAAGCCAATACAGTGCTGGAAGTCAGCACGTGGATGGAAGGTGGCAAAATGTGGAAATAACTATACTAACGGTGTTCACTGCCGTCAGTCCTACTTCTCCGATTCTACCACAAGGCCACTGAATGTTTTCGAGATCTCTATCAATGACTGATGCCAGGAATTCCATACCAGCAGGCAACAAGTTCGACGGCGCACGCAAATTCCTCAAACGCCAAATAGTGGAGAGCTTGAAGAAAGACCGAGAGCGCTGATGAACAACAAAAGCTCGGGAGATAGAGAAGGATTTTGCTACGGGAAACAGATAGGTCCTATATCAACTGATATGATCAACTGGCCTTAGGTAAGCAGCAGTCAGTGGAACGGTAAGTGAAAAAGCTGGCTCATTAAAAGATGGCACAAACACTTCGAAGAACGGTTAGGCTTGCTTCCTGCAGCACAGCCTGTGGAGATAATCCATAAGAGCGAATAGAATACAAACCTAAATCGCCCGTCGGAAGAATAAACAAAGTGTGAATTATCGGTACTGAATCGTGAGAGGGTATTAAGACCGGACAATCTGCATCCGAAGAAGGCAAAGAAACCCTGGTGACCCATCTAACAGCAGTTATTTCTGCGATATGGAACGGAGAGTAAGTGCTTGCAGAATGTGGCGTGTGTTCAAAAAGAAAGTGAGGACGCTGTGTGTAGCTACCGTAAAATCAGTCTGGTAGCTGTGGCGCCAAGGATGCTCTCTGGTCTCGTCTTTCGCACGTTGACTGAACACAGGGAGAGACAGATCCGTGAACACCAAGCTGGGTTCCGTCCTGCAAGAGGATACATCGATCACATTTTCATCCTCCGACAGATTCTAGAAAGGCGACACTGCTTTCACAAACCAACAATGGGTGTATTCCTTGATTCGAAGCTGCCTTTGACTCTGTGAACCGTCAGGCACTATGGCTTTGTCTATGGAGCAAATGTGTACTCCATAAATTGATGTTGCCCTAGCCACGATCTAGTGGGAGTGCGGGTAGCTGGTGTCAAGCTTGCTCGTTTGGAGCATTAAATCCTTAATTTGCTCAAGGTTTGCTTCCCGATACCGATAGTATTTAGCCTAACAGAATCAACAGCTCCGACATCCTCATAATTCGTAATTATCCCATGCTCAACCGTAGTGGTATTTTCACCAAATAGGGGCTCCATTCTGGGAAATTGGTCCGCTCCCATGCCTACGATTGTAAACCGAAGCTTTTGTGATCTTCAGCATCTGGTTATATATACGAGAGCTTTCACATCTCAGACACATGACATGCTGAAAACCGCTTGCTATTTGAGGTTACTCCGAGGCCCCTTTCCATGTCCATCATATAGGTTTGGGCCTCATCCAACTCATTGCTCATGCCGACTCATCTTCAATTCCACAGTCATGTCTACGTTATCCGATTAAAGAGCTACTAAGGCAGCCACTCCTGATACCATATGACGTTTTCTGATAGTGATGATGATGTGGCTGAGGCCTTCAAAGCTTACTATATCCCATTGTCCAGGAACGAAATTCCTTGAACCCGCAACCAAGTAACATACACCGCCACAATACTTCTGTTTTCTAAGTGATCAATTGACCCTGACTCCCCATGGTGCATCATATTATTGCACCTTGCCCGTTCATCAACATTTGTCCCGCCTGATCGACCTTATCGGTCACTACCCGGCCACAAACATCCACCTAATCCTACCGTACCATGTCTGCCCCTCCTCACCCTAACTATGCGAAAGACTGCACGGTTGCCGACTCTCACTTCAAATGCATGCCCTCCCCCCAAAGACATTCTCTACCCTATGCTGAGCATGGTACTCCGCCTTCTGCAATGGAGGAATGAGAAAACCTAAATGGGAGCGACTTTTGTTGGCCGCCTGTGCCAAAGTCCTGAGCTTGCCACGAATGTAGCATATGTATCCTGTGACTCCCAAACATTATTTATAGAGGAGCAAAACATGCCAACTGAGGCTCACTGGATACACACGGTATGATGCCTCAGAAGCGACTTGTTTTGCAACGTCTCTACGCTTGTCTTTAGGCGGTAACTGTGCCAATCTGACGTCCTCTAGTCGTCCAAACATGCGCCATCACACATCTTATGTTTTCTCTGCGAACTCGTGTTTCTGTACGCTCCGAGCTAACATATTTGAGGAAAATTTAACGAATACACGTCCCTCATATTCACGTTTTCCCACACCCGTTGGCATCGACCGCACACTTATTATCTCTGCCGGAATATCGATCACCGTTTTTGAAATTGGAAAGTGTAACCCCACTGTACAGGCTAGAAATTGTGACCACTCTTGGCTGCTCGCTGCTTTAAAACGCAATCTAACTCAAACCATTGTACCCCCCAGCAGACCTTTTTGGCACTTTTTCTGTTTTGAGGTCCCAATGTAGACACGGCTGTCTTAGTGCCTCGTTTGAAAGGTAGCAATCAACCGCTCTTTGCCCCCGACGGGCCCAAGAATATCATTGATCAAAGCTGGCCTTAATTTGTCACCATCCAGTGGGCAACCCTAACTACCATGACAACCCAAACTGGCTCACCCAAGATTTTCATGTACGGGGCTCTACACAAACCCAAGTGCGACTTCGCGCTGACGATACCGCGACTGTCATATCCAGTATGGTGGCCTGGCCGTAGTTCAAAATTTACTTACTATTTCCCGAACGAGTGCGTTATATGCGCCCACAAGACCAATACAATCCGCTCAGCTGTCCAACTCAGGTAATAACGTAATCTAGTCAACCATCTCGGAATTTCTACTCCCATCAGTCCTTGTGTTTGATTTCCCTTGCAACACTACCTCCCTGCGTACTTATACCGACTTTTTCTCTGGTACTACAATAGCATATACTGGTGAGCTTAGACAGTCTTTGGTAGCTAGGCTACTAAGTAGAAATTTACCCCTATCCTGTCCCATTTAATCACTTTTTGTCACCACCTGATTGCGGTAAACTTTCAGTTTTTTCTCCGTTTGTGGACATTATCCCCTCTGATGCCTCCTAAATCTCACCAGGCTTTACTAATCTCATCCCATTCCCTCTTCTTCCCAAGCATCGACCTTCGGCAATACCTGATTCAGAAGCCCTATTTGCCCGTTATCCACTCCATCTGATCTGTGCCTTACACCCGAAATGATACCCATCCGGGCAGAAAATACATGCGACCTTGCGCTGGCTTCGTTCTACCTCTGCAAATTTCCTTAGCCGACCCAAAAATCCAGCTACTCACAGAATTGCACATCCCAGCCCAGCCCAACCCACTAAACGCGCCACCGGTGGCACCACAGGCAGCCATCGATGGCCAAGGGTGGCAAATAGGGTTGGCACGTTGCGCTTGCAGCTGGTTGCGCTACCAGTGACCAAGGTCAGCCAAAGGTGGCAACCAAAAAAAATTTTCGTGCAACTTGTTTGACTTTTTCCAAAAATTTTCTGAACCCAAAGCAGCCGGATGAGACTAATGGTTGCATCCCTAAATTAGCTGACGCATATATACCGGCTAACTGACTGCCTCCCAGAGCAATCGGTCTCATCACCTAACCCCGGCATCTGAATTATAACGGAAAGCCTTACCTAATTACCAACCGCGTCATGCTTGAGATGACAGGCTGTATGGTTGGAGGATAACAAGATAAGTGCAAAAATATAAATGTAATAATGATAATAGAATAACATCACTGCTTTTTGTCAATTCACAGAAAATTTTCTGTTTCCAAGGGTTCAACCAAACGCATCTTTGAACCAAGCCTGATTTGTTTGCTCTATAAAAACCGCTCTGATATTCGAGTGTGTGGCCACAGAGTACATAGCATCTAAAGCGGCGTCAGTATAGAACAATTATCTTACCCTTTATTAGCCTTGGTAAATCTGTGCATGAAATAGGTCTTTTTATCTTCGCCTTTTGACCGAGTTAGTTGGTCTGTAAAGTCAGGGGCAAAAAGAGCGCGCAGCATGTTCCTGAGTGACAGACAGAAGTCACAGCAGCTCAGTCTCGAAGGAGGAACTACTTTTATTAATAAAGTGCTGGCGGGGTGAAGATATTCACTTATTGTTCGCCGAATTCCGCGTCCAATAATCTAACCAAGAGAGCATCCGAATCTTTTATTTTGGTCATTATGTTAATCTCTTCCAAGTTGTACTCCTGTACTTGTTGCGTGGATGCACACGATATGACGCCTTTCTCCGCACACTCCAGCCGTACTTCAATCTTTTTCCAACAGTAAGCAAAATATTTGAAGTTCATTGGACCCGTCGTTTTTCACCCCCAGCACTAGTGAATGAGTATTTGAGATTGGGTTTTCTGAAAAATTTGCTGGTCATTGCACAAAATTACCTTTCGCGGACGCCATAAACGGAAGAATAAACCATGGGATGAAAGAAGTGCATCTACCCAACAGTAATCTGTCGGCAATCAGTCAATCGTGTCAGCAGAAGTTGATGCTGACCGTTCAGCAATACGTCGTTGCATTTGAACGGCGAGATTACGCGGCCCGAAAAAATCCTCCCTCAGTTTACCCCAAAAATGATTCAATCGAAAATGCGGAGAATCAGTCCAAGGGTTCATGTGCCCTCACATCATCCACCAATTGCACTTGGTTTGCATATGTTCAAAAAGCTTTAAAAAAGCGTGTTACGCTTTGAGCCAAGTCAACGTAAGTTTTTTAAATCAAGTTGGGAAAATATATAAACAGCAATAAACATATCAAGGTAATTTCCATAAACGGCGATGTCAATCAAACTTGCAAGTATGCATCTAAGGATCGGCGGTTTCAGATATGGTCTCAGACGAGTTTGCTGAGAAACTGGTCGCTTTCCGGTTGCATTCTTCAAGGAGTTTGAGAAAGCGTTAAATTAATACACGGAGGGAAATTATATGGTATTTGTGTGTTCAGCTTGTAGCCAAATCACCAATGCTGTTTTGCATGGCGAGCAGGTATATTAAAAATCAACAGGTCGCCGCCAAAAGATCGAAGAAGCTAGTAATTTGGGAGCATTTTCTAATGACACAGTACGCTAACTACCGGCAGTCCAGTTCATTTTTGTCTAAGGAGACACGGGAACCATCTTGTAACCACCTCTTATTATCTGGCACACAATCATAAGATTTCCAAATATTTTACGGTCAACTGCCTGTGGATCGACGGCTAACTGAAGAGGAGTCGGGCACCTGCAGGACCCTGTTGAGGAATGGAACGCCGTTGTGTGAAGAGCGATAGTTTGTTGCTGCTGGGTTTGGTAATGTCCTTGCCACTCAGGACATATATGCAACTACCGCTACAAGTGTTTACCATCTCTTTTGAGTAAGCGACAGATAGTTTAGTTTTATTGTGACAGATGACATGCCTTTGGTCATGAAACAGCTTTGTGAGTCCAGAAGTGTTTTTTTCGGAGTCAAGAGAAGGTCACTATAGCCACATATGCTTCGCTAGATGGCAACAAATAGCCTTATTTCGACGCTTCCTGGATGCTGTAAATGTTGATGGAACACACGCGCCAAACAGATTTGGGCGAGTCTTTTCAACTTAACGTGTATCTGGCCTGTAGATCCAAGCTCTACACGTTCTCGGACAGCCCCGTAATGGACGTCAATGTTGCGGTAATCGGATAGAGAATACGCATTCCTGTGACGGCTGGATATGTGTTCGAAAAGAGGATTGACACGGGTAGAGTCAGGCCTATGTGGAGTCACGGTTAGTGTTGATTCAGGTAGAGGATCATGTGGATGTGAACCGGGGACCACTCAAATTGAATTAACGATGCCATACGAGGCGTCCGGAGCAGCTGCTGCCGAAGTTTGAAGCTTGGGAGGTGAGGGAATAAGGAGGAAGTAGGACAAGGGAAAATCTATCGGTGGGCAGCAGAAGGCATCAGATAAATCGGTGTCGAGTAGAAAAAACAATAATCTAAAAGGAGATAACAGCAAGCCAAGTGAACTTACGAAAGTGTACATTTTTGTCAGATGATCTAGCAACCAAGGAACTTACTGAGGTTGTCGATGTAGTATGGGGACACAACAAATCATTATTAGTAGGCTTCGGACTGGTGTGTGTGCAGTATATGCAGGAGGCGATGCAAGGGGCTACCATTAGTGGTAAGATTTGTGTCTCGTGTTTGCACTGAGCGTCAGTCAATCAAAAGGCGTAAGGCCAGGGCAAGAGAGGTCGTTTAATTTTTGGAAGGTGAGGATTTAGCCGCCGGTGTCGCGAGCAGGGAAGATAGTCGTTGGAATAGTTGGTACGGGCGATGACAGTGTGAGTTAGACAAGAAGCTGAAGTAGCTTTTAGCTCAGCATAAAAATCTATTTAGAGGGTCTCGTTTGTGCGAACGGGGAGTTTTGTGAAGGGGGCAGCAGACATAATGAACGGTTGAGCAGGAGCTTTTGAGGTAATGAATTAGTACTGTAGTTTAACTGGGGGCTAATACGTGAACTGAAAAGAAAGGTAAGAGTATGGTTCACCAGTCACTGAGTCACAGCTCTCAGCTCCAAGCAACAAACGGTGCATGGCGAAAACTACAAACAGGCGCTAGCCGTAACTGCTGGTATTCAGATGATAATAATAAGGACTTTATATTTTATATGTTTATTATCACTCAAGAGAACAATAGACAAGAACGTGTGTTATGTCTCGCTGTGGAGCCTCGCAGGATGTCCTCAGGCTACCCCGTACATTTTTCCAAAATCAAACGAGAGCACAGCCAGCCATCGCTTGTAGCTCGTGGTGTTACAAGATAAAGAATAAGCGGGACAGGCCCAAAACCAGATACAGCAAACAACGACGGTGCTCTTTTATGGCTAGGCTCAGAAACACTGGCAATGAGGGATGCGCCCATGCTACTGGAGTGGTGGCGAGTGTACGAACGCACCATGGTGCACCATAAAAGGGCAACCAACCCAGCAGGGCGTACCCGTCTACCACACGAGGTATTAACCCCTCGTGCATGCTTTTAGATCCGCAGTGTGAAAAGCCACCAAGCAGTCATTATTGCAGCGTGTGCATTGATAAAGAACTGCAGGTACCAGATATTTTATCCGGTCAGGGAGAAACCAGGCCAGTAAAACACCTTGGCCAGTTCGAACAAACAAACAGCAAACAGGAAGAGGCAAATGAAACGGCAGCCACATTTTGGGCCAAGGAAGCAGAATGGAGATGTTCAGAGCCTGTGTGCCATCGTGGCGCACCACAATGTTATGTGTGTGAATAAATGGGCTGTTGAACCAGGAAAGAATTTTGTTCACTGCGCGTCTTCAGACCCACTATTTGGTGTGCGTGCACTGCGCGTGATCAGGGATGCGGAGTGGTTCTAGAGAGTGAGGAAAAAAGGCTTTGACGTGGCCAATGTGAGTTACAGCTAGCTGAGCAAAGCACCAGACATTAAATAGAGCTGACACCGTTATCCGTGGGTGGGACCCGGCTTGAGGGAACAAGGAATAAATCACCTCGGCACAGAAGCTTACGGCCGAGGGTACGGAAATAAAATGCGATCTGTGGAGATGGGCATTAAAGCAGTTACGATAGCAGGCGCTAGACACTCTGCGACAGATCTACACTTCAGATAGCAGGTGCAGATGCAGCCCCAGGAAGTGAGCCTTCTGAATACGACAATGATTAATGGCCAAGAACACTTGGGAAGGAATTTGTCTCTCGTGCGGGTTAACGCTAGAGGGTCCAAACTGGAAAGTGCACAGGCTAGGACCAAGTAATAGGACAGTTGGGATGTGAGCACAGCTTAGAAGTCCTTAAGGCCTCTTTCAAAAAAGTGTCTAGTGGCGCGAAAACACGCTCGACTCTCAATAGAAAGGTAAGAATCGATTGTCTTTCGAAAGTCTGCATAAAAGAACATAGTATGTATATGTGCGGAGCTTTTTCCATTGTTTGTACTATAAACAAATCGAAAATTTTGTCTAAGGACAGTTTGACAGGTGGAAAATGGGGCGAAAATCCAGAGTTGCGTATATGGTAGGGAATGCAGGAAGAAAATTCAAGGCGGCAGTCAGCTACGTATGCCCGTCGGTAGATTGGGCGATGCAGAAGGCTTGGTTCAACCTAATGCGCCCCAGCCATAAAGGATCCAGCCCAAGTGACAAACAGCGAAGACGATATGGTAGCACCCATGACGACGGAAACAAGGACGAAGTAAATGAGCTCTGCACGTTCTCCACAGCAGTCAGGCGAGCTTTTGAATAATGTGAGGCAAATTCAGACCAATATTCCAGAATAGGTCTTACAAACTGCTTAAAGATGGCAATTAAACATGGTTTACTTTTGGAAGATCGGTGAGTAAAGGTGCAGAGCTTGCGGGCTTTAGCCACTCTGTGCCATGCATGTTGGGAAAAACTGAACGCACATGAATACCAAAGACCTTTGGAAAGAGTAGGACTCGATTGTCCATTAAGAATAAGCATGCCAGGAGGAACCTGAAATCAAAGTGAGGGAGATTGTCATTCAAAACGGCGAAAGAAAGACAGGAGTTTGAGGACCAGAATGGTATATAATTCAGATCAGACTAAGTGTTAGCTAGAGTAGCTAAAGTAACGGAGAGTGTGTAGAGGGTGGGATTTGTCTCATCAACAGATGTGGTCATTACGGATTTAGGTGAGGGGCAATGAGTAGAAACGGTTGATGCGACGGGAACATAGTACAAGCGGAGTTGGAGCTTAGAGATTCTACCTAAACAGCAGGACCCGAAGGAGGCTTTCCGTTCGTTGCCACAATACTTGGAATTGCGGAGGAATTAGATAAGTAACGCTTGTGAAAGAGGCGCCTCGGCATCTTATATTGAAGGGAATGGGCTAAGGCGGTGGACTCCTTGGGCTTTTCAAGAGCTGTTTGCCAGTAGTAATCTCAGTGGTCTGTTAATTAGAGTAGAGAGGAAGGGGTCATGAGTTTTATGGATAATCGTCCGGCTTAACAGCAACTAGAATCACAGAAAGCTCGTGCGGGAGCAGCTGGATATAGTGATGATAGTACAACGCCGTAAAAAATGTTGGCCACACTTTGGGCGTCACGAGAGAGGAAATACTCGCCCTAGGGTTTGTGGTGAAACGAGACTGCAAAAACCTCGGAGATGCCAGGGCAAAGGCTGAAGTAGCTTAAGGGTGGAGGAGTAGAAGAAGGGTGAGCACTCGTTCAGCTTCAGGTCACAATACGATGGTTACTATCAGAGAACTATGGTCTAGCTACAGCGGTGGGACACAGATGACCATTGACAAGGGCAATGTTCAGGGCTTGGGGACCGCGTGTGGGACGCCTTACAAGCTGGGATCATCTTTCCACATCAAGTTGGGCAAACATCGGCGAAAGGCCCAGAGGATGTGTTCAGACCAGATCTCAGGGAGGTTGAGATCACCAGCAATTAATCTGTTTGAGTGGCGTAGAGCTTGGGTGTGGGACTGAAGCGTGGATAGTTCGCTAATCGAGCTAGTGGAGTGTAGAGGGGGGAAGTATAAACACTCGGGGATAAACGGCGAGTTAGCCCAACGGGCAGAAAGACAAACAGAGTCTGGAGTGTCTGCCAGTGATGGATCGTCAATATAAAGACGACCATTTCGGTTTTAGGTGTATGAGGCAGCAACCACCACGGCGGTGGGAACGATCCGAACGGGAGCTGGTGTGTCCCCGGGAGGGAGATAAGGGCATCAGGCATGATAGGAGAGAGCCACGTCTCAGTAATTCATCTGAAGGTTGGACAAGAGATTAGTGGAGATAGCTTAGACGTAGTACAGTTAAGTTAAAGGAGAGTGGGTGTTGATTGGAAGGACAGAAATATTACTGGCGGGATCAGAGGAGGGAGCTTTGTTGCTACCAGTCAGTTGGTAAGCCCAGAGAGGTCAATGTGAGACTAAATGGGTACAGGAGAATCAGAGTTCTTGAATATGGCAGCGAGGTGGGACCTGTTAGGGATGTGTCATATTAAGATGCTGTGAAAGTTACAGAAACAGCCTTGGGGTGTTGGCACAGATGGTCAGTTCCGTGGGCAAAGAGGTACAGGCTGGGTCGAGTAATCGTTTATAACGGCTGTATCAACGGCATCATAGGATGTTATATCTGACTTCTGTTCCCGCTGCAGTGCCTAGTGCCGAGAAAAGACTCACCGATAAGGAACACAACAGGATTATTGCGGACAAGCGAGAGCGTGCGAGTGCAATACTCACAAGGGACCTCACGCTATTTGAATTTCACTTTCATCGATCCAGTCTGCTGCTGAGTCGATTGAATGCTTGATTAGCCTGGATGCTTGCCGGCCTTTCTATTAAGATTTTTGTGGAGCTTTAGGGTCTCAGTAGGTTTCGAGCTTTCTTGGTTGCTTTCAGGAATCTGAACTTCCTGATACCTCCCCTTTTTCGCCGTTCAACGTAAGATTTTCGGCGCAGATCAAGCTGAAAAGGTTCCATCAGTCTTCTGGCGCGATCGGTACGGAGTCTAGGTTGCAGCAATGGATGCGTCTTGGACGGCACATGTGAAGCGGTGGCTATTGGTGCTGATCACGAGAGGTCAAATGTTTCAAGCAGCAGATTGAGGTCTAGTAACTGTTCTTCCGCTTTAGGGATCGGGCATCTTAGCCAGCCGTAGCTGATTGATATGTCGTTTCCATTATGATGATCCCACCTGGACGCTGTCAATCACCAGACCAGTCCTTTTGAGGACGGCTCCAGCTGTCCATCTTCGGTGCCCAGGGCGACAGTCCCTGACAAGCACACGGTTTCCAGGCCTGAACGTTGGTTTCCCCCCTGCCGGTGATTGAAAACACGTAATTGTTGGCAGGAGGGCGTCATGGGTAACCGTCTGTTCATCACAACCTCTGCTGGAGAGCAACCGTCCGGAAACTGTGGATTAGAAGTTGCCCTATAATTTGGCAGGAACGTATCCAGGACTTCTGCCATGGTCACTTCCCCTTGGCCAGCTGGATTGGTGGTACTCTATTGCCTTCTCTAGTATGCTGTCATTTTTGGTGGCATCTCGGACCGCGTCAAAAGTCACGGGTAGTTGGTTCATTGTCTCCCACACCACAGCAAGGACTTCCGGTTCGACGGCAAAGGTTGCTATGAAGGTGTCTTCTGGTTCCATTTCATGGGAAGCAATTAAGCGCGTTAGCGCACCGGCCTGCCCAATTTTCTCGGTTGAGGCATACTTTATGGGAAAGTTGTGGCCAAGCAGAATCGTGCTCCACCGTTGTAGCCGGTTGGACGTGTAGACCGGGATACCTTTCTTGGAACCAAATGTAGCCAACGGTGGTTTGTGACCCGTCACAAGCGTGAAGTGTCGGCTGTAAAGCAATTCGTGGAACTTTTTCACCCCGAAATTGATGGCTAGCGCTTCTTTCTCAATCTGACCGTAATTCCGTCCAGCTGGAGCCAGCCACCTTGCGGCATGAGCGATCGCTTTTGAGTGCCATCAGGGAATGTGTGAGCAATGACTGCACCAACTTCACAGCTCGATGCGTCAGCTGTGATAACGATAGGCAGCTTGGGGTTAAAGTGCGCGAGTAGAAGTTCAGACTGCAACGGCCTTCTCACTTCTCCGAATGCAAGCTGACCGTCGCGTGAATATTCCCATTGGCATCTTTTGGTCAAAAGCTGGTTGAAAGGTTTGCGCAAACGACGCATAATCGGCAGGAAGGCGCTGTAGTAGCTACTCAACCCCTGTAGAATACTTGGGCGTATTCGGGGAAGCCCAATTGAGTGCCGCGCAAAATCACAAGCCAGAAATCGTGGATTCTTGAGATTTATCAAAGAAATGCGGTACTACATGTATAAAATACGTAATGAAAAGTTGTACAAACCTCAAATTATAAGGATTTCCGTCTAAATTGTTGCACGAAGTTGCGCAAGTCCAGAGGAAGCCTAGAGAAGACGGCAGATCGATCTTAATTAGCGACATAAGCCTGCGCACAACACGCGGTAACGCAAAATGTCAAAAAGCGCACGTAAAAGATGGTCAACCAAATTGGTTTGACATGTCAAGGGCTAAAAGGTTCATGAGGGGTCAGAATGCATATCCAGTCTGAGGTAGACACAGTAAACAGCAGGCTTACACAAGAGAAGGGATTGACCGGGGGGAAAGGTAGTACACCGTTCCACCAAAGCCAGATTGGTTTTTCTAAACACCCTCCACTCAGCACCGGACGCTAGCGACTATGAGAGGCAACAAAGGTACTATCGACTCTAGCCACAGTCACCTCCCACAATCTTTCATGTCCCCTACGGTGACCGAGCTCCTACTGCTCACCTTCTCCCTCTAGCATGCATATCTTCCGTATATCTATGGTTACCGAAACATCGGGAGTCTTGAGTACCACCGTCCTGACGCATCCATCCGATCCAGGTATAGTGGCTGTTACAATTCCTTTCGACCAGGCACTGCGAGTGTGCTGCTGTCCAAGTATTATTACCAGATCACACACACTTATGTTTCTTCTGAGAGTCGCCCACTTATGCCGCGATTGAAGCAGTGGAAGGTATTCTCTCCGCAAGCGGAGTCAAAACACGTCGGTCATCAACTGACTCTACCTTTACTGCTGAGTATATCGGTGCCATAGTCCTGGACCTTCGTCAATAGGGACGAATGATACTTGTGGTAGCAATAGATGGTTTGGGGTCAATACGTCAATGTTATCAGGGTTATCTAGCGCTGGGACCAATGAGCGGTTGTTCAGTATTCGTTTCACTTCCGTCAGATATGTCGTGGACGATTCTTCTGTTGACAACTGCTCCCGAGAAACTGCACTTAGGACACGTAGAATAGACCGTATCATCATCTCCCAGATGCCACCTCTGTGGCTAGCATAAGGGGGATTAAATTGCCAGTCAACCTGTCGTCGCAACAAATTGTCCTTCGCTCTGCTGCAGTCCAACGTCTTCAAGAGTTGTTTCAACTCTATTTCTGTCCCAACAAAATTAGTGCCTCTATCACTGTACACCTACTTTGGGCTTCCTCGTCGATTGATGAATCGAGAAAATGCCACGGGAAATGAGTCAGTGGATAGCGAATAAGCCACTTCTATATGTGTCGTGCGGGTCTGCAAACATGTAAATATACAGCCATACCGCTTCCCCGTAATATGGCCTTCGCGAGTTTGAAACGGTCCGAAGTAGTCGAGACCTGTCGCTGCAAAGGGGTATTCTGGCCTTACTCTGGCGACTGGGAGGTCCGCCATTAATTGTTCGGATGGAAGAAATGACCTTACTTTGCATCCCATACATCCCCTGACGATTCGCTTGACAGCTGTGGTAGCACCTAAGATCCAGTACCTTTGTCGTATGGCTGCTAGAGTATGCGAAGTGCTCATATGACCTTCAAATTCATGATAGTAATTAATGATGCCTCACGTTACTGGTTGATCTCCTGGGAGGATTATAGGGTGT
>SJOL01006354.1:444959-474892 GCA_004794785.1 Opisthorchis felineus | reverse complement strand
CAATCGACGTCGGTTTACCTGGACAAAGGAGAATTGAGTGGTTATGCGCAGAACTAACACTATACGGACGACCACGCTTATTAACGTTCCAATGTGAACGCTCGTGTACAGATTTGTAGACCGTGGATGCATAACACACGAATGGTGCAAGCACTTCACCGCGAAACTGTTCATACTTCCAATGGGCATAACATACGTCCGCATTTTGGACTCAAATCCCACGAAGGAACGACGCTACCGGGGACGTACTCGAACATCTGCCATGTCATATTACGTTCGTCCAAAGAGACATCCTGTGAACCTACAAGACATTTGAGTACAATGAAAGCTTAAGTGAAAAAATTTTGGCGCAGGATGTAGTTCGCTTCGGTATAATCGGTGCCGGCCTTGCCGTTGTGGATGATTAACCAGCCGCACCCAGCATCACGTCACGGAAACGCGGACCACAAAAGAAAACGAGTGATGAATGATTATTTGTAGCTTCTCACCGGCTTGCATACCGTTAGGACATGTGGACATATGACCTTGAACACTCGAGGTCCGATCCAGGCAGAGGGACGCTGTGACCACTAGGTAATCTCTGGTAATCTCTGGCACCACTCCTACCAAAGCGCCTCAGTTCCTCGCGTAAGTGCACATAGCCATGCGCACACAGCAACTAAGCCTTGCACTTTCTTGGTTGTACTTATGTTCTCCACACTAGAACTCATACCCAGAAACCCAGACCGAGCCATTTTGTTCCGGCTCATCAACACATCTAGGCCTCGGAAAGAGTGAAACTGAATGTCGGCGCGAAGTCGAGCGTTTGCGCCACCCTCAACCTGGCCTGGTTGATGGATGTTGCCGGTGCCTCGGCTGACGAGGTTGTCCCATGTGATGACTTTCTACAATTTAGTGTATGTTTCCTCGATCAAATAGTAATCCCCTCCCTTTAGAAAGTTTTGAATAATTTACGAAAATCTGACGATCGTGTGCGCCATGAATTGAATACTTTGCTACCCACCTCATCTTTTCAGAGCAACACAGATTATGAAAAAACATGTAAAGGTTTCTTGCTTCAGGTACCCCACATATTTTCACCTTGATCTCCCACAACAGATGCTAGAAGATCATAAAAGAAGGGAAGGAACGATCAGGCATTGTTTGACTGCGTCTGCAGCCCGATTGGCAGAATTACAAAGAATGCAAGTCCCTGATGATGAACAATCTCGTCGTAAATTCACCCGGTCTGTCAAAAAACAGCACCTATTGGTTTGTTCCACACCGCTTGTTATCTTATATGTAGTTGCGACAATTCCAAACAGAGTTATCGGAAGAGGAAGTCATACAGACTTCTGCGATGAAAGTCATATACGAACGGTGCCGAAGTCACTTTCATCACCCAGTTTTTGAACGGTTCAAATGAATCTTCTACATGATCTGCCGTAGTTCTTTTTTCATAGGCTCCGAAAATATATTCTTCTGGCGCACTGGATTGTTTTAATCCAGCATCCAGCTCAGCGCGATAATCAGGGCGTGAGGGCGTAACCAGGTTCATCCTATTCCCGCACGCAACGCTTCATTACTATCTCTATGTTGAATATGCTGTATCTAACTAGGCTTTACCGTCTCACCAGAAATGCTTGCCGTTGTCATACATGGCCGTCATAGATCAACATGCCAAATCACCAAGTGTCCTGTCACACTAAATGTGCGCCTGATTACATAGGCTATGTAGGAAAACCAATGGTAGCATAGTCTGGGATAAAATGATTGGGAGATGCGTATGTCTCATGTAGGGTGTTCCGAGCAAGTCTATAGAGAGTGTAACTGAAGAAACCCAACGAAAAATCATCGATCTTTTGACCGTCCGGGTAAAATCAAACTAAAAGAAGGAGGGCGGCGTTGATCTTGACACCGAATTTGGCGGTGTAATTTTGCAATAGTGCAAGAGCGACGCTCCTGGCCGCTGTTCGGCATAACAACTTCATCCACGTATTGCAAGTGGGGCTAAATTATGTTCGGGAACGGTGGGAGCATGGTTTTCGGGACCCGAGTAGCGCCACTGCCCTATCTGATATTCAGGTTTTTGGCGGACCTGATAGCGCCGTACCATAAGCGAAACACCCAACGATATACAAGGATGTGGCAATTTCGTTCTAGTACAAATTGGCATCCGAAGTTTTAGCAGTTGCAAGAATTCCGAAAAAGGTTCTGATAAATTCGTTTGATCTCGGGACCTGCCAGCCTCAGTCGCTAAATGAGTTGTCCGACCGTTACGCGGCCACAGAAAGTAAAAGTGATTCCAGGCGGTTGCCATCGCCATCAACTGCAAATGTAGAATAATAACCGACTACCGCTAGGCACCAACGCCGCTGGAACGAAAGCCGTGTAATAATGCCCAACAGATATCAAATTACTCCTCAACCCAACGGAAGTGAATAGTGCATTTGTACAATTGTTGAAATCTATCGGCTCCACCCATTCAATCCAAGAATCCCATGCGGCTAGTGTTATGGCTTAAGAAGAACATTCCTACAAATAGAGAATACCTCACATGGCGAAAACTGCTCATTACAGCAGGATGGCGTGTGGAAACTGGCAGTGTCTGGTCCTATCTAAGACGAGGTAGACCGGTCAGGTCTCGAATGGGGCATCCTGACACTTGCACGGCAAATTGAAACTGGCCGCACACGCCAGGCAAACCCGATAGAAATGGTTCGGATATGTGCTTCAAAAATCAGATTAAAAACTTCCGAAATAGTTGTTTCGAACTATTCGGCACACCAATCCGCACTGCATCGTCACAACTCCCGCGGCCGTGTGAAGGTCTACGGGAAGCTTTCGCCTGAGTTCACCACAAAGTGGTGTCAGACAAAGCTGCCCTCTTTCACCTTCCCTCTTCAACTTCGTCATTGATACGATTATGGAAGACTCACTACCAGCCTGTGGGGTCGAGGTTCTCCCGGGGCGTCCGCTCACAGATATCTAGTATGCAGACGACATAGCTCTTCTTGGATATGATGCCGTGGCAATGCAAACAATATTAGATCTAAATAATTCTGCCTCATGATTTGGCGTGCGCTTCACACCTGCAGAGTGTAAGGTGCTACTGCAAGACTGGGTAGGTACGAACCCTAGCCTCATGCTTACGGAGGAACCGCTTGGGGTAGTAGACAAGTTTGTCCAGGTGGTCTCGCGAAATATAATACTTCATCTGGATCGGGAAATCCAGAGCAGTCTCTGTGAACCTGCATCACCTGTGTCGTAGGTGTGATAGCTTCTCCGGGTCGAGTTTACAATTCTGCGGTGTACTCTATCTTATTATACGGGTCAGGAATCTGGCCGTTACGCGCTAGGGACCCTGAGACGGGCCAGATCAATGGCTAGAGATATTGTCAGACGTGGCGCAGTCGCGCCCTCAGTGGTGCTCGTGTATGCAAGCTATTGCCTTCAGTGCATACTCCCCTCCCGATCCTTCCAATGAAATGTCCACTAACAACCCTGTGTTTACGCATCAACATATTGGCCACCGCTTCCAATGCACAGCTATCTACCCTACCTCCCCAAATCACCGGTGGACAAAACTGTGGCAGGTACTGTACGAGTTGCAGGTGTATTTGCAATGTAATTGTTTTGGGGCCGTGCTAAAAGACGGACGCGAGCTGCATGAGGCCTGATGATGCTCTATAGAGCCTCCCTGTCATTCGAATGGGGACGTCTAATTACGTGGTAGTACGTTGTTCGAACCTAAAACGACAGCCAATTATTTGACTTGAGTAACAATTTGATCTAACAACCTCTCCGCAGTCGGGAGCCCGCTGAATACGGTCGGGTGGATGAGCAGTTATCCTGCAAAAATCCTGAAAGCGTTATTGATAAGGCTAGAAACCCGGTGATTGTCGTACTTCAGGCTAACACATTTCCTAGCCTATGGTAGTAGATTTGAAATGGGCCATTTAGATTGGAGTACTTCCGTTCCCCACAGAGAATAAGGGGGTTTGAGACCAACCAGCCCGGTGGCCGTAACATTCAAATTGCCCTTTGATGCGTGCAGTGATCGAGTGCAGTCAGATTTGCAACATCATAATCTAGGTTTCGACATAGGTGTGGTGGTTTGTGACTATCACCTCGCGGCACGCGCTTGAACATCGCCGCAGCCTTCAACAAACAAAACTGTACTGTTCCTCTTGGTCTGAAGTCTGACTTCGACTCATTTTATTGTTAGTTACTGTGGCAGTTCCCCTCGATCATAAGTACTCCTTAGTCGCCACACGCCAACTTTTGTATGCGTTTACAAGTCTCCGGCACGCTCCAGCTCGCCTCTTCGAGTGATGCAGAGTGAGACTGACGTGTCTTCCTTCTACTTCAGCTTCGTTATTGACACGCTGCTCGAATTTTGCTTACTTGCCTGTAACGTATTGAAGTTTGAGATACTTTCCGGACACAAGCTCACAGGCACTGAGTATACTGACGATCAGATCCCCCAGAAACGCAGGTCCTTGTAACTTAGCTAATAACTTGGTGTACGATTCACGCCGAAGAGTAAAGTGCTCCTCCCACTTGAGAAGGGTCGAACCCAAACAGTATACTTGCATGTCAGGCAGTTAACAGTCCTGAAACCGCCTTTCTAATTAGGAAGGCCAGGACAGGTGTTTCAAGCTCCGACACCTTGGTAGTGTGGTGTCAGCAAGTCTGTTAAGGGCATTTTAAAGATCCATACGGCTTTCCGTCTAGAAACGTGACAGATGCGTGCATAAGATTTCAGAATGCTTTCTGCATTTGTTCTCGGCATCTGGAGATGAGTGTCCGCATTTACAGTACCGAGATGTTTTTTCAGAAAAGACGCCTTCGATAGGCGACCTAGTTAGGCTGCATAGGTTGCACCAGTCCTCGAATTTACGCCACTTGTTAGGTAACCCTACCTCAACGGGCCCTCTGCACAGTCACGTGAAAGGGGAAACGATTTTGAGACGGTCTGTCGACGACTTGACCACGAAGTATGAGTGACAGGACCAGTAGAGCCGGCCTTTTCGGCACCGCGATCTTCCCTAACGGTGGTCACTGCTTCCTTTACATGGCTGACCAAAGTGTCAAGTCGTATGTGCCTATTTTTCTATCTTCCATTCTACCATAACACTTCACTAGGTCGTTTCATTTTTCGGGACGGTCCTGGTCAGCCGAATTCATTAAAAAACATTTTTGCCCTCCAGGAGGATTTCGTTTCTGTTCATTTGCTGCGCGCGTTCTGCAACTCTTCTTTCAACGACATTGGTCTCATCGAACTAACTAACAGGAATTAGGTTTTTCGGTAATGGATTCGAATCCATATTCAGTATCTTATGGCGAGATGGCTCAGTGGTTAGAGCGCGAATTTACTGACCGGAAGGTTCGTGATTCGATACCGACCTCCGCCTCTCGACTTCCTCTGTCTAGGCTTGGGCAACCTGGCAGTATCCCAGCCCTCGTACTTCCTTTGGGTGGCATGGCAGCTAGCCACCGAAAAGGTAATACCGCTGAACGATTATCTTCATCTTTTTTACCGCGTTTTTACACTCAACTTCGATAACTGATTTTATTACTCAAAAGCAAGGACCCGAACGGAGAATGTTGGCTAAAGCAGAATGAATGGAATATGGTAGGACTGCTGCAATACTATAGTGCTATTCAAACAAATTTACTGTTGCGTGGACTGCAAACGTCAGGTATAGAATGTGCGCCAGGGTGACAAAACTTCGGCCTAGAACATCGTCTATTGTTTGTACTTCGCCAACGCCATTTTTATTGCTAAGCGCGCGCCTCATGACGGGTCGAGTGGGGACATACAATAGGATGAACCTTGAGAGAATAGGTAAGACGGGCATACTTGCACCGAACCTAACGAGAGCAATCGTGATACAACGTAGACTAGGTCCACGGAGTAGCGTAACTAATAAATAAATGGTAGGGGACCAAGAAACCACTGATTGGAAGAACTGGCCAACATGATGTAACGAAGTCAATTCTCGTCGGACCGAAAAATTCATTTCATGCTGGCATGAACATGGGATGTTCTGTTACGGCTCTCTCGCTTTGATAATTACTCCTTCGTCAGCTCTTCTTCTTGTCCGTTTGTTGTGGCATTGGTGGGCCTATTCTGTGTAATGACTCGATGGACAAGGAGTCCCAATCGTTTTGTCTTTCAACTTGTGCAGATGTGTGTTTAGACCTAAAAGTGCATTTGGCCTCAATTTACCGCAGTGTTCAATCATGAGAAGGGTGGACAGAATGCACATGCAGGACACAACCCGTGACCTGTTATCCCCATGTTATCACCCGCTCTTAAGCTCAAAACAGGGTGAGACGCATAGTCCCGTAACAACACACGTTGTGGCTACACAAATAAAATTGGGAGTTGATAGGTAAAGACTGGTAAAGACAAACTGTACTACCATAATGTCGGACAAGTCTGACCGAAAACAACTTCCGCGGTAGCTGCATTGAAGTCAGGAGCTTCTCACCATCCCGAAGAGTTAAGGTCCCCCAGCAGTTCGGTACCACCAAAGGCTTATTACAGTCATCCAGGCGTAAGCTTGGTTTCGTTCGCGACTGGCATCGGCGTCCATCCTTTGCACAGCATTTATGAAACCGAGATGATCATACGCGATGGACGGGTCAGTCTTTGCGCCGGTATTGGATACATCGATCTAATGATCATCGTCCATCGGGTGTTAGGACATTGTCTCGCGTGTCTTAGATCAGTCGTCGCTGTGTTCCAGGATATAAGAACATCCATTGCTGTAATACACCGATTTGGATCTAAAGGGGAATGCAGCTGAATCTCTCGTTCGTGATATTCTCCAACTAAATATGTTGCACAATGATCGCCCCATGTTTCAGTTGGTACGATATTCGAGATATCGCAGTATACTTTATTGAGAGAATTTACTCATGAGGTTGCTGATAACCCATCGGCAGCCCACAACCGGTTTCGCCCTTCTTGGGGCTCATCAGGTAGCTGCAGTCCCCGACCCAAGTTTCTGTCAACCTTAGGCTCTACTTGAAACTAAATTGTACGAAATACATTCATTTGTTCATCTATTCTACTGCGTATCGTAATGGCACTGGTGTCCCTAGGCTCGGTGGCGCTCGGAAGTGCAGTCGTTTTCATAATTACGAGCAGTCTTTTTCCTTGTCGAGGTTACTGTCTGTCGACCTTCCCTAGTTCACGCAGTAGCCATTGTGACTACGAAGACATCCAGCGGTTTAACTCCTACTGACAGGCAATTCAGTGTGGGGTGCTAGCCAGTAGCAGAGAACGCCTAATCTTGGATAGTCGGTTTCTGAAGAATTCTCGGAAGTTCCCTGCGGGTTTTCTAAAAATCAAAGCTCGAGTAAGTAATCAACTTCTTATGCCTTGTATCTTTAAGACGGGCGACCTCCACCAAGATCGATTAAACGCTCCCTGGGGCTCACAAAAAGATTGCACAAAATCTTTCGAGGTTGAGTTGTACACTTGTCCCGAATACTAGAACTGATGGCTTGCTGATTATCTGGTAATTTATTCGGACGCAACGTTCGAGGTGGTGTGCACTTCGCAAGGCTTGTCAAATTAGCTTACTCGGCCGCGCCACATGTCCAACATTTACGCGCTATTGGGAATGGGATCCAGCAACACAATGGGCATCTTTACACACCAACCGAAATAACACAGATGATATGGTAAAACTAGTATTTTGGTAGAAGTCCTTATTCGAAGTTACCACATCCAAAAATATCAGAGTTAAAGATGAGTCAGTCGTTAGGCAGTCCCCGTAAATGCGTCACGAAAGACTGGGAATTCGAGAGCTAGGGAATGGTAGCGTTTGACATCACATGTTCAGCTGATGATGGGGCGAGATGGCATAAGTGGTTAGAGCGCGAATCTACTGACCGGAAGGTCCGTGGTTCGAACCCGACCTCTGCCTCTCGACTTCCCCTGTCTAGGCTTGGGCAAACTGGTAGTATCCCAGCCCTCGTGCTTTCTTCCGGTGGCATGGCAGTTAGGCACCGAAAGGGTGTTACAGCTGAATGGTTTCTTGATGATTAACAGCGGAGGTAACCGGAGTCAGTGAAACACCAGTGAACTCAACTGGCGTTGCTATGAATGATGTCCGACATCAGTTCGTAAGTGAATACTTGGCGACGAGTAAGAACCACTAGAGCAGTGAGTGATAGGGGAATGTACTACGCACGCCTTGTCATCATTTGCCGAAGTAGGTGCTCTTCTGCGTTCTGAATTCTTGTAGGTGATGGACCCGCGCGGAATCGGCCGTGACTTGGTAACGCCAAGTGGAGGCAGCTGCCAGTAAACTGAGTGCTGCATCAACTTCGTGCCCCCCGGTTTGGATCCACACCTTGCACAGGATTAGGAACCTTACAGGACATCGCACGTATCTGTTCCGTGCCGAATATACTCTCATCTCCTAGTCGCGCTGCCTACCTAAAGCTCGTGCTTCATCATGTGTTGGAATGGTGTCGAGAATTTTGCATTTTTTTGTTCATTTCCACTGAAGGCATCTTACTTCGAATTCGTTCACGCCGTTGTTGTTCCAAGGTGTAGGCACATTGTTCTTGATCGTCTCCATAGGAAATTAAGGTTGTTTGTACTTGTTTTTCATCCATTCCTCATTAGGACATTCTTCGTCATGGTTTTATCACAACTGGGCACCGGTATCTACTACTTATGTATTGCTGCCGAGGATGGCGCTGATAGGAGTCGGATGATGAAGACATGTGATATCGGACAATGGCCCTAAAATGAGAGCGGCATAACGACCCCGGTCGGAGCGATCGATTTAAATATGGGATAGACTCGGCTCCGAGTAACAAATGTGATCTGCCACAAAAAGTCGTAGCGTAATGTACATGAACAGATATCGGTTCAAATCTTACGAATGTGCCAGCCGAATTCTGTGTACGACAGTGGTTGGTGCCATATGTGCATCTTTCGGCGAACTGTGATCTCAGAGCTGCTGTTTGACTTGCCGATAGTGTCTGCTTCAAGTGACGCACATACGACCACTTCGTACCCACTCTCCCAATTGGCAAATGTCAAAACAACCGATGAGTGTTAACAGATGCTTTGTTAGAGCACGGAGGCGATAGGAAAAAGTAAATACAAATCGACAGTGAGGTGATAATAAAAAGTGCAGCAACACGATTCTGTAAGTGAATACGACGTGCGGGAGGCAGCAGAATCCAAAGTGATGTGGGCTACGTTTAGCGACGCTGTCTTGAGGTCAGGCAGAAGAACATGCGATAGAAGATGGCGAAAGGTACATTTGGAGCTTCGCTGATAAATGAGACTGCTGTCGGTCTACAGTTTTATCGTACAATGTGCACTTGAACGGCATGCGTACAGAACATTTCGGTACAAGATAATCGAGTAACGGAGTGTGGAAAAAATACGGCACCAGACCAGACAGATGGGTGCGAATTGGAGACAGCACCGATTGTACGGACCGGAGAAATGCTACAGGAGTCCATGAAAGAGAGGAATCGAGATTCGCAGCTATTAAAGGTGGAAATGAGTTTCAATATAACATGGGTTAAAAACACACTGTACATTTATCTCTCTTGCGAGGGCACGAATTCGACACCAGCAGTAGTTCATGGGCGTCTACGTTAGTGCTGAGTATTGCTACTACATTTCTTTAACGGAACCTCTGTCGAGCGGACTGAGACTGTGGGTAAAAGAATTCATCACGAGAAGGGTAAACCCACTATTTTAGCGACAAATGATTTCTCCACCTCACCGCAATGATGAAACGATCCTCTGAAAACGAGGAGTACACGTTCTAGCCTGAGAGGTAAACTAAATGCAATTGAATCGGACCTTTTGGTTGACCCGCCAAGTTAAAGATCAATGTCGAAATCACTGACAATAGGCCATCGCTCAACGTTGGGCTCCGCTTGGCAGACATTTTTGCCCGAGTTGTGTGCGCAGCACCATTCGTTGGAATCAGTCACGGACGCAATACAACAATCATGCTTGTCAAGCTCCCACCGATAACATTTGTTGTTAAAGTGGTATAAGAGTACTCCTGTTCGAGCTTGTGTAGGTGGAACCAAGGCCGAATAAGCACTGGGTTTCAGAAATGTCACTATCGATCCTCCATGCAAGACGTCACATCTCCTGCAGCGCTGGACACCATTCAGCCAGATGAACCGTCAGACGTTAGCTCAGGCATTGTCTGCGTGCGGATAAGAAAGCTGGTGGAATCAGAGGGCTTTGGAAGTGCAGGCCAGTGAAGCTGGGATGCTCGGAAACTTTTCCACCTGATACGCAAAACTAGTCTGAAAAAGCCGGTCCTTAGTGAGATCACTAAAGCTAATATTGAAGTCAGCACAACAAAAACCAGCTCCTTGACCGCTGGGTTGAATGTGTTCAACAATATTATACTCATTTCTTTCATCCGACACATGGCCTGCTAGTTTAGACCCTACCTCAGTTTCTGAAGTATTAAATGCTCGTCTGCTTTGAGACGACATTGAGCCACAAAGCCGGATGAACGCCCATCAGTGTTATTCAGAGACAGTGGTCTTTGTGGTTCGCTTTGACCAGTGTTCAAGCAAATTTGGGAACAATAATGATTCCAACAACCCCGGGTCAATCAACCATTGTATCAGGTTGGCTCCTCTACATATACGTGGCCAACGAATTTCTTCGAAGTCTGTTACTATTATTCATGCCATTTATTCCCATACTAGAACTTTCTTCCTCCATGCTTATAAGGCAGTTGCTCACGAGGTTCTACTACTGGTGTACTTTTGACCATGAGGACGATGAAGGCGATCATTCTTACGGTGCCCAGAGCGTACGACACGGTTTTCATCAGTCACCCCTCCCAAGAAAGGATGCCTTGATATTCCGCAAAAGTTTCTTCTTAAGGTAAAGAAATTAGAGCAATTTCCAGAGTACACTTTGGACGTTTACAGTATTTTGGTCCAGTGTTAGTTTGAGGACGAAACATTGATCAATAAGAAATAAAACCATTCGGCAAGGCCACGATTCCACCGTGTGATACGAGTCGCGAGTAGCACAGCACTTGCACAGTTCGAAATAGCGGGTTCGTTGTTAGCTGACTGTCGCGTTCGAATATGCTGATTTGCTCCACTGCACCCTTTCGCTAGTCATAGCCATATAAATGACGCTCAGGAAAGCCCGGAAATAGGTTAGGCTACATAGAGTTTGAAAGCTTGTACTGATGTGCTTTGCTATCATGTTCATTTTGTTGGCAATAAGGTAATCCGCGCCCAACCAGCCTGCTACTGAACCCGTAGAACACACGGGGGACGAGCTGGTGCCAGGTTGAACAATCACCCTATTTGTGATGGCTTCACAGTGCAAAGGAAGGAATTAACAGAAGCCTCCGTGATTTTCGTGCCAATGCACTTCGCACCTCTGGAAGCATATCTGATTACCGTCTCGAACGAGAGCCAGGAACTATCCACATCGTGTGGTGTGGAGGTCAAAGTCGCCTCGAAACGGGCTTGAATGACGGATGTCCATCTTCGAATCAAAGTTTCCATCGTGGCGTGAGGAGGAAAACCACGCAATTTAAGCAGGAGCAATGCGGAATGGACTCAGTATTTGGTATTGCGGCTACACACCTATGAATGTTTTCTCGAATTTAGCATTTGTACGCGTTTGCACTTATTGACTAGGAGAACTTTTAGGGTAGAATTCGTTCGGCTTGGGCTTCTCTTGTTCTCACATTGGCGTAGGATATATAATTATGTGTTTACCAGAGGCTAGTGAAGGCTACTTTGTATGACTAGTAACATGATGTTTATGGAGTGTTTTAATCAGGAATCCGTCTAGGATGAACGTTTAATCCCGTTCTTTGGTCAATTAATAGACAGGGCCTACTGCAGTACGCCATAACAATGATTACATAGTGCACAAAAATGGTAAACTTACCAAGATTCTGTGACCCCAAGACCGTGCTACGAGTAGCCTTCGCCATCGTTTGAATCAGTGGCGAAGCTGGAAATGGGAAAATGGTTGAGCAATGCACTGTCCATTCCAAACATTTCGATCGCCCGAGCTGCAGCTTCAGCGGCTGCACCAGGAGGGCCGGCAGCGCAGTTGAACGCAGCTGGTAGATCGCTACCCACCGCTGCATCTGCCATCACGGGTGGATGATTTTGATTTCGAGCAGCAGCGGCTTGCCTAGCAGCCCTGTCAGCGGGACTCAATAAAGCATCTCCGAACATAGTGCTGACACGACCACGAGGTTTCAATTCAAGGTACTAAAGTTCAAAAATAACGTGAAAACGGGTTATGTGACCACCGAATTGTAGGAAACCACAATGGAGAAAAAGCACTCCTGAAGTCAGTAGGCAATCCAGTAATTACCTCTCGTCCGGTGGGGAAACTTATTGGCTGGGTCGCGAGAATTGCACGAACAAACTCTGGCAAAAGATTTTTCCTTCTGAACTAAGGGCGATGCAGCAGAAAAAGGAAAGCGTTTAACAACTGTTGTATGTTGACTGGAGACTGCAGCACAAGCATCGTAACCAATCCAAACCGACTAAAACTGATCCACTTTCCTTCGACTCAACTCTATTAGCAGAGAGACATGGTGGAACCTGAAAGCACATGAAATACGGGTAGTTGCCGAGCTCAGCGAACAAATCAACGGCAGCCCGAACGTTCGCGGAACAGGCCTGCCTGATGATATCAGGAGTGGGCTCTCCAGTATTTTCATCGACCTTGTGAGTAAGGGCACACCAAGAAAGCTTCTTTTAGCATACTTGAGCCCTCGAAGCTTGTCAATACACCTCATGTTCTTTATTCAACGAAACCTCCAGAGTTTCCCCGGGGGGTTATTCGTGAGCATCGCCAGGGCCTTCGTCTACCTCCCCTTGTTCGATGTGAACAGTGATACAATTACGGAGTGCATACTTCAAAGTCAAAATGGCACCTGATGGAAAATTAGTAGACACGGATGGCGGTGCTTCGTTATTCGATGGTCATCAGTTTGCACAGTCTGCTGTAAATGAAGTACCGGAATCAATTCCCTGTTTGTGCATACGTTTTGCATCTACGAAACGATGTCTTCTTTTAACCCCTTATGTTTTTTTCGGAACTCCGAAGCGAAGGGTTTGGGGTTGGTGATCCATTTACGTATCCTGGCAGCGGCCGCCTGCTGTGATAGGGTAAGTCAATGAATGCCCAATGAGTGGCTGAACTGCAACAATTATGGTATCGGAAACGAACTTCAATGAAGCTAATGGACAATGTATTCAAAGCAACAGTAAGAGGTTAAGTGAGAGGTATGGAACTCAGCTTCTCCCGAATTAAGGACCTTAAACGCCTTCAGATATTCAACCGCCGATACCTTCGTAGCACAGCGCGAGTTGGCTGGTTGCAGCGTGTCTACTATGAAGTGGCGCGTGAGCGAATACTTGGTTGTAAATCGGAATTGGTGGAGTAGGAAATCAAGATAATCCAGCTACAGTGGTTGAAACGTGATCTGGGCGTGCCCAACCATCGTCTACGAAAGGAAGTGCAATTTCCCGTACCAAACCCTTGTTGCTAAAAAGTTCTTGGAGGACAGACCATGACAAGGCAACGCGAAATGAAATTATCTTCAGCCAACCTGGTTAAGACCGTCGTATCTTCGTGGCTGAGGCTTACGTGATTCCGTTTGCAGGCGGATGGAAATCCTACAGGACGTGGCACGTAACCGAACGCTATGAGCATGCCGTCACTTCCTAGCCGAACTGCCTAGTTATACTGAAGTGTCCCCATGCACTTGACTTGTGTTCGGTAGAGTTCGCAAAGGACTCTGGTTAGATCTCCTGGATGGTGTCTTGCTCTGGCATGATGATCAGATGCGTCTATTTGATTGCTGTTGGAAAGTGTAGGCGCCTTGCTCAAGGCCATTTACCTTAGGGACAATGGGCTTTTTTGTACTAAAGCCCCACCCTTTGTTCCCACTGTTTTCTATGACGTTCATTCCTCATGGTTGTGTACCAGTGTATACTGCTGTCGATGATGAGGACTCGAAACTCTGGATGTGTGTAGGGATGTTGCAGAACACAGAGTTGAACTCAGACTGAAAGGTTGATGCACACGAACAGGTAACTAGAGACTTCGAATAACGATGGTCGTGAGAACACGCGAGGTGTACACTATGATAAAACTGGGCGGTCGAGTCAGCATCCGAAAGCTCTGCCATAGTGATCAAACCAACAGTAATTTATATGGGAATGATAATACGCAACAACATACATTGCCTTCCTCATCTCGGTGCTTCTCGTGGAACTTCAAATGGACGTTGAGGTTGGACTTTTTGTTAAATCGCTTTTGGCAAATGTGACACTCAAACGGCTGTTCTCCTAGATGAATTCGAAAGTGTTCATTGTAGTAGGCAGCTTTAGTGAACCGTTTGCCACAGTATTCGCACTCGAACCGAGCCTCCTTGTGAATTAACATGTGCATTCCGATTTGAGTGACAATCTGTTAACAGAGACAGAATACAGTGATGAGGACGGATAGATGACTGACAGACGTTTGAACATCATGGTAGGGTGACACTGACAAGTTTTGCGCTGGTCCCACCCTATTATTCCTGAAAGAAGCATATGACATGGTCCATAGGTTCACACGCACAACATCACTTTGATGACAGCGGCATATGGAAGCTACTCTGCCAGGTGTAGCAAAGCCTCTTCTAGTGTCGTGTGTATGGATCGCCTACGTAGTCATTAAAATATGCTGCATTTGGACTACTGTGGGTTTTGGATGTACATCGGTGAAATTAAATCTGGTGTAGGAAAGCTTTACATACCATACCCAATAGCCTTACTGTAAAAGTCCGGAGCAATCTAAAAAGATCCTCAGAAACCAGTGATGACCGCGCCCAAATAGCGAATACCAAGGAGTGGGTATGAGGGAAATCATGAAAACACTGGATGTTGTTGGCATCATTCATCTTTCTGGATGGGGTGGCCCCGCTTACGTTTGGCCGGAGGTTCTTCAGGGTGAAAGTATTAAGTAGTCAACGGCGTTCATACTGCTCCCAGCCGGATTGTTTGACTGTGATGAAAGACCAGTGATTCCGCACTGGGAAGATCACCCAGAAATAGGTGAAATGGTTCTATCGATGGGGGGTACTTTCTAAAAGAGAAAAGGCTCTCTTGACCATGAGTCGGAAACACCTTTTTATCCATGTCTAGTCTGAAATATTCAGGGCTCCTTATTGCCTTGTTCCGCCATAACTCGAAACTTTGTTCGAGTTGTCTAAACTGCATAGAGTTTGCCAAATCCGACTGATTACAGGCATTTCCAAGGGTCAAATGATATGGAATGCTCAGGCCGGTCGAACCTTCTTACAATTCCTGATAGCCTTCATTCTTAGGATGTTGTGTCATTGAGCCTTATTGATTTCGAAACCGTCAACTGTGTTCCCACTGAATACAGTAAATAATTCAACTCCAATCGCTGTTTCATATCCCATCTTGGACTGTCAATGCTCAATATAGGTCACTCTGCTTACAGTCTTTTATGTTTCATGGTAAGTGTGGGCGAACAGAACTCATTAAACTGGAACAAAAGTGAAGCGTCTGCGGTTTGATTTCATCACATGGAAGGCGATACTTAATCCAAGTCTAGTGCAGACGGAACAGGTAGCGCCACATACTGGTGTAACACGATAGGAGTGCCAGACATGATAAACTCACCAATCCTTGAGATTATCGCTATTCGTCTATTCGGCCAGCTCAATATTAGGGCTACTCTGCCATTCCGATCATTTAGCCAGCCTGGGCGATGAAAACCTTCTCTTTCGTGGACCGTTATCTCGCCCAAGGGGTCTTTTCCAAAGAGGATTTAACAGTGGAGAATCAAAACCGGAAAAATCGAGATCCAATCATGAGAATCCCGCTCCATATGACAATAACTGTATCTTGAAATGTTCATTTCTAAACTAGTGTTTTCATAAGCACACAGTAGCAACGCATCTGTGACAATGAAGATGAAGTGATGGCGAGGCAAACGCAGTAACCAGTGATTACTGTAGCACATTGGACAGTTCACCTACCAGTGGTACACGAACACAACAATGAATTCACTCACCTTTCCACAAATCTGGCATTCAAACTTTTCCGGACCCAGTTGTAGGTGTTCCACACGAATGTGCCGCTTCATGGCCAGTTTGCTCTTGAATGTGGTCTGGCAGTCTGTACATTGATAGATTCTGGTACGGAAGTGTTTCTGGCGATGCTGTGCGTAGCATCGCAAGTTGTTGCAGACTTTGTGGCAGATTTCGCAACGCACAGCTCCACTGTGCATCTCCTTCACATGTCGCCGCAGTTCGTTCTCCACACGGAATCGTCGTTGACACATGGCGCATTCGTGTGCTAGTTCCTGTTAGGAAGTGAGGGATGATGCGGGGAATGGAAAGAACAAAATGTGACTGAGCGGGCAGGAAGAGAAACAGGCGTTTATGATGGGCCACCTAGCTGAATGAGGGCCGAATTACAGAACAACTAAAATCTAAATAACTGTTTCGCTGCAGCGGTATTTCGGCACAGCCATAATTCAGTCTATGAGAAGTGCAAAGATCGAGAAATCGCCAACCAAGACAGAAGCTATAAAGTGCTATGGGCGCTCAGGGGCACACATTTTAACTTGTTCAGCATTATGAACTAACCGCACGATCCATAACCAGGAGGGCTCCTCTCTGGAGGGCGCAGCGTGCGGGATTGAGGCCAAAGGTTCACAGACCAAAGCTTCTGCAACATTGACTGGGCAAACCTCACCTTGCGCCTGAAGTACGCAGCGCTCATTTTAGTTATTTTGTGGTAATCCTCACAATCTTACAGACCGCCCGCCTTCGCTGATCGAAATACGTAGCTCGTGGAAGGCACTCAAGCCTGAAAATCAAATATTCCTACATATTTGGAAAAGCACTGGTGAATTCTACATAAGTGTCAACAGTATTTTCATACTGGAATGGGTTTTTTGGTGCAGCCATCAGGAAAAATAATGGCCCTGGGTTATATGTTGATACGGACCACTAGGCTGGGAAATGACGAAGGCAAGAACCAAGTGAATGACACCGGGATTTCCAAGCTGTCTGAGGATTGTGCAGCCCGGACGCACAGTATTATTACTGGAAATGTGGCGAACTCGCTCGCGAAGCAGCACAACCATGCAGTGAAAACCACGGTCGACAATCAAGATGCCTAAGAAACGGTGCCTTAGCAGCATCGTACGCATAGTTGGGAGGTAACAGACTGAAAACTTTTAGAGAAATCATGCGTGAAAATTCTCAAATAGTAGGAAATTATACACGGATTGGAATAACTGTCGAAGACTTATGCTGGATGTAGCAGCGTCCGAAGGAGGTATGTGCAACCAGTACTTAATAAAAATGCGTGTTTTTGTGTTATTTAACAGTTTACCAGTGACATGGCTAGGTTTTTACCACTTTGTTAAATGATTTGATCAAGCGGTCTCACTAGGCAGCTGTTTCGCTCATCAGAACACTACAGCGTGACTCACGTGATAGTCGCTGACTACATATGAATACTCAAATAGCATCCTTTCAGAGTATAATCCACATGCAAATCAGGGGAACCATGAAACCGGGCAGCAGCGACCCGTGCACCCTTCGGCTGAGAAGCTTCAACTTTGATTTCAGCATTACGTTGATATCAGTAACCTGACAAACATCATTCCGTGAGCCTAGCTTACCTGGACACTATGGTGTGTCACGGTGGTCTTGACGAAAGAAAACGAGTCCGCTTGAGTGTAGCGAACGTCCCCTTGAGTGCATATCAGCCAGTAGGTGAACAAGGGATATTAGTCCTCCCAGGAGGGTTTATCGTCATCCTGTTCTGGAAATTCACATGGGCACAGGCTGCGCGCTTAAGACACGGTCGGCTAGGGGCAGGTAGAGCACCAATATGGGGTGGTTTCGGCAACACTACGCGACCTCTGCACAAGCCTCAGTGAAAGGGATCCAAAAGTATCCCTGTAATCAGAACGACTATTACTGTCTTCAAACCACCATGAGGTGCAATGAGAAAGTATGGCATTTAACATAATATGGACCAATGATATGGAGTAGAACTGCTCACCTGATTATGCATACGATATACATGATACCGCAGCGAAGCCCGTCTCGGATAGGTCATCCCGCAGTATTCACAGCTGGCCGGTCCCTGATCATCTCCGTGATGTGTCCGTATATGATGAAGTAATGAAGCCCGTAGCCTGAAGGCACGACCACACTCAACGCAGCGCTGTGAGTAGCCTTCATTGTGTTTGTCCATATGCGTGCGCCAACAACGCTTATCCGTGAACCGTTCATAGCAGTGAGGGCATTCATACATGGCCGGATTGATGTCACCATGAGCCTCTCGAGCATGTTTTACCATTCCCTTGGAGAACCCCCAGAATTCGCATTGGCTGCAGCGGAATACGGTTTGCACACCAGCGTTAGCAAACTCTCCAGAGGGCGCATGAGTTTCCCCCAGATGGACTGACAAATGTTCTGGTGTTTCAAACAGTTCAGCGCAAATACGACAAATAACTTCTGCATTTGCAAACACACCATGCTTCTCACTCAGATGTGCTATGTACTCTTTACCTGTGACACGCACTACCAGGCCGCAGAATTTACATTTTATCCGTCTCACCCCAGTGAGCGAATACTGGAGCTCTTCCCGATCGTTCGTTTGCCGCAACTGGCGCGGTTGTTGCACAACATCCGTCGAACCGAGAGACGGATGCACAACACCGTGTTCAGACCATTGGTGGTAGTAGTAGTTGTATTTGGTGCCGCAGAAATGTTGGCAAAGGTCACATCTCATTAGTTTTTGCAACAACGTCTTGTTGTGCAAACCCGTAGTTGCGGTGTCTACCTCAGCTTCATCTGTAACTGCTTCGGGTTTGACAAACGGAGTGCTCGGAACTGCTTCCGACTCAGTAGCCATATGTTTTTTATAATGACAGGATAATTCTTCAAGAGAGCGGAGGACGGAATTGCACATGATACATTGGAGGTGATAAGAGCTGAAGTGACGCAAAATCTTCTCTCTGGAACTCAACTGAGCACCGCACATTCCACAAACACATGACCCAACTTTCAGTTCTCCAGTTTCGTCGGCTTGCGTATTTTCATCGGCGTCTACTTCAGGAATTGCACTGGATTCATCGACCGGGGGCTTTTGCGTGCGAGGAATAGGCGTGCGCACACTGAAGCTGACACCATCGCAAAAATCTAGATGTTGTGTTAGTACGTCCGCATTTAAAAAGTAGTCACCACATTTTTCACACTGAGGTGCCTCCATTCGCCCTACCAGCACACCGGTGCTGAATACCTGTGTCAAACCTGCAAGTAGGCCGCTTCCGGGGACATCTTCATCCTCCTCTTCTGGTTCGCTACCTGAATCCGCTTGCGCTGCGTGTCCAATGCGCGGAAGTGCGGCCGCCATTGAGGGAGTGCGAGTCGTTGAGTGCATTTCATTCATATGTATCTGCCACTGACGACGATCCAAGAAACTGGTGTTGTGTGGGACACAACGGAAGCGTGATAGTCCAATGTGACGCATTTCGTGGTCTAATAAGCCATTAACGGAACGTAACTCCTTGGAACACATACAACAGACACCCCAATGCTCCGGAAGTGGTACGGGAGCAGGCGGAGGAGCGTGTGGGTTAGCAGCTGCTTCAGCATAGGCAGCGGCTTCGGCTGCTTCAATATGTTGCCGTGCCAAAAGTTCTGGCATATGTTTTTGTCCAAGGCGGAACATGATGTCATACAAACTCACATGTATGGGTAGATCATAGAGAAGGTTGCAGATGTGATCTGAAAATCCGGATAGAACACTGTTGTATCGTTTTCGATCGTACTTAGGGTAATAGAAGGCGGGTAAAACGGTTGAACTGTTGGTTTCATCATTCACAATCTGAACACTGGCGGGACACGAGTTCGACTCTCCTACGACAGACTGTGCGCACACTGATGGGCGGCGAGAGTGAGGGAAGACTGGATCAGAACGAGCCGGTATAATCTCCAGTATACGACGAACGATCCGAAGATCGTCAATTTGTACAGCATACAACAGGCCACCGATGGTGACCAAACGATAATCAGAGGTTGTGGGTTTGAAAGCAGATTCGGTGTTTTTCAGTTCAGCTGGTGTAAGTTGATCAAACTGTTTACTGGCTTCTACGCCAAAAGGGTGCACACTATATTCATCAGAAAATACTTGAAGGGCAAGCCGGACGGGCGAATCGAAGACAAGAGCCAAAGGGACACGTCGAACTCTGTCCAAAACAACAAACTTTGTACACTGTACCACAGGTAGCGGCGCAACGAAAACGTCTGACTTTGAGTTCAAAACAGTTGTCGGAGCACCCGTGCATCTTATCAACTCCCGAAGCATCACTTTGCGCAGGGTATCATATAGTAGATCCGGTACGACCAGAAGTGACTGATCGTCTAATAAATCTTCTGGATCCGCTGTGTGCACACCCTCTAATTCTACAGGCACGTCAGGAGCAAAACCATGTCTTTCCAACAAAAAATGGCCTTCCTCCAACAGCGAATATACAATAAACGCCTCAGATTCGTCCACATGCGAATTGAGTGGAGGGTAACAATTCGTCTTATGTGCAACCAAAAGTAGATGGTCACGACGGCCATTTGGTTTGAGAAGAAATGCGTCAATAAAATGAATCTGGCCTAAATTTGACATAGCCGATCGACCAAAGCGTTTGCAGAACGGATTATCCACACTGGCATCCATGATGGCACAGTTTATAACACTGTTTAAGACATCTGCTACTTCATTCTGAATAGTATCGCATTTAGAACCGTTGATCGCTTCAGAATCGCTCACATCCGAAGGACTGACCTTGGTCAAATTGAGGACAGTTTCCTTAGCACTGACAGAAATATCCTCTTCATTCCAGCTGTCCAGGAGAGCCATCCCGAGCAATACTTCTTCAGAATTTAGAATAAGCATTAGACGCTGGAGGTCGGGAGGTTCGATGGGGCTGATGTCAATATCAGATTCGTCAGTTTGCTGGTGGACTCTTGATAACGCTACTTCATACACACGTTCAGGTGGAAGAGAAATGAGATCGTTCAATTTGTTGAATAGTTCAGTGGGTACAACCAGTTGTTTTATGTCCGGCATGAAACGTCCGATGTTCCCAGATCCGGTGATCAGATTGTATTGTGAAGGAGATACGCCGAAATCACCGAGAGCCGAATTCGTCAACGCCAGTAAATTTATGTCTGGATCCAAAGGATAAACTGGCTTAATAACCATCTCCTGATCGATACTTGCTGCTAGTTCGGTCAATGCAGTGTTCATCATTGGAAGGTAATTAAGACCTAAGAGTGGTTGGTGAACGACCGGAGCCAAGCAAGCGACTCGATGACGCATTTTATTCAAAGGACGTGCAACACACGCATGCACCAATTCTACGACTTTGTCGTAATCATTTATCCGGCTCATTAAACTTTGAAGACTAGCAGAAACGCCATAGAACAGATTAGCGTGCTGTGAACTGGGTTTGCATAGTTCGGCAATTAGACGGTCGAAATCCTGATTTAAAACCGTGGATTTGAGAAAGTCGGAGTACGCATCCAGATCGGCACGTGTTCGTAATGATGCGGCAAGCGCACTGTAAATGTTAGAACCCCAACTTGGAGCCGCCCCAGTTGCGTTACGACGATTAACTCGACGAGTCGTTTGTCCAGAAGCACGTCCACCTGCGGTGCCCGCTCCAGCTCCACCAGAAACAGCACCTGTAGTTCGTTTTTTGCTGGCATTAAGAACTCGGTTAGATAAGAGGCTTTGCGCGTCAAAGTCGTAAACATCACGCTGAACTTGGTTACCTTCATCCACAAAAAGAGCTCCTGTTGTGCCATTCGTAGCAGGCTGATCAAGCAACTCTTCCCTTTCGGCTGTTAAATCTTCCTCTTCCTCATCGTCCTCGTCAAATTCACTCTCAGATTCACCAGCTTCATCCTCATCCGTGGAGCCATCAGGTTGTGATTCAGCTGTCTTGCTTCTAGTCTGTCGACGTGTCCCGGCCGCAGCCCCACGACGCCGACCCGCAGTGGAAGAAACGTGAACCATCTCTTCATCTGAAGGTGCGTATTCACTGTCGTCATCACCGGCATCGATGTCTTCGTCCTGGTCGTCATCGTCTCCGGGAAAAAGATCCGTATAAGAGTAGGAATCCGGCTCAGGAGTACCAGCTACACTAGCCTTAGCCGATGATTTTCTGTTAGATACGACCGCACGAGAAGCACAATCAGAACCGTTTGGAGTATCGAGCTTCGCGTTCGTCTTTTTTTTACGCCCGCGCTTAGACCCAGGAGTGTTGTCCACATCAGCTGGTGTGGATCCTCTGTCAGTAGCGATGGATTTTCTACCTCGTTTGACACGTTGTTGCGACGACTCATTTCCTTCGTTTTCTTTTGGCTGTGCCGGTGGGCGCCCACGCTTTCGCTTGGGCGTAGGTGTGGGGGCCTCCGGGGCAACTTCTGAAACGGCGCATTCACTAGTCACAATATCTTCCTTCTTCATCTGGAGATGGCTAAAGACAGAAAGTAAGGTATGGTGAGCAACACGCCAATGTCAAAATCGCACCAATATGAAATCGCAATATGTAAGGAGAACTGCTCTTTGGTGAGGCCACAGAATCATGGAAAGTAGTGTGCCTCAGTGCACACACGACTCGCTACTTGAAATCACTGATAGGTTATTCCGATAGTCAAATGCTATTTACACACACAATGGTGCAGCGGAATTAAGTGCTGCGCAGGTCAGTCTGCTAAAAACGCTAGTTTGGGGGGGGGGGAGCGCTGAGGCGAAACCGCGATTCTAAGCAATATTTGCATCTCTTATCCCCTATTTCTGTCCGGTTTGGCTAACGTCCTTCTTGCATCCTTTCATGGCCCCAATAGGAAACCCTATCCTGCGTATGTTAAATCCTCCCATAATAACTCATTCACAAAGTGAAAGAAAGGTGCTTTTCGTGATGAAACGTAGGCCCTCACGCGCCCAGTGGTGTTGAGATGTAAGGATTGAATTACGATGAAGATCTTCCGCAAAATTGTCGGCATACGGGAACATGAGTGATTGAGTCAAATGCTGGCTTCAGATCTGAGACGACGATTGTCTGTATTGTTTACATGTGTGTTTGGTTTTAACGGTACCGTTCCTCAGGAGTCTTGGTAAGTCTGCGTTTAGTTATTCCCAAGACGGTGTGCCGACCCAGCACCACACAGATGGCCATCTATTCAAATCGAAACGTCCCACGGCGAAAACAAACCTGCATCAACCAAAAATGGCTAATCTATGTTTTGCGTATCGCTGTGCTCTACCCACACATTCAGAGGCGGAATCGCAGTACATAGCCACAGTATTTGCCTCGAAAGAATCTTGTTTCAGAAAAAACAACAGTGCTCCAAAAACGTTCACCTTTCTTCAACTGTTCGGGGTTTACAGACTCAATGACTGTGGTAGTGTCTTGCGACCTCTCCTGCATCAGAAACACCGTTCCCAAATACTTGACAATCAATACTGAACTAGAGGCTCGGGAGGCACATATAAACGTGTTTACGGCAACCACAAAATGCGCGTAGACACCTAGGTCATAGCGTATCGAGCTGCCGTACTGTCTTCACTACTGTATGGCGGCAAAAATTACATGCCATATCGACCGAACATTAGAGTGATAGAGAAATCTCACTCAAAACGCCTGCGCAGTCATGATTAGGTTGAGTCCCGACCTCAAACGCACTAAGATCTATGGGAGTCAGTGGGCACTGGCACACAGTTGGCAAAGTAAAACGAATGGACGATAACCGCAGCTCAGAACTTCCCTACGTGCAACTGGAGAAGGCAGATCGAACTCGAGGACAGCTGAAACTCCACTACTGTGACGGACTCCGGATAAATTTGGAAAACTGTAATCTCGGCTCCAGACTTTGGGAAAATTTAACACTCGAGGGGGCAGCTTGGTGAACTGCTGTCTGCACAAGCTCGATGACCTTCGAGGCACAGCTTGAAGGTGTAGGCACCTCAGAATGCTTGCGACAAGCCAGACACAGATTCCCTCCCTCACCCACTCTTTTCTTTTCACTCTAAGGCATTAAGTGTAATTAGAGAAACTAGTTGTACTGTCTAGTTGTTCTGGTCTCTGATGTTGACACCCCAATACTCGGACACAAGCGTCATTCGAAATGACCGTAAAATATCGAGTATAACCACAGCCACAAGGATCTGTGCAGCTTGTGCGCGCACAGACCTGAGTAGAATCAAACTCACCGGTCATAAGCGCACTCACCACTGCGGATGCATCAGTGAGTTGGCTAGGAAGTTTTCTACCATTTATCATTAACATCCACCAAAGGTACGTCTGCTCTGGTTTATAATCAACACTTGCACTCTTTTGTTGTACTACCAAAAGACAACACCAGTAGTCATCCGATTACCAATTCATCGCCTGGTTACCCATCCTCACTCAAGGTAGCTCAGTAGTTAAGGCGCCAGTCTACTGACCAGAGGGTCCGCGGTTCGAATCCAACATATGCACCTCGACTGCTCCTATCTAGGCTCGGGCAATCTGTAAATATCCCAGCCTTCGTGCTTCCTTCGGGTTGCATGGCAGCTAGGCATCGAAAGGGTGTTCCAGCTGAACGATTATATTATTATTTATCCAACCCCACCTAAATAGCTCAACAATGAGCATTCCCCAGAAAACATTTGATTTATCTAGACGGAAGGTGCAGGATCTCACCTGAACTTGGAAAAAATGACAGGGTGCACGCGCGTTGGTGTAAAAGAAATAATGCACCAAGTCCCCTCCCCATCCATTTTAATTCTTTCGTTCACAATAAGAGTTTAAAATAAATTATGGTTGTACGGCAGCGAAGCATGAGTGTTGAGCACTGATGTTATGTTGCCGACGATGATCTCATCAGACACACTTCTACCAGAGCTAATACAACTACCGAGGTATGTAAAATTCTCCACAACTTCCAGTGCTTTTCCTTGAAGTGCAAGAGCCATGTTCAGAGACTGCGCGTTCTGAAGCATAATTGCATGTTGAAGGTGCAAGATGCACGCATAAATCGTCCAGATGTGGCACTCTTCCAGTGCCTGGCTGCCATGCCACCCGAAGGAAGCACGGAGACTGAGATACTGCCCTGTGGCCCAAGCCTAAAGAGGAGCACTCGAGATGCAGAGGTTGGCTTCGAGGACTTTCATCTTCAAAGGTGAGGACAATATCGTCTGCGCACTCCAGATCGACAAAGTCCCCACCAGCAACGGATTTGAATACCGCAGTTTCGAAGACCTTCCAACGTTTGTCTCATTAGTTAATCGATGACAGAGTTGAACAAGAATAGAGAGTGGGTATCTTTGTCAGGCACCACTTTTTGTAAAGAAGCATTCAGAGAGATCACCATACACTCTCACACGCCCAGAAGTAGGTAAACATAGGGACCCGATTATGACAAAGGTCTGGGGCATGTTCCGTTGAGTGAGAGTAGGTAAGAGCACTGACCAGTCGACAGAATCGAACGCACCCTTGAAGTCAGGGAACACGAAGATTATACATGGCATTGCTCTAATACCTGACGGAGTGGGAATATGTGATCGACGCGGCCTCTGTCCGATCGAAATCCCGCCTGATGCTCATTGGTCAAGGCTTCGCGTGCCGCCGTAAGACGATGGAGAATCAGGAATGCCAGAAACCTTGTTACAACGAGGGTCAAACTGACACACTTGTGGTCACTACGTTTAGTTCCAGTATCCTTTCTAAAGACGGGCACTATTATCGAGTTAAACCAACTGTCAGGGACGATCTCTTTCTCCCGGAGAGACGCAGATAGGCTAGACAGGCACTGACTAAGGAATTCACCGCTGTTCACGAAAGGATCAGGGGTATGATGACGCTTGAGTAGAGATATATACTTGGGCACTTCTGAGGCTGAGGGGGTTCCATATTGACAGTTCAGGTTTTTGTTAAAGGCCGACAGTCCGGATTGGAAGTAACTGAGCGGTTGTTCGAAGTATTGTACCCAGCGGTCCAAACATTCTCCTCTGCTGGATATCAGAGAGCCATCGTGGTTCCTGACAGCTTCGCTGACGAGAGGCATCCGAGGACCAGTCGAACGAATCAAGTGGAGCGGTCTGCGGACGTTTCCAGCAGTTTTCGCATCTTCCACTTCTTTGGTCTTTCGGGTATACCAAGTTTCTCGGTCTGCATGGACACTCAGTTTCACCTGGCGTCGGATGATGTGTCGGGTTGAGTTGTGGTTGCGGCCAGGATAAATCTGTCGCCGGGTCTCCAGTAAAGCAATAGTCCTATCAGAGACACAGTGCTTGGATGAGGTTGGCTGGGTTGTTTTGCAGACAAGTTCCGGCACTAATCAGCGCTTTGGATACCTGTTTCCAGCGATCGTTAGCATCCGACAGGCGTTGAAGTCGGTTCTGATAATTTGGTTTCATGTCTGGGTCCACGAACTTCTCAGTGGCTAAGCGGAGTGTGCGCTTTGTGCATAGACTCGAGAAGCGCAAACGAACCGCACAGAAGCTACTGTCAACGGGTATCCAATCCAGTGGAGACTTCCACTCGACGGCTCAACCCAATACCCACCCCTGCATATGCAAGCACAGTGGCCTCCGCGTCACTAGAAGTGCGCAGTCGGAAGCGAGAAGAAAGCGAGGGCAGTCAGTTCAATTACAGCACTTGAATCCTAGATCCTTATTTTTGACGGACAGCAGACATCAACGCAGATGGAATCCAGCATGCAAGCAAGAGCCGCTTGTTGTCCTGCTTTCTTAGGTGTGCGAACATTAAAGCCATCATCATCATGAGCAGCATAACATTAGTGTTCAACACAGATGCTTCAATGCCGAACATTAAAGGCAGATAAGTAGACCGGCTATCAGGGTTCGAAAACAGACTTCGGTGTGTTTAGGGTCGTTAATAAGGTTGGACACACAGGAACTGTAGCTGAGCGTGATGCATGGCGAACAAAGCGGTCAGTCCTAGTGTTCGGACTTGCAGACAAGGTATTCATATTGGGGTTGGGTAGGGTACAAGAGGGAACACGTGACACTGTGGGGAGGCATCAGCAGTAGAATAGATTCGCTTATTCGCCCTGCTATTTGTGGAAAGTAAGGCTACCAGGTTGATAACACCACGTGATTACCAATGTAGCATGGTAATATTTTTAGTTGTGATATCCGTAGTTGTATGCGAGCTGGGATACTGTCACGGCGTTCGCACCTAGACGGGAGGAGCTTAAGGTCCTCAGCCAAAGCCTTTGGCTCAAAAGCCCGACCGCAAGACAGTGGGTGGGTGCCGGCGTACTATCACAGTAGTACAAATTGTTCAGGGGGAAAGTTGCCGTTCCTGTTCCAACCCCCAACCTGGAGGACCAGGAGACTTTGTCAGAACTCTATCCACTGACCAACCTGGCATGAGAAACTCTCCGGGTGTCAAATTGAAACCCCAGTATAGCTCAGTGGGTCATAGAGTTACACAGGCTGTCTCACCACGATAGGATCCCGTCTCCTCGGAAACCTTAGCACGACGGATCATCTAGGCTATGTGCAGCAATCAAAAACAAGGCTGGATATCTGCGGACACCATGTCTTTATTTTAAAAAGTAACAGTGACAGGCCATACAGTCCCCCGGGGCATCGTATCTCATACCCGTCGGGAATGGAACCAAGCAGAATATCCGCATCCAACATGGAAAATTTTAGCCGACTGTTCACCCGCAGCCTCCCCACAAACTAGACTGCTTAACATGGATAACAGAATTTTCGTCAGGGATGGGACAATTTATTAACAAAGCCAATCCCCAGAGCGGCGGTGACTTGCCCCTTGTCAACTACCGTGGGATTTGTCTGATCGAAGTTTCGGTTAAAATGGGTGTCCCTTCCACAGCGCTTCTTTCAAACAGGTGATCAATGCACAAGACAAATGAAGACGGCTTCAGTCCTGGACGAGGCTGCGTAACTGAATGTTTGCTGTCTACTGAACCCCCATGCACCGAAATAAATTTCCAAACTACCAGCCAAACGTGCCACACTTGACTGTTAATCGAGTCAGTGTGGACAATACCCTTAGCCAATGTACCCACAAGGCTCGTAAACCTAACGCGTACTACTCACCAGAGTCCTTGTTCGGGTATGTAATTAATGCTCCGCAGGCGCTGTAACTTACCCAAAACACCCTGCTAAGCCTACGATGGATACCATGAGGATTTCTCCCCTCCGGTTTCAGAATGAATATGCCAACACAATAAATCGTGGAAGTCTACCTGAAATCTCATGAGATTTTTATGGGGGTTTATTTTTTGCGTTTCGTAGTGAATCTCTCGTTTAGCATTAAATCGTCACTTGGCTGTGGCCACGAAGAATTACCGATCAAGAGCAGTCGCCCTAACCTGAGGGTCAGGCCTTTGTGTTGAAATGACCTCGCAGTTTACAGTGGAACTTCATTCCACAAGGTTCAATCATACCAGGAAGGACAAAAGGGAGCAGTCAAACTAACAGCAGCGAGTCTCCGTACTATGATTAACCGCAATATGAGGGAGCCTGGGGGTAGAGCTGTGCTGTCCTCCGCGATAGGACTGTGAAGGCAATAACGCGTTGCCTCCAGGCAACCGGCATGGATATATTCAAGGATGCAGCGATTTTGGCCCCACCGGAAGACGGATGATTTGAGAAAAGTCAGTCATAAAGATTGTACAATTACAACCTACTAAGAGCCCCGTGCGGCTCCAAATGCACCTGCGGTGAACAGCAGCAGATGCAACCTCGGATTAGGCCAATCCTACGCAGCCAAATGGGTCAGGCTACTTGGGCAAGGTAGCCCAAGAGAACTCTCGTGTCCACTGTCTTGTAGGTCAGATATCCCAAACAAATCACCTTCTTCAGTCTAGACAACCGAACCCTTGCAGCATTCGGCCCACCGGCCCTCATCCGCAACATCCTCTCCACCACGAAAATGGTATCTTTGGGTGGAAGATGCTTGTAATTTATCCAACAGAACAATTTGGGATACCAGAATTCAATTACGGCGCGAAATACAGTAATTTTAGCAAACCTGGCCGCTATTCGCCTCTAGGATTCAACCGTGATAAGTTGCGATGCTCGCAAAGTTTGTTAAGGGATGATGCAGTCATCATCATCATCATCGTTATCAGTTGTACAGCGTACTTGACGTACAGTGGTTGTAGCTGCCACAGTTTCGTCCACCGATGATTTGGAGGTGGGGTGGGTAGCTGCGCATTGGAGGCAGGAGCTGATAAATTGGTGCGTAAAAACACGTCCGTCAGTGGACTTTTAAGTGTGGGGGTTGGGAGGGGAGCTATGCATTGAAAGCAATAGATTGGATGCACGAGCACCATTAAAGGCACGACTGGGCCATGTCTGACAGTCTCTAACCATTAATGTGGCCCGTCTCGGGGTCCCCATCCAGGGAGAAGGCAACGACCAGCGCAGTTGAGTTTGCTGGTAATGGTTTTCACACTTCGCTACCAAGTCATTGTTTGACCTCCCCTGGCTCGTTTCCACCCTTTGCGTGGTTCTGCAAAAACAACCCTTCGAGGAAGTCGGTCAGCTGGCACACGGAACACGTGGCCAAGCCAGCGCAATCTATGCAGTGTGATAAGTTCATTTATTGTGGGCAAGTTACTCCTTCCGAAGACTATTCGACGTACTTCAGCATTACTGACCGGTGTTCCCACCAGACTTGGGCAATGCTCTGGTGATATCGATGGTCAAACATCGGTCTTTTGACGTCCTTAGCGCGTAACGGCCAGATTCCTGACCCGTATAATAAGATAGAGTACACCGCAGAATTGTAAACTCGACCCGGAGAAGCTATCACACCTACACCACAGGTGATGCAGGTTCACAGA
>SJOL01006354.1:387050-406523 GCA_004794785.1 Opisthorchis felineus | reverse complement strand
TATGAAGGTTGGACAAGCTATAGTGGATATAGCTTGGATGTAGTGCAATTTAGGTAAGAAAGAGCGGGTGTTGAGTAGAAGGACAGAAATGTTACTAGCGGGATTAGAGGACTTGAGTAGGGTGGCTAGTAAAAAGTTGGTAAGCCCTGGGAGGTCAGTATGGAATGGAGTATGGACAGGGGGATCGGGAGTTCTCGAATTGGTGGGTGAGGTAGGATCACTTAAAGATGTGTGAGAATAAGATGCTGGGACGCACCGTGATTGGTACGGAGACAGCGTTGGGGTGGCGGTGCAGGTTGTGGGGCTCCGTGGACAAAGAGTTACAGCCTGGGACTGGTAATCGTCTGTAGCAGTGTTATCAACAGCATCAGAGTATGGTACCATATGTGGCAGTTGAACAGAAATAGCGGGATTAAGGGCACCCAAGATGGATTGGCAGGTGCAGTGTTTAAGAAAGAGGATGGTCACCATCCTGTCTGGCATTCAAGGTGTGGCTGCGTACCTTGACGATGGGCTGATTGTCGCTGGCTCCCACGATGTACTACGCACGCGAGTCGACATTGTCCTTCAACGCACCCAGGACAACGGCCTTCGCCTCCGTCCTGAAAAGTGTCAGTTCTTCATGTCGGCTGTTAGGTATCTCGGGTTCATCTTTGGTGCCTCCGGTCGACACCACGATCCTGAGAACTTACGAGCAATTCAACAGATGCCGGCTCCCAAGGATGTTACTACGCTACGCTCCCTCTTGGGTCTCATCAGCTACTATTCAGCATTCCTGCCCGCAATGCACAGTGTCCGGCCGCCGCTCAATCACCTCCTGAAAAAGGGCGTGCCTTGGGTCTCGTCAGAACAACGTGAAGCTGCTTTCTGCAGGCTCAAGTAAATGCTCAGCACCAAAATGCTGCTGACACACCACGACCCCAAGCTGCCAATTGTCTTGGCAGCCGACGCTTCTGCCTACGGTGTCGACGCTATCGTCCTTCACGTATTTCCGGATGAAACCGAGAAGGCGATTATGCATGCATCTAGGTCACTTACCCCAGCGAAACAACCCTATGGCCAAATTGGGAAAGAGACGTTGGCGCTAGTCTTTGCCGTCCGCCGATTCCACAAGATGATATGCGGCCGGGGATTCACTCTTCTGACCGATCACAAGCCCTTGTTGCCGATTTTCGGCTCGAAATCTGGCGGACCCGCTCATTTGGCGAAACGGCTTCAACGTTGGGCGCTCACCCTGTTTGGCTACGACTTCGATATCCAGTAAGGACGCGCAGAAAATTTCGGTCAGGCGGATGCACTCTCACGACTGATGGACAATTGTACTGTCCGTGAAGGAGACTCCGTCATCGCGGCCCTGTCTATCGATGACCAAGCCAGCCAGCAGCTGCTCCAAACAGTCCATGCCTTACCAGTGTCTGTCCCGGATATCCAGCTTGAGACTTCGGCTGATCTGACTCTGCAACAGGCGACCCATTTGCTCAGGACACGTTGTCCGACAAAACCCCTAGACGACTATCTCCAATAACTTTTCCATCGTCTATCATTGACAGCTGGCTCACGTTTGGAGAACGTGTGGTAGTGCCACGCCCCTTACACATTCGGGTCATGAAGCAGCTTCATTTGGGGCATCCTGGGATAAACCGGATGGAAGCAATCGCTCGTAGTTACGCCTACTGGCCGCACATGGATCGCGACACCTCCGACCACATCAGAGACTGTTCCAAGTGCCAACGAACCGCAAGAAGCCATCCACGCCTTCCGCTTGCTGCATGGCCTCGACCAGATCGACCTTGGTCCCGTGTATCGACTACGTTGGCACTCTTGATGGTGTAACAGAGCTCATCTTGGTCGACGCCTTCTCCAAGTGGCCAGACGTCGTGCTTGTCCTACCAACGACAACCAACACGATGCGAGTCCTGTCTCAGCTCTCCAGCCAGCATGACCAGCCGGAGACTCTGGTGTTAGATAATGGACCACAGTTTAGCTCCAGCAGCTTCCAGGAATTCTGCCGGAGAAATGCCATCACGCACGTCCGTTCGCCACCACACCACCTACAGTCAAACGGTCAGGCCAAACGTATTGTCGATACGTTCAAACGGGCGCTGCTCATATCTAGAGGGCGAAGCTCTCCACAGGTTAATTGTGGTCCATCGGACTACTCCAAATGGCTCTTTGGAGGACCGAAAATCGTCTGCTGAAGCACAAATGGTCCGAAAATTGTGGGCTACCAATTCGTCCATGTCTCCGACACCGACAGCTCGTTCCCGGCCCACAGTAAACACAAAGATGGCCCATTTTGACGTGGGTGCAAGTGTTTTTGCGCGGAACTGTCGACCAAGGTACAAACCCTGGATCCAACGCAACGTCTTACGAAAACGCAGGAGCTTAATGTATGACGTCTCTGTTGGCCCAGATATCTGGACGCGAAACAAAAATCAACTCCACCCTTGCCATCTTTCGGAGCTGCCATCGTGCCACAGCGACCTACCGCACGACATTATCCTCGACACTTTTGAACTCAAGGTGGTCACGCTTGATGCGATGCAGCCGGAGGTGACACAGAACGCGTCAGCCAGGAAGCCAAATCTTCTCCCAGGAAGATGGACAGATACCACCGACGCCAAATAGCTCCTTCCCAAATTGACCCCAGAAAGGCCCGTTCCTGGCTTTCTTCCCAAGGGGCATGTCGGGGATATCAGAATCCCAAAAAACCGTTCATTTTCCGAGTTATTGGCAATTTTATTTTCCGAAAATTTGAACTTTTGAATTTCGCGCTCTTTTTGCCATGTTGCACCTGTAGTATACGGTGTCTGCCAGTTTGATTGATTTACATGTAAGTACTGGTGATGTGCAACCTTACTTAATGGGCTTCGGCTCGTGGGATCTCTACCTGTTTTCCATGCACAGAAGTTGTCGTGAACACCTGCCTTCGGAGAATCACTGCGCCCTTGTGCTACCATAGCGTACATCCCACGCGTGACCCACTCAACCCCGCACTGATGATGTCACCTCGATTGGTGATGAAACGTTTGCAATCCAACTGCCAAGCTCGGCGAACAGACCAACAACCAAGCAGCGCACCCGAGCTACCTATATTCCAAAACATTGCCAATAGCGTACATACTGCACATCTTAACCCAAAAAGACCGTGCTTCTTTCCTATTGGCCAGGTGGACTTTGTGTACGCTAACGAATTTATTGTTCCCCAAGGTCGCTCAAAATATATGTATTCGACGATGCTCCCGTTGTACTTTGGTCTTGGTTGAGGTATTAAAAGCTCTTCTCCGATGTCCGGTCTTCTCTGCGCTGGGAGTGGTTGGGATCGCGTCATAGCTATGGATTTGTGCGCTCGTTCTCAAGTCGCGTATAGTCGTTGATCGTACCGTTCACATACACCACAGAGGCGCTGTTCAAGAACTTGTGAAATATATGGAGATATATGTGGTCGCATCCTTGACCACGGCGAAACACAGCGTGATTCTCACGCTTTGTCTCCCTCGGTAATTGGACAACCTGCGCAAAATAATACCAGATGGCATCTTGGATGCCACGGATAACAGACTGATTTCACGATGGTTTTCGCATGGCGTTCTTGCATAGTTTTTAGAAGCGGATCATGGTCGAGACGTTCTATTCCACTGGTGTTCTGCTTTCGTTCAGACTTCCTTAGAAGAATTCTCAAACTGCACACCAGTCCGTTACCAACTTTGGAAAGTGCGCGATGCAGACCATCCGGGTTGCGTGCATTGTCGCGTTGGATGGATGGTATTTCGCGCTCCATTTCTGTTGTCGACGGTGTCGATAATCCACTCACGCTCGTTGGGTTCTTCGATCGGTTGAAGCAGAGCAGTTGAACTGCATCATCACCATCGACAACATAACATTTGCGTTCACTTCGTTACCTTAAGGCCCTAATTTATTTGAAAGCCTTATTGTGAGGAAAAGAACAAAAGTGGATAAGGAATGGGCTTACTGCTAGCTTACCGAGGTGCATAAACCCACAGGCACTCTTTCAGGCAAGCTGGATAGAAGCGGACAACATGAACGCCATTGACGTCGACTAGCAGCCATATCGTGCAGCGTCTCCAGCCATGTGCAGCGGGGAATCACGCGGACCTCATCCTGGAAGAGGAATCGCGCCGACATTTCCTTCTGCCAGGTCAGAGAGTGACGACCTCTCTTCTTGGGCCACTGTGAATTGGATACGGAAAGCAGCACTGTTCTCGGCAAGGGACGATTCGGCGTACTCAACAGCTGGCCTAGCCACCACAAATTTTGGTGATGGACACTTTAGACCGGAGTCCATGTTGAACAGCCAAACACGCGCTTTCAAATTGTTACAATGCAGGTTCGCCGGCACTATCTTACACGGGCCATGATTCTGAGACGATGGTTGTCGAAGGCCTAAAGACGTTTCGGTTCGGCTCAGTCGTAGCTCAAAATAAGATAATCGTTCAGCTGTAGCACCCTTTCGGTGCCTAACTGCCATACCACCCAAAGGAAGCACGTGGGCTGGGATACTGCCAGGTTGCCCAAGCCTAGACAGGGTCGTAGCTCAGTGGACAGGACAAGCAAAAACCATTTGCTGTGTTGAACCGTGTTTGTGCTTACTTAGCCGAACGACTGTGCAGGCGACTGTTCATTAGAATCGAGTCTAATAAAATGCTTCGAGCCTTGGAACTGGATGCAAATCCCCCGTTGTAGGTGTCACGAGCCGTTACATCAGGATCGGTGGATACCCAGGGAATGAAGTGGGAACTACTATGGCTCGTTCTTGGCAGTTTTAGGTACAGGACTGAGCTGGAGTTGCCTCGGAAGGAAAACGTGCATCGGATAAAAGGAAAAACAGCTTCAGCAAGAAAAAACGGCGAATACAGACCGCAGTTTGAATAAGCTGTTCTGATATTATCAAAGGGTGATTTTGTTTAGTTTATTGGACAGTGGCTGAGACATAATGATTATGAGGTCGGCTAAGTGGAACTGAACGGGTCAATTGGAAGGCAAGGTAGGGTTGTGGGTGGAAAGTAGGTGAACGAAGAGCTGCAAGTGCAAGTGGTACATTCCGATTACCCATATCGAAAAAAGAGGTTTGCTTGAGGTGTGTCACTTTGATCTTTTGATTTGGAAATTTGACTCACAAATTTGTGGAAGATTGTGGACGGTTTTACTGAGTACCTTGAGTGTATATTCTGCTCAACCGACTGACCAGCAAGGCATTGGATAGAGGTTTTTATTTCTAAGATTCTGGCCGGAGCCAAGGGTTCATCAGTCTGACCCGCTTGGTGGCGAAAAGCTGACCTACTCCGAGGATGCAGGAAATAAGGTATGAAGCCTGATACTTAGTACTACCACGTGCAGCAGACGTGACCAGCATGGATGATTCGCCGACATTCATGGTCAACCGCTGGATGAACATAATGCAGAGATTTAGTGCCAACTGTTTAGTTCTTCGTGTGTGGCAGCATTGCCGCTTCTGCGGACAGGTATACTGGTTATCTGGAGGGAACATCTTGTTATCTTTACTTGTGTCACAAAGGGTAATATGACCCTAACGCTAACCTGACTCGTGATACAACCACTCGTTTTATGAGGCCTCTTTTCTTTGTCTGCCTTAAATGAGCCATGAGGGACGGAGTTCCGACTAGTGCGACCCGCGCCTGAGTCGAAACACCAAGTCAAGGTGACAGCTCTTAGTAGGAAAGTTACCACAGATGGTGTTCTCTACGATCAGCCAAACAATCCAAATGAAGGTAAGGCAGCAAGTGACAAAGAACGGCACATTCACTTTAAGGCCGCGTAAAAGTTGCACGATATCTGTTTCATTCAGTGTGGTTTCTAGAAGGGAGTTTGGAAAACCGTAAAATGAGGGGTGTTCATCTACATAGCGTAAACGAAAGAGCACCTGGGTATATCTTTCGTTAATGCTGGGCGTACTTGAAACTATGATGAGATTTCATCAAAACTGTTTCATCTGCCCCCTAGTAACACCCCGTTATTATGAAAGTGATATTTTGAAGAGCTCAACTTGAGAGTACTTCGAAATCCACGCGGACGTAAATAAATACTTGACTCAGTCATTCAGCTTCACAAAATTGAGGATTTGGTCAATACATCCAAATGATATCTTCTCTCTTATGGGACCATTGACTGTCTTTATTTTGGAACAGCTACATTGTAACGTTGAGGCAGAGATGGCCCTTTGAAGCGAACCTTCCTTCGATATTCGAAGCACGTGATTGGGCCAGCAGGTCCGTCGCGTGTGAATCATTTCATTTATTCTCACTAGAATACTTATGTTACCCGTTCAATTTCAACATGAAAGTAGTGTAGAATAAAAATAGAGGCACATTCTGCTTGTCACTTCTGATAGTAGCAATAGTCGTTCGCTTCAGCATCACCTGAGACTTCTTAAATATGCTACTTTTCCTGCAGCTATCCTGTTTCCCGATCTGGACGAAGCATCTAGCTGGGAATCATCTTTCCAATCCAACTGTGTCTGCTCTGTCTTTCTTCACGTTGTTGACTACCATGTGGCCCGGGTTGTTTCGTTCTTGCAAGTTCTGTTGTATGCACATCTCCAGTACCAGAAGTGGATTTAGGCTGTTCCATGTCCTATCTGTTTTATCAGTTTCAGCCATGGCTTGGCAGTCAAGTGGCAGAACTCACGAGGAACTTATAGGAAACCTGTATAGTAGGTGATGTTTGCCTTCACACTGCATCTTTAGAAAATCGCGTGATCCGTTCATCCACTGTGAAGGATGCTATGATAGCAGTGGACCGTGGCTTGTTCTCCAAGCATAATGCGTACGAGGACCGACCGATGCCGATAGGATTTGAAGCCACTATCAGTGCTCCTCATATGGTGAGTGAAACGTATTGTTGAATCATATACACCAATTAGCGTAGGCTGCAACATGATCAACCTTCACCATTAATAAAACCCAAATTTCTGCAACCTTTAAACTGTGCATTCAGTTGGTAGTTGTAAGCGATCTAAACCAGATATGTTTTCATACAATTTATTCTCGTAATCGATCTCCACTGAGGTTCCGAACATTTGTTCATTCATCTGTTGACCTCTCACTTTTGCATGCATCACCTAACAATCACTATCTCTTAACCGCCTGATTGGTCCTCGCAACGAAGACAGCAACTCTGATGGATTGGGTTGCTGACATTACTTCGAAGTTGAACGATATGATGTCTTGTCATCTTCAGTAAATACCTTGCTGCCCTGAACATCACATATGACCGTAAAGAAACTAGAAAGAACAAGTACTTGTGGCACTGGGGACTTCAGTCGTCTGTGAATCTATCTATTGTTCCGTAACTGGTATCGACTACTACGTTTCGTGTAAGCGACAGGTCGTTTGCTAGTCCAATGGCCAGGATGATCTTCTGTAAGCTTGGGGCTTCACAATCGGAGATGCACTCTAGTGTGAGCGTTGGAAAGTCGGAACACTTCTGGACTCGAATGTCCAACGCATCATAATGTTAGGCCTTCACGGTTGCTTAGGGTATTAATTGCCTCTCTGAAATGTTGGAGGACGAGATTTAGTCGACGGATATTATTTATAGCCGGTCGGCTGTGTAGCGGGACCCAAACTGGAAGCATATGTTGATCAAGTCAAGCTTGTTTGTGCTAGATTCAGGTCTAACCCAAACGTCCTGCTTAAAAAGCCTCCCTTGAAACGTTTATATGTCATACATTTGTCGGAACAGCTGGAACTTTCCAAAGGGTTTGGCAACCAACTATTTTCAACACATAGCTCTTTTTTAAGTAGGAAATAAATACCTGTAGGTTTAATTTCTCCAGCATATGTATGGACACAGAATAGATAGCCTCTGTCAATGGGGATGGGATCTCTTAAGTCTATTGCTGCGGATACCTGGGTAGTTCGTTCTGCAGGACAAGGCAAAAATCACTATCCACATTGACGTCAGGAAGTGCCAATTGTACCTGAACAAAACCTTTTGGTGAGGGTCTATATAAAGCCGAGGAGGTTTTGTGAGCCTGGAAAGTGTGAAACACACTTAATATGAAAGGAAACACTTATGTCCTCCCATCAACCTCACTCCAAGAGACATCATCCTCTCTCAAATTGAGATCGCCTCATTCCCATCAAGCGGAATTTGTCTTTAAACTGATGCCTTTCGGTCAACCGCCTCTAACTTTTAACAAAGATCACTTTAGGTACCTCTCAAGAAAGACCAAGATTCAAGATCCGTGTTCCAGGTTTCCACACATGATTTTTAGCTATATGAGACTTAAATACTACACGAATCCCCCAAAAGTAGACTTCTGCAAATAGGGATGGCTACCATGGAAAAGACACCGTGGCATTCACCGTCATCTTCAGCTAAGTAGATAGACCAAGGTCCATCTTAGTGATTTACTGGGATGTGAAATTCCGGTAGCGTGCACAACAACGACAAGTCGAACCCTATGTGAGAGACGTAGTGAAGTTTGTCAATCAGCTGCTTAACAGATTAGTCCCATCCCTGGGGGAATTCCCGGATTTTTCGGTAGACCGTTGGTTCTCAAACTTTTCAGCTCACTACTCATTACTGCATAGCGTACGGCAAAATCACCCCTCATTTTACATGTACTACATGAACAGTATAACTAGAGTTGTCAAAGAAGCATCTTAAAACGTAGTGATTAAACTATCACAACATCCTTAGGAGAGACCTGTTTGAATAGCGCATACTCTCGTTGAGAAACGTAACATCACAAGCCAAAAGGTATGACTTAGTGTGCGATTTCTCCGAACACCATGGTCAGGAATTTCATTACTTAGTTCTAAAACATTACCCTCCACAGCTGATACTGGTTGTCCAGGAAGAGCATAAATTTATAGTTCAACTATTCCGTTTTCTACTGATGGCAAGCACCTACTTTGTGGTAGTGCTGGCATCCATTTTTGGTTTGGAATTTTAGTCATTTCCATATACCAGAAATTAGCACGTGACAGAAATACAGCTTAACTGCAATGTAGGGCGTGATTGGGGAAGTTCAATATTGAGCGAAGTTGCTTACAAAGGCACAGTGCCTTGTCAAGCGAGGGTCTGTCTACACGTATTTGGCTACATGTATTTGGGTAATCCAATGCGGTAATAAGAGAACCATCCGGACGTTATTCATTACGTGACACGGCGGACAAGGCCTTGTCAACGCACCATGAATTTCGTCAGCAGTTGTTCACCATTTTCCACCATACTGGGATATTTCGCAATCATGAGGTTTTTGCCGAGGTCCATCTCGGGCAATCGAATTAACGCTAATCATGGGGTGCATGGCTGCATACATTAAAACGGCTACTGATAAGTGAATGTCTCTGGTTAATAGCACAAGCTCACTGGCAGTAAATGGGCCGCTTCCCTCCGACGGCATCGATTCTTCGTTGGTGACCAATAAGAACTACGTTGTGTGCTACCTGCACTGAATTGGTGAAAATTTATACGTACCCCGGTATATTAAGCAACTTTCGTATGGATTGGGCGAAATTTTCTTACTTTGTCTGAAGTAAATGCTCCGGACTTTCGGTACCGTTGCGTTCCCTTGAGTGACCAATGCTACCTCGACATCATGAAACGGTATTACCCTGGACGGTTCGCGGCGTGTAAGTCGTTACGAACGAGCGGTTGGCTCATCACAGAAAAGTATTCTGATGTGACAGTGCATACAATTGTAGTTATTGTGAACTGGATAGTTACTGGATCATCGTATACTGTTTTATCCCATCTTTCAGCTTTATTGCCCTCAATCGGTACAGCAACTATGCAGTTTGTCAATAATTGATGCGGTTTGTGTGTACAAAACTGTATTATCGGCTCTGTTAGACCCAGTTCGGTCTAAAAGATTTCACTGATTTGACGGATTGGTTTATCAGCTGTGCGTATGCTAACTGCTTGAGGTGCTAGTACATTGGCAAGTCTGAGTCGATGGCATGGAGCATTTGCACTGTGATGGTTCCTGTTGGGAAATAAATCAGGCATTCGGGAAAGTGGGGTTGTTTCTTCCAGAGCAGACTGTATCAGGAAAAGCTCTGCTCCTCCAAAATTACCTTCACGATGAAAATGTTTTCCCCGGGATTTTCCTCGAGATGAATAACTGCATCTCTACCTTGACTCGTCTACTGGAAATTTGCCAGAGAACGCTAACACTCATTCTCAAGCGTCAGCTCAAGTGGATTTACCAAACGCCGTTTTTCCAGCCGGATCATCCCTCGGCTTCAGAAGATTAGCGTCTTGAATCGAAGTATGTAGCAGTCATGCAGCATTCTTCCATCAGAAATGCTGCTCATGATTGTGTTCAGCAACCAAATGCCCCGCGTCGTAAACTTGGACGAATGACACGTAATTACTCTCGCCTGCTTACTGAATGCCATTCGTGAGTCTGCAAGGCTGCACCGTAGCAGAGGATCAAGGAGTTGGAATAAATTCTTGACAGTACCGAAAACGTAGACTACTGGTTTCGCCTTACAACCATTTGTAGAATTATGAAACCGCCAAACGTCGGAGTACTACCAGGCATTCTTCAGATCTCCGGGGGGACTGTACATCAGGGGTAACTTTTTCTAATACTGAAATTGTTGCTTCATCAATGTGGTTAAACACGTTTTATCCCTGTTTTACTGTCATCTCGAATAACAACCAGTGATTCAATCAAGAGGGCATGTTCTAAAACGTCAAGAATAGGAACAGCGGAGGGATAACTGACAATAATAATAAGAGCAAGGAGGGACTGTGAGAACAGTAGAGCCGGACCTGGATCGCGCTGTTCCCGAATTTAGCTGTTTTTTTGTCGCTCATGGGCAGCATTGGTTCGATACATGATTGGGGGCGAGATGGCTCAAGTGATTAGAGCGCCAGTTTACTGAACGGAAGGTCCGTGGTTCGAACCCGACATCTGCCTCTCGACTTCCCCTGTCTAGGCTTGGGCAACCTGGCAGTATCCCAGCCCTCGTGCTTCCTTCGGGTGGCATGGCAGCTAGGCACCGGAAGGGTGTTACAGCCGAACGATACATGATTAGGATCACTTGATCCTCAAAGAAGACGATTAGCAAAGTATCCCACATAAAATAATAATAATACTAATTCAGCTGTAGCACCCTTTCGGTGCCTAGCTGCCATGCCACCCGAAGGAAGCACGAGGGCTGGGATACTGCCAGGTTGCCCAAGCCTAGACAGGGGAAGCCGTGAGGCAGAGGTCGGGTTCGAACCACGGACCTTCCGGTCAGCACATTCGCGCTCTAATCACAGCCATCTCGACCCACATACGCCTCCTTTGTCAGCCACAATTTCACGCTACTGGTTTCGATTTAACTTCTAAACAACAGTGCTCATCGCCGGTTCATAAATGGTGGATTACGACTCCAGGAATCTCGTTCTCAGGTTCTAATCAACATTCAACAGTTCGGATAACCAGAAGTTCCAAGAATCTGAGTCTTATGACTAAAGGCAGGATAGAGCGCTGAATTTTATGGAGTCAGGTCGAAAAATCGAAGTCACTAGGATTGATCGATTGGTCTTGTCCTGTCACCTGAATAATTAAAAGGAGGTTAACCGACTAGGCCACAGTAGACAGTGCTTGAATCGAATGCTTTTAGGTGCATTTTTCCTTGCCAACATCATGTTCTACTTGAATCCAAATTGTACGGAATTCCCGGAATACCTTCATCAGTACACCGATTCGGCTTTAACAGAAGACTCAACTGAATCCCAGCAGAGCCCCTCGTTTGTGACATTATTGAACTGAATGTGTTTCACAAACGTTGCCTCATGTTTCAGTTGGTACAATATTCGAGATATCGCAGTATCTATTCTCGAAGGAACACTACTCAGAAGGTTTCTGAAATCTCTTGTACAGCCCACGACCTGTTTCGCCCTTCTTGGGGCTCACCCCCTAATTTTCCCTTCAGTCAACCTTATGTTCTACTTGAACCCAGGTTGTTCAAGCCATTCCGTGTCCATGGTCGTTCACACCCGGGTTCGGAGGTTACTGCGATTTCATGTTATTCTTGTGTAATTGCCTGCTTATAGGTCCGTCTGATTAGACGTCCCTGGTTGGCGACAGCCCTGAAAGAGGTCACGACCCTGGAGGGCATAAAGTAGCGTTTCCCATCACCCACGATTTAGTGCACACGCGGTCTCTCCCGAGAATACGCTCAAATGTTCCTTTCACTTTGGTGTCCTCTTTTTGTGGGACCACTGTATGACCGCAGAAACGCCATTTACATTGGTATGCAGCCGTTTCCGACAGTATCTCTTGATATGCACAAGGATAGCGCCATCCTGAAGGGCAATACCCAGAATGCTGCCGTGTTATGTAGAACATTCCGTGACCATTGTGAATTATTTACACGTGTTCAGTGGATGTGTCTTCTAGAGCACGTCATCCTTCAGCATTAGTTTTTCTCAGTACTGTGCTACTGACAGACTGTTTTGAACTATGGTGGTCTCCGAGATATCTCGCGGCTATCACCACGTACTATGTGTGTATTGTTTGGTTCGATGACGAAAATTTTACGGGCTTCTATAGGATATCGATCTTTCACTGTCTTCTATACCTACTTGCTCGAAAATCAAAAGTTCCGCAAGCAGTGTAAGGTAACGCATGCGTGTTTGTTCCTTTTCTGTTTTCCTCACAGCATGCCCATGCCCTGGAGGCGCTCCATGACAAACTTGTTCCCGGAGCACATGCCTTGGATGTGGGTGCTGGTACTGGCTACCTGACTGCTTGTATGGCTCTAATGGTAAGTTTTGTTCCCATGTATCCCCCGCCAGTTGCTGAACCGCTCTCCTAGAAACATAAGCACTGATATTAGGCTAGGTTGATTGTTGGCCTGGAGATTTTCAGGGAATCTGTATCGTGCGAACATATTATCTTGCCAAATCATCTACCTCCTCGAAGCATGGTACATCTTGCCGTCTGGACGGCCTAATCAAATTTGTTTCACGATGATGAGAACATGCTGATAAGATCGCCTTTCAGAGCGTTTGGAATGCCCTGTCATGGTGGGCTAGAAGCTCAGATATCGGTATGGTTGCCGGAGATCTGAATGCACAAGTGGACAGACTTAGCGTATTTGAGAATTGCTTAGGTGGTCGATATAGATTGGACTCTGTACGTACAACCATGGACTAACGAGTGCTTTAGCTATGTGCTGACCGTTGACTTTTTATGCAGTAGCAACTTCCGAAATAACCGAAATTGTCGGGCTACATGGTGTCCTCCAATGGCGTGCCGGCTACTAACTCAAGTTGATCACTCACCGGTGGCACGGATCAATAACTGACTGCCGCTCGTTTTGGAACACATTTGTGGATTCCAATCACACCCTTGTCTGGAGTCACTCTCTTCGTTTTCAGGACCGCGTAAGGTGCGGATAAATCACTCAGCAACCGACAGAGTGGCAGATGCCGAAGTTATACGGGTTTATGACTGCATGTATTCCATCAAGTGCCACCAAACTGCTGGTCCGGATGACATCCCACTCGAGTTGTTCAAAGGTGGAGGTAAAGTCCTCATCCAGCGCTTGTCTGATCTGTTTGTCTGCATTTGGGAAAAGGAGGCTGTCCCATACAACTGGGGAGAATCGGTTATAGTGCCCACTTCAAAAAAGGCGCGTAGTGAGTGCGGTAATCACGGGGGGATCAGTTTGACCCCGGTCGGGACGAGACTTTTGGCGTCACCTCTCCTTCGTCGCTTTATGGTGGCTCGTGAAACATTGACTCGAGAGCAGCAACCGGGATTCCGACCTGGTACGGGTTGCATTGGCCAAATCTTCACACTCTCTCAGGTGCTAGAACAACACCATACTTATAAACAACCCACAAATATGGTATTCCTGGATTTCCAAGGCGCATTCGAATCGGTTGGCAGGTCTGTTCTCCTTAACACACTTACCCATCAGAAAATTCCCCGGAAGTTTGTGAACGTAATAAGTTCTTTGTATTCTCAGATTTCCGGGCGTGTAAGAGTCTACGGGGAGCTCTGGAAAAGCTCCCGTACACGAAGTGGTGTCCGTCAGGGGTACCAACTCTCTCCATTCCTATTTAATTTCGTGATCAACCAGATAATGAGGCGAACGCTGGATGGTCTCCAAAACCCTGGTGTTCAGATAGCCTGCTACGAAAACCTTGTCGATCTGGAATATGCAGACGACATCGTTGTCGTCTTCGAAGAGGAGGAGAAGGTGCAGTTGTTTTGGATGAACTGACCGAAGTCATCCAGTTCTTTGGTATGCACTTAGCAGCCACAAAGTGTAAAGTCATGCTCCTGGACTGATCTCGCCATCCAAGGTGAGACACTCGAAGTTGTGGAGCGTTTTACGTACCTTGGGAGTTCTGATTGTAGTGTGACCGATGAGGTCAGTGTACGAATCTTCAAGGTTTGGGTCGTGTTTGCTAATTTGTGACACCTATCGTGGCAAATCGGCGTATCCCTGAATCTCAAGAGACCTGTGTATAGGTCCAGAGGACGGACTGTTTTGTCGTATGGCTGTGAGATGTGGCCTCTGCGAGCAGCCAAACTGAGACGTCTTCAGGTGTTCCATAACCTTTGTCTCAGAACCATGGTCGAGTAGGAGACGTGGTCAACCTTTGATTTTACACAGGGGTATGAAAGAGATTACGAAAAGTTTGGATGCTCTCGGTCCGGTTCGCCCTCTAGAATGGGGACCGCGTGATCCCCACTACGCTTGGTTAGAGACGCTGCGGGATATGGCTGCTAGTCAATGTCAGTGGCGTTCTTGTTATCAGTTTTTGTTCAGATCACTTGTAGGAGTGCCTGTAGGCGTAGCCACTTCAGAATGCTTGTGGTAGGGTAGGTCCCTTCCCCGTTCACTTTTATTCTTTTTTCACAAGGCTTTCAAACAAATTATGGCAGCGAAGCATCATTGTCGAACACCAATGTTATGCTGTCGTTGATGGTGATGATGTTGTGGTTAAGGCGCAAAGTTACTGACCGGAACTTCTGTCGTTCGAACCCAACCTGTGCATCTCGCTTGCCCCCATCTAGGATTGGGCAACTTGGCAGCCCCCGTGCTTCCATCGGGTAGGGTGGCAGCTAGGCATTGAAAAAAAATGTCATGGCTGAACGATTATTATTATTAGTAGTGGTATTTTGCTTCAGGTGGTAATCGCTCAGCTGTAACGGCCCTTCGGTACGTATCTGTCATGCCACCCGAAGGAAGCATGGGGGCTGAGATACTGCCAGGTCGTCCAAGCCTAGACAGGACTAGTCGAGATGTTGAATTTGGGTTTGATCCACAGACCTTCCAGTCGTGTCTTCATCACCAAGCCATCTCAGGCACTCCAGCATACTCCCGAACTGACCAACGAGCATCGACTGAACTGCAGTGGGTACATGATCTTTGGATCTTCGCCCCATTATGGAAGGCATACGACAAGCAGGCGTGCAGTTGCGGAATGACAAGGCAGCTGGAGGAGAATACATGATTGCAGCATGGCCATGGCATGGAGGCGCACAGTCGGGAGATGTGTCTCACATACATATACCGCCAAAGGAAGGCGAATACAGATAGGTCACGTGGACTCATGCAACAAGTTTGTCGTTGGTCAGACACAGCAACAGGCAGATCCGGGAACAATTGCCAGCCCACTTTTTTATGGGGAGTAAACTTCGATTATGATTGGCCGTCTGGATGGTCAGTTCTATTTTAGTCGAAGTCCGAATGACCTTTGAGCCTAACCTCTCCGACTGGTGCCCGTTTATCTTTATTCCGTCTGCTTCACAGTTGATTCTGCCATTCGGATCTGTTTGTCTGTCAGTGGGTCGCATCTATATTTACGACTATAAGGTTAGAAGCCTGTGCCTTCAAGAGAGTGCGCTCCCAAGAACCACACGCTTTTGGTCGGTCACTAGGTTGGACGCTCTTCCGGGGTAGAATCATAGATGGTTTTCTCTCCAATTTTGCTATACTATTTAAATTTAAAAATTTCTGTCCGCATTCCTGCTAATTAGTGTGTTCAAAAAAGATTGTTAATTGTTCCGAAGGTACACCAACAAATGACAACATGCACGCATTTCATCAGTCACTACCACACAGTCATCTATATTCGGGGCCGGTTACTTTTGTGGCAGCGTAGCTCACGGCTGAAAATAGAAATTTACCGTAACAGGTCGTTGTCGTTCCATTCATTGAACTTTTCTCGATTAGGCCTAGGTACTTCCTTAATTTTCCTCACAATTGCATGAGAACAAATTAGCTACTGGTAAGATTTCGACATAAACTTTTGGATATGAACCACTTCCTACTAATACCAGCGCAAATAGTTCGACACCAGCACTTGTTCTGTGATACTTTCTAGAACGGATCGAAATCTCCCATCACATGTTACTTCTCACGTTGTACCGTCAGACTACTTGAAAAATGTCTTGCGGTCAGAATTGATCGCATTTAGTTAGCCTGATAAATGTCGTCCTTTTTCCCACTGAGGCGTAACAGAAGGACGTTGGTTTTAAAGTTCTCTGAACAAAGATTTGTTGTCAATTGGCTTTTTGCAACGATGATTAGGTAGATCGTACAGCCCCGCTTTTGTCTTATCGCTCCGTTTCAACACTATTTGGCAGGTCGGTCCCACTGGTGTTGCTGTGGGCATTGAACACATTGAGGAGTTAAGCACTATGGCGAGGGGATATGTAACCAACTGGCTTGCTCAAAGTCAAGTGGCCAAAGATATGGGAATCGAAATGGGCAAGCAACTCAAACTGGTCACGGGTGACGGCCGACAGGGATGGCCTCAGGACGGACCCTATGATGCGATCCATGTAGGCGCTGCAGCTGAAACACTTCCACAAGCGGTGAGTTGTTCGGTCTGGATCTGAGACTTGTTTGTGATTCAAAATCATCTTGGAATCTCCGTAAGAAAAAAATGCACTCCCGACAGATCAGCTGTTCCGAATCACTGCAGGCATAACTTTTGTGAGCAGGAAAATTCCTCAGTAAGACGGAACAGGGCAGCACACGATACGGCGGGCTCCAAGGCGTCACAACAAAGCTAAGATATTGTTCAAACTCCCGGGCACGCACACTCCACATTAAGTACGTATTAATTCTCGGAGATTTGCCGTCATATGTATGCGCTTATCTTAGGCCTGGAATAGGTAAAAACAGGATGATGTTGGTCTCTGACGGATCGACTATATATCAGACCCAATCGGCCAGTATGAGGCTCCATGGTCCAGACTATCCGCCTGGTGAGGCTGCAGTGTTCTCAACAGACTACATACACACAATGATGAGAGGGTTTGAAGTTGAATGTGACCATTCCAAGGTCACGCATCCTTGCCAACCCAGCTACCGGGGCCGACTAAGGCTTCAGAGTTACCACAGGGAGCACAGTCATCAACTTTCTCTAAGAGTCGACACTTACCTACTCTTGATGGCATCTTCCGACCTGTAGTCCATCTGCAAAGTCAGCAAGCCGCTTCGGATGGATGTCTCACCAATTCACATTGTCAGCCAAGATACAGTGTGGGTGGTTCAGTGTCCTAAACAAGAAAAGGCAACGCCTGAATACTGAACCTTGGGACAGTCCGCTGCCATGCTGGTCGATTTTACCCATGAAGCTATGACTGGTTGGGAAGTTGCGTAACCAGCTGATTAGTTTAGGTGCTGCCCCGCAGGCCTATCGTCGAACGTGGTAAGGCTTGATTTACCTTATCAACCTAGTAGGCTCCGGCTTTTCTCCCTTGTCCAGTCTGTTGAAGATTTTTTCTCTATGAAATAGGACATGTTAGAGATGAAAGATCGCGTCTTCACGAAACCGAGCTAAATTACGTGGGTCATCCGGTTACCAGTCATTCTGTCATGCACAGAACTCTCCGGATCTTAGAAGACAGGTGAACTAAGTCTAACGTTCCTATAATTTGAAGGGTCTCCTCCGCAACCACCTTTAAGAATACGTGTGACAGTGGCCGTCATCCAGTAGTTAGATAACGAGGCTTGGCTAAGAAACCGATTGAATAATCTTATCAAGAGTTCAAGCAATACGTCTTTTGAAGGTTTTAACCGTCTTACCCCGATGTCCTGTCTTCGTCAAGTTTATCAGTTTGTTGTGTGATTAATGATTCATTCATTCAGTCCTGTTTTCGTCTGCTTGCTGCAAAGTAACGGATTTCTGTGTGCATCGAAAATACTCATGCTTTCAGAGTATGTTACGAGTAAGTTGGCGTGTCCAGTTTGGAAAAAGCAGGGTGCCCTGCCTCGTCACATTACCAATCATCGCCCCTATGGCTGGTTTTTATGACACTTCGTTGTAATTGGTCTTGAGGTTTGTCGAGTCAGTATCAGTGAGGTGCGATTCGGGCCACTCTTAGAATTAGCGTTTTACGTCCTGTGCACCTAGTTTCACTAACAATAATACTAATGGTTCAGCTATAGCCCCTTTCAGTACATAGCTTCTGTACAATTCGAAGGAGGCACATAAACTAAGCTATTGTCAACTTTCACAGATTTCTCGAAAGGCCAGAGTTGGTTTCGAACCACAAACCTTCTAGTCAGTACTTTCATACGGTAACCGCCGAGCTCCCTCGTGCTAGGTCAGTCTCGCTACACCACCGTCTATGTTTTAGACTCCGTACGTAGTCTTTTCATAATCTGCTTTTACGCCGAAAGGATTTGATGACCCTGGCCCTGCACTTTGGAGGGTGACTTCAGGTTTTGAGTTTTTAAAACGGGTGAAATACTGGTTGAAAATTTTTAGCCAAGTTGGTCTTCATGACGATCGAAAGCCCAATTATGTTTGTTTCTTCCTCCGCCCACTCCATCTCAGGCACTACGGACTAGTTCAGAATTTGTGAGACTGCAATGAGACCTACATTTCACTGCTCCGATCACCTGAGACAGCATGGCATTATCAAGCTCGAGATAACTCAGTGGTTAAGGCGCGAACCTACTGACCAGAAGGTCCGTCGTTCGAGCCCAACCTCTGCATCTCGACTGCTCCTGTGTAGGCTTGGGCAACCTGGCAGTACTCCAGCCCTCGTGCTTCCTACGGGTAACGTGGAAGCTAGGCATTGAAAAAGTGTTACAGCTGAACAATTATTATTATTTTATTTTGACATTATTGCTGTTACCTCAGTGGATTGCGCAAGTGGCCACCACGTCTCACTTGGCTGTCATTGAACGCTTTGGTCGCGAAATCAATCCAGGTTAGGGAACAGTTTGGCAACCCTCGTTCGAGTGGGTTATCCAAAATGGTGAGAAAGCTCGAAGTGATGGAGTATGTCTCTAAATAATGCCCGATGGAACCCGCTTTTACAAAAAATCTATTGCTGAAACATCGAAGCCGCCAGTAATGATGGCATCCTCATGAGTGGGTCATTCGGTGAATAGTCGACCAAGTAGTTCTTCCTCCTCGGTGACCGTAGTGTAACAAACGTTTATGCATTCGTCCATCCTAGCCCTTACATCCTTTGTATATATATATATATATATTTAT
>SJOL01006354.1:324012-387018 GCA_004794785.1 Opisthorchis felineus | reverse complement strand
ATATATATATATATATATATACATTCACTAGATGCCATTGACATCAGACCATTTGTTATTAACGTTGCGTGCATTGGTGTGTAACATGTGCATCGTTGCAAAGTACATTCAGGGATACATTGCACTTTAGGAGGAACAGGCATTAAACCCGAGGGTTGTCCGTGGTTTTTGTCACATACGAAACCATGATTTTCACAGAGTTCCAACATAGCGAATGGTTCCTTCTATGCATAGCGACGATCTTGACAACAGCTGCACAAGGAATGTTCACTAGGATAATGGAACGTTATATTGGCAGCATTAAACTTCAAAGCCTGGTACATACATATATGCAAACAGTAGGGAGTATGTCCTACGTACTCCAGTCGATGGCTCTGGCAACCAACCATTGCTCGAAGACATCAGTTAACCGGCGCGAGACCTGTTAGCTCAAGTCTGTCTCTTCACACTGTTGGCGACAAGCTAGTAGCGTCTCTGAAACGACGATACCACCTTGATTATTTCTTGTGTCTTCATTATATCGAGGAGGTAGAACGACGTCCACTTACTCGGTCGTCATCAGCCTCAGAATCACTCTGATCCAATGGGCATCTAGTTGCACAGAACTTCAAATCAACTTAGCACAGGTGAACTTTGCGAGCAACCAGTACGTGAATGTTGTGGCAAACTGTAGTCCCACTTTCGGAAGCACACTACCTGGAGAATACTCACCAGGCAAGAGCACAATTTGTTTATTACGAACAAGCGAGTACCAAGTTACACTGAACGTCATGGTATTTAAAGATCACTCGTCCCGTAGCCCAGGCTGTGTTTTCGGCGTTGCTTCCAGGGCATGATTGTCGGAACACTTGAGTAACATCGGTCTTCGCTGGTTGGCTGCTTAATGGTCGAATCGGCAGTTGGTGTGAGGACTTTTGAAACTTGGTGGTTCTCAATAAGTTTCGGAGGATATTTTGGAGAATCTGACATCCCACCCAATTTGATCAGGGCGATTTTTGTTAGACGAGTAATAGGTATCTACTGTGTACTTATTTCTTTCTCCTGAGATCAATCCGTATGAGTGTGTTCTTCAGAGGGAGGAACTTGAAAATTCGTTCCAGATGATTGTTAGTAATATGTGCCCATCTGATCGGTTAGTAGTCGTTCTGCCCAACATCATCTTGCGTTTTTTTGCAGCTTAAAGATCAATTGAAACCAGGTGGTCGACTTATTTGCCCCGTGGGCCCGGTTGGCCGTGATCAAGTTCTCGTGCAGGTGGATCGCCTCGCTGACGGATCCTTTCGAACGACGAACTTAATGGGTGTGATCTACGTACCTCTAACGGATCGGGAGCGTCAGCTTCGTGGCAGGTATGATTCCGTTTTAAATTAGATTTTTGCCCATCGACCTGCGGCTGTTCCGACTGACCAGTATGCTGTGAATCGCTAGAGCTCAAAAACGCCAGAAAGCTAACTGATTAATCTCGTAAATCCATGAGCAACGGTTGCTTGCTTTGAAAAAAATATGATTTACTCAAAGACCTCTCTCTGGTCGACACAATCGCTGTGAAATAAACTAATAAAAAGTTTAAATGTCTGCCTTGTATTCTGATTCGATGGGCTTCGTTCGCATGGGCCTTGAGAAAGGCCGTGAAGGGTCAGGGTGGGAGATATTTGCTTGAAAAATCACCTTGTGTTCACTCCAAGCCTTTGAGGCTGATAGCAACAATAGGGTTGTCTTTCACTTGCAAAACCGTCCACTAATCTGTACGTCCTGGTCGTTAACGCAAGGATTTAGTCACGATTCTCAGTGCCGACAACCCTGACTATGGGTGCGTCGCAGAGATCGCCAGTTAGTCAAACCTTTTTTTCCAAAACACCTCATTTGACCTTTCTCCTGCAATCTGAAGTACTTGGAAGTCATGTTCCTTTTGCATCCATGGTAGAAAAACACGTTTGTGGAAAAAAACAGACACGTGACTGAGTAATCCTCATTCCGATACACAGTAATTTCAAATGCGGAGCACTGCTGGGGTGTGGGTTGGGGGGAGGGTAAAACGGGCTTTTCTTTGGGTAAAACTGAAGAAACATATAAATATCTGACTTGTTTTTCCTTTCCTCTTGTACCCATGAAGGCTGTCAATTGTTTTGTGTGGATGTGTGTGTTTGGTTCAAACGAAGGTTGGGAGTAGACAAATGCCGTCCAACATTGTACTGGCCAACCGAAACAGAAGCCGCATTTGAACTTACTTCATAATTACGGTGGGGACGCGGAGTCGAATTCAGGCCACACTGTCGAGCAATCCTTGTGAATGGAGGGAGATCTTATCGAGTGGGTCACTCACATGCGCTCGCTTTTTTTAAAGCCAGCCAGTACATTGACCAATCAACTTTGTGACACAGTAAAAGTGAACTCGTAATCTGTCCCATTTGCATCAGGTATTTTATGTGTAGTCACTGTTTTTCCACCCGATATCAGATCATCACTATTGTTAAGCCTCAGCGTAACATATTCGAGTTAGCTATTGGTCATCAGCGCTGGATCATTTTCCACCTAGCCCCAAAACTAATCTATGAAAGGTACGTGATATGGGGCGCGAGGGGTAAAACTGATCTACCGCAGTCAAGTCGAACGGTTCATATCTGTCTGATCTTGGACAAAAATGGACGTAGGTGTTGAAGAGGTTTCATCATAATACCGACACTATCTGGGGATGTAGTTTACTCCTATCCTGTCTTTTTTCCGTTCCCTCTCACGTTGTAGAAGATGGCTAGTGTGACAAACAGTGGAGTTAGTCACAATGTCACGGCCAGGCATTTCCAAGTCATTTCGTTTGTTTTCATGTATGAACTCAAACAACACTGCGGACACATCCAGATAATATACGCTTTCTCTTTCCACTGCTTTCATCTATTTGTTACAGATATGAATTGTAAGTTACATGTATCAACAGCATGGACAAAAAACCATTGTATGTGCATTCTTGTCCCCTGCTACCTCTCCACGACATCCTCGTGTACCGCACGCATTTCGTTCCTGTTTTACTTTCAGAGTCTATAAAACAAAGCCTACTTTTCGAAGAAGTTTGGTTTTGTTTGTAAGGTTTTAGACTTGTAAGGTACGCCAGCAATCCGGTTGTGCTAGGGATGGTGGACAATGCTTATGGGTGACGCTAGGCACTGAAGAAAGCCTCTATTCAAAGGTATTGAAATACGAATCGTTCCACTTCATCCAGTTTAATTCTCCGAGCTGTAGGGTGATGTGGAGTGCTCGTGAGTTGTGCCTTCTAACCCTTCTGTTGCGCAGTCATCAAAGGCGCTACATGCCGTAGCTTTATCCACAATGAATAGTATGAGAGTATCGTATTTGTCGGATGGTTTACTGTCTTTCCACCTAAAATCCTAGGTCTTTGGTTCTATGGTTTAATTGTTCGACAAGTTAGTGATTCTCCGCCAATTTCATAAATTCTGGTGCTTGAATACAGAGTTGCAATAGCTGAGAGCGCTTTTTACAGATGCAATGGAATTGTGCCTGTTACACGACACGGTTCGTGTCATTTGGAACATGTCTCTATCGAAACATGTTGGTATTTTTGCGGATGAAACTATGTGTCTTTGAATCTCGTTTCTAGTTGGTCCACAGGTTGACGCGTATTCTGACCACTTGCATAGTAAGACGGCGTTCGAGACATGGAGAATTAACTGGCTTCATAGGAAGTACCTTTGGTTTTCCAGTCAAAATCTATCAAGTAAAGCACGTCTCCATAACCGACGGAAAAAGTATACAGCGGTGTTCAAGCACACATGGAGGAATCCCTGATGACTCGAATTCCAAGGCTCTCGAATATATTGATTAGCCACCACATCCCACCCACGATCGGATTGGCAATGTTCAGGCCATAATTGCTTTGACCGTGAAGACGAAGAGTTCGCACAAGATAGAATGACTCACGTACTAGCTGGGCGCTCTGGTAAGGTTAGTCCAAATATGAGGTTTGACACCCCAGTAGGATCATACGCGTATTTTGTATGTCGGGATATGTCGTGATATCTCGGACATCGTACCAAGAGAAACATCAGGCTGCCTGGTGCAGCACATTCATTTCAAGCGCACCATCATAAACGAGGGATTCACCCGGGTTCAGTTGGGTCTCCTGTCAAAGTCAAATGAGAGTATTTGTCTAAATCTGTCCAATTTGCGTTCAAGTTGAACATGAGGTTGACCGGAATCCGGGGACTTTGCCTACCTGATGAGCCCTAGGAAGAGCGAAACCGATCGTGGGCTGTCGAAATGTTTTCAGCATCCTTATGGGTAGTGTACTGAGGATTCCGTTATTCTAGAAAAGGGAGTGTGCCACCAGTTTACTTTTTGCATATTCCTATGCGACGCGTTTGCGATTCTTTACGCAATTTAATTTGCCAGTTCACTTGGAGCTGTCTATATTCCCGTCTCCAAATTTCTACAAGTTGCGGTCCAGCCCAACGTTACAGTTTTAGCATGGAATTCGAAAGTGGGAGAGGAGCTCTTGAAGGGTATTTAACTAATGGCTGTTCAGGACGTTTCACCGAATCCATAGTCTATACGAGTGGAAAGCAGTCAGTTAGTCTATTCTTAACCGTGGAATCGGGTAGGTACATGAAGCGGCCAAGTCATTCCTCAAACAGGGAATTTACTTAGTCACTCAGCGATTGACGAATATCGGCCACCACGCCAGCCGACTCAACCACGATGGTGTTAAATCTTTGTTCCAACTCTTCCTTCAGGGGAAGCTGAGAAGGTACGGGTGTAATTGGCCATTTTGCTAAAACCCCAACAAACAGGAGATCCGAAAATTGCATCATCAGGTCGGAGAGCGTTGAATACACTGGAACAAGTGGACAGTATTTTCAGTACGAAGGCGGATAAAGGTAAGGGCATAGTAGTACTGAACAAGAGTGACTATCTTTAAAAGGTCAAGCTGGTCAAGGACGTGGGGCCGATGGACCCTACCGATAAGTTGCCAATGGAACTACTACTTCAATGATGACTAAGCGCGAAGTTGAAGTTGGTAGGTATTTAAGATCTCTAATAAACCGTTTTGGATAAGCTAGATGATATAGGTTGTACCCAGAATGTATGATTCAACCACGACTCTACGGTCCGTCTAAAATCCACATGGCAGACAAATAGTGGGGAGTATAGGCTCGCCACCACATGAGATTATCAGATTCTTAGCTGTCATCTTAAAACCACACACGGAGAAATTCATCGCTTTCATTACGAATTCGCACGACCTTGCCAATAAAGTCGCATGATTTGCTTTGGAGATAGACAAAGACCTCGTGAGTTTTGACGTCTTCCGAATGTACACAAACATCACCAGGGCGGATGCTTTGGAGGCAATCAAGAGTTTTTTACTGACGGACACGACACTGAAGGACGCAGCTTTGGGTAAATAAAATAGATGAGTGCATAATAGTGTGTTTGAATTTTGACCAGTTTGTTTTCGACACAGCTGTTTACTCAAAGCGTTTTCAGCAACTTCTGACGAATGTGTTACGTGTAAACAAAACATATTGCAATATCTCGAATGTCGTCCCAAATGGAACATGCGGCGACCTGGTGCAGCACATTCAGTTCAAGCGGACCGTCACAACAGAGAACTTGGTGTGGATTCAGTGGAGCATCCTGTCACGACCGCATTCGTATGCAGATCGGAATATCCGTCTGACTCCGTCCAATTTGCTTTCAAGTAGAACATGAGGTTGACGGGGATCTGGGGACTTTGCCTACCTGATGAGCCCTAGGAAGAGCGAAACCGGTCGTGGGCTGTAGACGTGTTTTCAGTAACCTTATGAGTAGTGTATGAAGACTTCAGTTATTCTAAAGAAAGTGGGTGTACCACCAGTTTACCTTTGGCGTACTGTAAGGGGTGCGGAATTGTTTGCTTTGCGGAATTCGGTTCACTAGTCAACTGGAGACTGTCTATAATCTCCTTTTCAGCCGAAATTGTTATAGGAGTAAGAGCTCTTGAAAGGGACCCAATTAACAGTTGCTCAGTGCGTTTAACAAGAATCCGTAGTCCGTGCAACTGGAAGGCAGTTAGTTAGTCTATTCTTAAACTTGGGATCAGGTGGATTCATGAAGCGTCTAAGTCATTCCTCAAACAGAGGATTTGTTTAACCACTCAGCAACTGACCGCTATCGGCCACCATGCCAGTCGATTCAATCACGATTTGCAGACCGCAATCTCACTCGCCGACTTCTAGCTCGTCAAGTGATTTGCCTTAATTTTGTTAGCATATGGGGAGACATGGTTATTGCGCTTTTTGACAGGCAGCGATCTTGTTTTCTGTTTAACGAGTTGCCACTTTGGACTGGTCGTTGTTTGCTCGTTTTGCTGAGGAAATCAATTCCAGTCCATCCAGCAACCAGTGACATTACTTCTAATATGGAATAACCAACTGAACTACGAATGCCTTACTGAAGCTACGTGATATCATTCAGGCATTCTGAGAAAACTGTGTTGCGCCGTGCCGAAAGAATATCTCTCCCAATTCAGAAAGCTTGACTGAATTCCCAACCGGTATGCTAGCATCGAAGCACGTCTGGGAGGAAGGCGAATGACGTGGAAGAGTTTATCTCCCACCTCGTCACTGAGGGGGTACAGTCATACGAAACTCAGTGGCCTAGGAAAACCTGCCGTTGGGCTTGCCTAGCTGCCTCATTTTCTCAAACTAGTTAGATAAACCCACTCTCTCCGATAGTTCAGACTCCGATTTACTAGTGGGTTTTTTGACAGTTTTGGGGGGAACGCAGCAAGTCCCTTTTTAACATCCATTAGAAAATGTGTCCTTATTTGACAATGGTAGAAAATAGATCATTTTAGGGTGGTGACCAATAGCGTCTTATAAAATTGTGTGCTGTTGGGCTGTTTGCTCGTTCGGATGTGTGATATGTTCCAGACTGGTAATTACTTCTTGGGAGGGGCGTACTTATCCTATATATGCTCTGCATATTTAAATCTTCCCGGATGATTCGAGGGCAGTGATAACATTTCACGGTGTACGTCGTTCATCCGAACTAATGAACTGGATAGAGTATATTTAGAGCTTCGATAATGATGTGTCTAAATGCAGGTGAATTCGAAGCGACACGACGGAACGTCGATTTTCTGGTATATCCTCTTCGCCTTTGAACATATACTGGTGATGACTACAAAATCAGTTGAATTAATTTTTTACACGTCATGTGATTGTTGTGCGATTTCCCTAACAACAAACCTTGTTTATGTGGAGTATTTCGATTTTTTCTCAAAACAGCAGATTCACATTGTGGGTAAAGATTGCTGACGACTGTCGATGTACTCATTGCCTGATCGGTGATCACTACGAATTAGGTTTAGCCTCAAAAGTCATTGGAATGTGCAGAAACCTGTTTGAACCATGACTGCTGGAAAAGCGCTTTGGTTTTCGGGTAACAGAATCCTAGTTCTCACTCTACGGATGTTCGGACAACAATTTTTCGGGCTGAGAGTGTCAGCTAGCCACATTGAGTGGGTGGGAATCGAGGTTTTAGACCTTACGGTAATTGGGAGTTTGCTATTTCAGCATGCTAATACGTACAATAGGCCTACGTAGAGCATTCACTTTTGAGTTATAAGCTAAACGGCACACAACAAGGATCTAATCGTAGTGAAATATATGGGGTGTCATGCCGAAGTGGTCAGACGGCCAGTCGTTTGCTCCTTCCATACTGTCGACGACCTCAGGATAGTCATATAGCAAAATTCAGAGCTTCGAATTGTTTATCAGTAATGCTACCATTGGCGTTGGAGCCCAATGATGTATTTCGATTTATTACTCATGAGGTGCGTGTAATTCTTGAAGACACCGAACCCTCATCGAAATAGCTTTGTGAGGATTCTGCAACAGCCTTACTCAGTACAGTAGCTTCTCACCCCAACTGTAAACTTTCCACAATTCCGGTGAGAGCAAGCCATACTGCTGATCAGCCGCTGGTGGCCAAACGCTTAGTTATTCGACCAGCGGCCGGAAAGTCGCGGGACGGAAACTCTGGGATGAAGTAGGGAAAACGCTTCCCTGGACTTCCAGAGATTACTCCATGTCAAACGTTATACAAAATGTGGATTGAAACCGGAAAGGTTACAGCCCATTGGAGCACTTCAACTCGACATTGAGTCGTCCTCAGATTCGGGTAAACATTATATAATTCGTATGAAGTCAGCTCAGACAAAACACAGAGACGGTCTAACTTGAACAAGCTGCGGTCTTGTATCATTCGTGCGTGATGTTTGCAGTGAATTCCTAACACCCCTATACCAAATTGTTTCATTGTTGGTTGATACAGAACGCATGACACTCATACAATAGGTTTATCGTTCACCACTTCAGTATACGGTCATATGCGTGATTACCAAAGAAATAGGTGAGGTATTGGAAAACAAAACATACGTCGCGATTGATGTACGACAAGCATACAGCGACGACAGATTGATTGTTTCGTCAGGTGGTCTATGCGGGTATTCTAAGTAGACTAGGTAACCGAATGTCTGTTAGTTGAACCTGGAGGCGTTCGAACGTATTAGCAGGCGCAAACCTTGGTGGCAGCGGACGAAATATCGGATGAGATGCAGGGGCACGGTGCTCCGTGGGAGGCCTTTGCCGTCGGTCCACCAGGCCAGTTACTTCGCAGGGCCAGACACTTTTCGCGATCAATGAAAATACTATTGTTCTTCACGGCCAGTTCAGCTTCTTTGGCACTGCGGAGTCGAAGCAGTTCTTGTAGTACATCTTGTGCACGGCATAGTTGTTCGTTCAATTGTCGAATCGTATCTTTGAGCTGAGCCACCTCACATTTGAGTCTGCAATGAAAAAATGATGTGGGTCTAGAGTTTGGGACCACGGCACATGCGGTCTGTTTTGGTGAGAGAACATACTATCGGTCTTATTAAGAATCAAATGTCACGTGTTAATGCGAGTCTGGTGTCATTGTTTCCGTGTGGCAGCAGTCATAGCAAAGGATTCAAACTAGCTTCAATCACTCGACAGTTGCCAGTTGTATTCACATGAGTCCCAAAAACATTTTCACCCATACCCGTTCCTCATAATTCAGCTACTTGATAAGCATTGTAGAAGATTCTGGTGCCCATCTATTCCAGTCATGATTACTGGCTTCAAATAGCAAAATCGAACTGTTTCCTAATAAGACAACGTAGTGGTTCCGTGAACTTGATGATCATTGCTTACGTATCTGCACTGTCGGACGTTGGCGATTGTGTTGAATTGCGTGCTTCGATCTCGGAGTGACTCGGTGCGTTACCCATCCAGTGCTTAAGGTGGTCGGTCGGTCGACCGATATCAGTCCTCGGTCACGTGCCACCTATCAAGATGTAGGTGGTATGATGATGAACAACCCGTGAGGAACTATCCATGGTGCAAATTGTGGATCACAAGAAACTTAACTGTTGCAACCGTATTACGGCCGTTATTATGTATTTGCTCGGTAGGCCTGTCCGTGTGGATGAATGCATTGTGGAAAATAGTTGTTCAAATGATAACTTACTGCATTTGGGCTGCATCACATACGTGTTCCATGCCTGGACGTCGGAGACGGATGTTGAGTCGACTTGTAGCCGTTTTCAAGTAGGCTTCTTTAGCTCGAATAGCATCTTTCAGAGCTTCGATTTCGCGTTCCGTGTCGAAGATTTCTTGCATTGGACCAGCGTGGACGCGTTCAATTTGGCACCTAATTAGGACCACCTATTGGTGTTGCCCAGTGCTCCTTTCTTTAATGAACATCGTCCACGATCAAACAAAAGATTCATTGACGTTGGCAGATTTGGTATTCCCCAAATCATTAGGGCCCAAAGAAGAGTGTTTCGAGAGACTTAAACCGGCGTCTTGAAGGTAAGCATCGTTACTCAAGTTCACACACTGCAAGGCGCATTTGGGCTTCATCAATCGCAGAATGAGGTTTATCAACCCCGATGAAGCCGACTGAAGTTTTCTGACGATGAGCTTGGTTTATTCAGTCACAGCCATTGTCTCACCCACAGTTGCCATCTACTGAAACTGACCATTGACGACGCAGATTTTTACAAATCAAATAGTAGATTCATAGAACAGCCGGGACTCCGTCTTCGAAATGAGGATGGTAATCTCGGAGTGCCACTGATTGCGAGGTGTATTAGCAGTCAGGAATCGACCTGGTGGTGACAGAACTCAGCTTCATCTACCGTGTAAGAGAAATAGAATTTCATTTGTAGATCTTCAGTAGGTTTTGATTCTAACATGCATTGCAGTCGGACAGACCCCCAACATGGGCGTAACTTTTGTTCGCTCAACTTCCGTCCGCCATAAGAAAAAATCCATAGATTCAAGCGAATATTCAGGACCCAAACATACCCTTTTTCAATTGGTTGTAAGAATACCCCAACCACTCACTTCAAACCAACGTGGTTATTATTATTTTGAATATACTATATAAAAATAACAATGTATAATAATATATAATAATAATTGATAAGAATGAACCTTCTCCTCTCAGCACCTTTCTTTCTAACGCGTCTTCCAACCGATGTAATCGTTTCCCTAAGCATTGTTCCACGTTCCGAGATATGACTATTTCCAGTCAATGAGGTGATCGCCCTTCTTTGGCGAATGCCACTTCTGGTGTACGGAGTAAGATTGGATTGTTTAGTTCGATAGCTGTGTGCTCCTTTTCTAAAATGCATACACATATCGTCTGCTCTGTTATATTCATGCATGCTCTCACTCTCTCTCTCAGATGCACTGATATCTCCACCGAATCAATAAGATGACGGCGTTGCATGTCAATGTCCAACCATTTTGAGGAAGAAGGGCAACCGGACGAAATCAGCTGTGCACCTTCCATTCAGCTTGTATCAACATATATGACAGTGTTGCTGGTCAATGGTACTAAACAAACGGGCACCATAGTTGGGTAGGCCATTTTAGTTTCGGGTTCACCCGGTCACCGTCCCACGTCAGCTGTCCGCCCTGGTATAATTAAGATGGAACGAAGTAGTAAAAATAGGCTAGAAAGTTTCTTATTGAATCGGTATTGGCTAGCCACTAAGACTGCGAATATTCGAGCTGCATATTTCAAATGCTTAAAATGGCAGTATTGCCAGAATTCGGCTGATTGTGTGACAAATGACCAGCTTTTCTTACTACCGTTGTATTGCGAACGATCAAGTCACATGCAGGTGGTTTCGAGATTGTATTTCAGCCAGTAAAGCCTGTGAATGATACAACTTTTCCGACACTGAACACCAGTTATAGTTTAGATGTAATTTATGGAATGTTTTGTGAAATGCAATGTTTATGTCTGCTGCTGTGAGGAGTTGGTGAAATGTTTTCTAAGCTGATATGTTGTGCCGGTATGTCTGAACATCAACAGAGGTCCATTGCATCAAGGACATCGAGTAACACCCACTCGTTTTGTATCTCTGGAAGTGTGGCGACCCGTCAACAGTGTTACTCAAGGTCGGATCCCGGCAGCTAAGGATCTTACATGACGATTGGAGCTACCGGATGGTGTGCGGTTCGTATGCAGTAGGCAGTAGGAACAGACTGATTAGGGCAGTAGGTGCTGTATTGAGAATTAGTTCTACGAACAATTGGGTTACTAAACATCGTGGATTAAGCAAAACGTACAATCAATAATAGCGCAATCGGTAGGAGCAGCAACGGGGAAGTGGGGCAACGGGGCTTTCTGGAAGCAACAGCAAGTAAGTACCAAACGATATACAAACGTAAGGATACGGGCAACCAGACAGTGTAAATAGGCCGTGTACAGAGATGACGGCACAGAAGACAGTTAGTGAGTTCGGGAGGTAACGGAAACTGTCTGCAGTGTTTAGCTGACTGCGTGACGAAGCGTGTCACGTGTCAAATCGGAATGCGCGTTTGGGCCCGTTTAAATCGAAATCACATCAAGCACCATCGGGTAAGATGCAATACAAAGGTAATACAAAAAATAAGACCGTCAGAGAAATCGAGTTGACGCAGCAGATAGCGTGCTCGTCTACCGTCCGAAGGATTCTGGGTTTGATCCATCGGTGCAGACACTCGAAAATGGGTACAGCTGATACGAAATCACAAGCGAAGCCGGACAGGTAGCATAATCTTGACATTAGTTACTAGAGGCTATATAGACCTTAAACGGGAGCAAAAATCCGGAGAACGAACAGAAGGGAAGCTAATCGGCGTTATTCTAAACAGGCGTGAGTCATGCCATTCCTGAGTAGTCAGAACAAATAGAGGAATAACCGCACATCGCCGTTGATTCACAGGAAGAATCAACAGGACTATTGATACCGTTTGTCCGTGGTTGATCAGGTGGTCCCTGACCGTAATTTCCGAGCTTGACAATCGGCTTGCGTACGTTTCGAGGTTCGAACCACAAACCTTCTAGTCCATACTTTCGCGCCCTAACCGCTGAGCTCTCTCGAGCTAGGTCAGTCTCGCTTCACAGTAACTTAGTCACCCTCTACGTCTTAGACTGGATACATAATCTTTTCATAACCTGCTTTTAAATTGAACTGGTTCGAAGAGTCAGGCTCTGTATTTTAGAGGCTGATTTCGGGTCCTATGCCTCTTGAATAGGCGAAATACTAGTTGAAATCTTCAGTTAAGTTGGTCTTCATGACGATCCAATACCCAGTGATATTTGTTTCATCCTCTAGCCCCTCCATCTGTGGCAAAATGGACTGGTTCAGCACTTGCGATACTACAGTGATACCTGTATTTCACTGGTCGGATTCCAGTACCTGAGGCAGCATAGCATTATAGCTGTTACCTCAGTGGACAGCTCAAGAAACCGCCACCTCTCATCTAGCAATTTCGTTGGGTCATTTGGTCAAGAAATCAATCCAGGGTGGGAACATCTGAGCATTTCTTGAACGATGGGGTTGTCCGGCATGTTCAGAACACCCGAATTGATAAATATGACTCCAAAAGTTGTCCGGTAAAACCAGTTTGTCCGTCAAAACCTACATCTGAACCACTGAAGCTACCAGTAGAGGTAGCGTTTTTGTGAGTGTGACATTCAGTGAATAATCGGTGACCGTCGTGTAACAAACGCCTATTTACACGTGCATCTCAGGCCTTAAAGCTTCTTTTGTATATAAACATATATATACGTACATATATGGATATATATATATATGCATATATATATAATGTACTAGAATCATTGGACGTCATCGACATCAGACCATTTGTTAATGTGTATCATGTGCATCGTTGCAAAGTACATTCAGGGACACATTAGACTTTAAGAGGAAAGGGCATTAGACCTGAAGGTTCTTCGTGTTTTTTGCCACACACGAAACCGTGGTTCCCACCGTGTTCTAACATAACGAATCATCTTTTCTGTGCCTAACTAAATTTGGTATATATGGCTAGGACCTCGTGAGAACGACTTCACACGTGTTTCCGACAACGGCTAGGATCGTTCAAGATTAGATTGGCAACCTAGTAGATACATGTTTGCAAACAGTACGGCACGCCATATGTCAAGCATACCCCAGTCGATGGCTCTGAATAATCAGCTGCCCGAAGACATCAGTTAACTGGCGCGAGACCTGTTAGCTCAAGTCTGTGGCCGTTTGTCTGTTGGCAACAAGTTAGTAGCGTCTCTGAAACATCGATACCACTTTACTTATTTTCTGTGTTTTGATTATATTGGGGAGGTAGACTGACGTCCACTTACTCAACCGTCATCATCCTCAGAAGCACTCTGATCCAATACAACTTCAAATCGACTTAGCGCAGGAGAACTTTGCGAGCAAACAGTACGTGAATGTTGTGACAAACTACAATCCCAATTCCAGAAGCACACTGCCTGGAGAAAACTCACCAGGTGGGAGCATGACTTGTTCGTTACGAACAAGCGAACACCAAATTACTAAAAGATCGTGGCATTTAAGGACCAGTCTTCAAGTTGAGTCTAGGTTATGTTTTCGGCGCTAAGTGATTGTTTGACGTTGTTTCTATGGCATGAATGCCCGATCGAACGAGCATCATCACTCTACGCTGTTCGGCTGCTTGATGGTCGAATCGACAGTTGGTGTATCGTACTTTAATTCTTAAAGACCCTTACTCGGACAGCATGACGTGTAAAGCATGGTTGATGGATGCTTGAGCAGATGGATGGATGGTTGGACGGCTCGTGATCCTCTTCAAATGTAAGTTCACCGCGCTACTGATAACCTGTACTTAACCGAACGGTACTGCAGAATGCCTGACGTATTCTTGGGATCCCAACTGAATGGTGCGAGGGATCACACTCCAATAATACTGGAGCATTTGGATATGGGGATGAGTTGTAGGACCATATGTGTAAAACTCATTTGCAAAGTGATGTGGCTTTGACGTGAGGCACAAATGAATCCAGCTGAGTCGTGTACAACTTGGGTTCAAGTAGAACACAAGGTTGACGGGAACTCGGAGACTGAGCCTACTTGATGAGCCCATCGAGTGGCGAAACTGGTCTTGAGCTTTCGAAGAGTTCTCACCAAGCTAAAAATTGGTACGTTTCGTCAACAAATTAAATCTCGAATATCTTGCCAACTGAAACATGAGGCGGCATTCGCGAAGCACATTCGGTTTATTCTTGCGGGTATTTTGAAATGTTGAATAAAGCAAAACTGCCACAACAACGCCAGCTTAGCTTTCCCAACACTGACCCTATTCGGTACCGGACAATTAGATGTATCAGCAGTCACCCCGCCCCACAACCGTCCCTTTCACATACGGTAACCGAACGCCTGTTGTTCACCAGCCACATCCAGCATACATAACCTTCGTATATCTTTAGTCACTGAATCATCCGGATACCTGAGGGCCACAATCCCGAGGCATCCATCCAATGCCTGTATAACGGCAGTTACCAACCTTATCAACCGGACACCGTGCATGTCTCGTCACCCGTTACTATTATCAACTCGAACCATCTACAGTGTGAGGTTGTGGGCCATATTAGTTCAGCCGGCGATCCCAACAGATATCGTCCACTACGCACTCTGACCCCACTGCCGAGTATATCAGTATCATATTTCTGTACATTCTTCAATAGCGACAGATGGTACTCGTGAGAGTGACAAAAGGCTCAGGGTGAGTACATTAGTGCCCTCAATTTCGTGCCATACTGGGACCAGTAGGTGACTGTGCAATTTTCCATCCATTTCCGTCGTTGAGCAGGTTATTCACGATTGTTTTAACGCCCACTCCCGAGATCCTGCATTCACGACACGTCAAACCGACCGTATCATTCTCTTCCAGCTATTGCCCTGGATAGCTAGAATGATGACGGTTAATGGTCAAGATCAGTCGAGACCAATAGCAGAAAAAGCCTTGTCTGGCTTTACAGCGACAGCCAACGGGTTCCTCATTACTTTTCTGTTGGACGGACTGACCTCCATTTAAATCCTATACATTTGATGTTACGCTTGTCGGTAGTCGTAAGCAACACTTCCTACCCGTGCGAGTTGCTCATATGGCCTTGAAATGCGTCGTTGAAGTTCTGATGATGTTTTGTGTAACTGAATGATTTCCTTGAAGACTGCAGCGGTATTTTGTAAACTCAGGCAAAGCACCATTGCCGAGCCGGCAAACGTTGCCTGTAAACCTATAGAGAACTATCAGACAGCTTAAATGCAGGTAATTTCTCATGTGGTCTCCTCATATCTCATCTTGTTTCAAGTTATGGGTGGCGGTAAGCAGTGAGGAAAGGTATCATCTAAACATATTTCAATATGAATGGTTCCAGTATATTCTTTTCAAATCTCCGAGCTATAGAGTGATGTTGAGTGCGCTTGAATTTTGCCTTCTAACCCTTCTGTTGCGCAGTCAGCGAAAATGCTACCTGCAGTAGTTTTTCTCCACAACGAATAGAATGAGAGTGTCGTATTTGTCGTATGGCCTACTGTCTTTGCAACAAAAATCGTCGGTCCGTTGATCTATGGTAGAACTGTTCGACAAGTTAGTGGTGCTCTGCGAAATTCATAAATTTTGGTCCTTGAATACAGTATCTAACAATGCCAGTTTTCAAGCTGTCATGAACAAGAATTCAGTAGTTCTAGAAATGTGTGTTTCGCCAATTTGACTTTGGTGTACTCGTATGAGACGCATGATGATGCTTTGGGTAATTTAATTCACGAGTCGGATGTCCTACTGTCTTTGCAACAAAAATCGTAGGGTGTCGAAATGTTTTCAGCATCCTTATGGGTAGTGTATTGAGAATTCCGTTATTCTAGAAAAGGGAGTGTGCCACCAGTTTAACTTTCGCGTACTCGTATGAGACGCGTTTGCGATTCTTTACGCAGTTTAATTTGCCAGTTCACTTGGAGCTGTCTATATTACCGTCTCCAAATTTCTACAAGTTGCGGTCCAGCCCAACGTTACAGTTTTAGCATTGAATTCGAAAGTGGGAGAGGAGCTCTTGAAGGGTACCTAATTAATGGCTGTTCAGGACGTTTCACCGAACCCATAGTCTATACGAGTGGAAAGCAGTCAGTTAGTCTATTCTTAACCGTGGAATCGGGTAGGTACATGAAGCGGCCAAGTCATTCTTCAAACAGGGAATTGACTTAGCCACTCAGCGATTAATCAATATCGGCCACCACGCCACGCAGTCGACTCAACCACGATATTCAGACCGCACTCTCATCCCTCTCCACACTTCCAGCTACTCAACGCCAAATCTACGTAAATGGAACTGCCGCAGACAGAGCCGGCAATGCAAGGATAGACAGATGCGTAAGTTCGAACAACCGCTTTCCGTTACTCAATGCTCTGGTAGGGTCACGGAATAAATGAAACCATCCACCGATTCCTGTAGTGTAGATAACTTGTCAGATAGACCACAGAGTGAGGATGAGCATCGAAAATGGACTGGACTTTGCAGTGGGTAAAATAATACACAGGGCATAGAAAATAATCCCTAGTGTTAAATCTTCGTTTCAAACTCTTCCTTCAGGGGAAGCTGAGAGGGTACGGGTGCAATTGGCCATGGTGCTAAAACCCCAACAAACGGGAGATCCGAAAATTGCACCGTCAGATCGGAGAGCGTTGAATACACTGGAACAAGTGGACAGTATTTTCAGTAAGAAGGCGGATAAAGGTAAGGGCATAGTAGTAATGAACAAGAGCGACTATCTTCAAATGGTCAAGCTGGTCAAGGACATGGGGCCGATGGACCCCACTGACAAGTTGCCAATGGAACTATTACTTCAATGATGACTAAGCGCGAAGTTGAAGTTGGTAGGTATTCAAGATCTCTAATAAACCATTTTGAATAAGCTAGATGATATAGGTTGTACCCAGAATGTATGATTCAACCACGACTCTACGGTCCGTCTAAAATCCACATGGCAGACAAATAGTGGGGAGTATAGGCTCGCCACCACATGAGATCGTCAGATTCTTAGCTGCCATCTTAAATTCACACACGACGAAATTGATCACATTCATTGTGTATTCGCACGACCCTGCCAATTAAATCGCATGATTTGCTTTGGAGATAAACAAAGACCTCATCAGTTTTGACGTCATCTGAATGTACACAAAAATCACCAGGGCGGATGCTTTGGAGGTAATCAAGAGTTGTTTACTGGCAGACACACTGAAGGAACGGACGCAGCTTTGGGTGAATAAAATAGATGAGTACATAATAGTGTTTGAATTTTGACCAGTTTGTTTTTGACACAGCTGTTTGCTCAAATGGTGTTACTTCTAAACAAAACGTATTGCGATATCTCGGATGTTGTCCCGAATGGAACATGCGGCGACCTGGTGTGGCACATTCAGTTCAAGCGGACGGTCACAACAGAGACCTTGGTATGGATTCAGTGGAGCATTCTGTCACGACCGCATTCGTATGCAAATGGGAATATCTGTCTGACTCCGTCCAATTTGCTTTCAAGTAGAACATGAGGTTGACGGGGATCCGGGGACTTTGCCTACCGGATGAGCCCCAGGACGTGAGAAACGGTTCGTGGGCTGTCGATGTGTTTTTAGCATCCTTCTGTGTAGTGTATTAAGACTTCTGTATTAAGACCTCAGCATCTCGACTGATCCTGTCTAGTCGTGGGCAGGCTGGAATTATCCCAGCCTTCGGGTGGCATGGCGGCTAGGCACCGAAAGAGTGTTACAAATGAACGAGTCAACTGGGGGCTGTCTATATTCCCATTTCCGGCCGAAGCTTTTATGAGATTAAGAGCTCTTGAAACAGACCCATTTAATAGTTGTTCAGGACGTTTAACCAGAATCCCTCGTCCAAGCCACTGGAGAGCATTCAGCTAGTCTATTCTTAAACTTGAGATGAGGTGGGTTCATGAAGCGTCCAAGTCATTCCTCAAACTGAGGATTTACCTAACCACTCAGCAATTGACCGATATCGGCCATCAAGCCAGTCGATTCAATCACGATATTCAGACCGCAATCTCACTCACCGACTTCCAGCTCGATAAGCGCGTTGCCTTCATTTTGTTAGCATATGGGGAGAGATGGTCATTGCGCTTTTGAGCAGGCAGTTATTTTGGAACTGGTTATTGATTGCTTGTTTTGGTGAGGAATCGGTTTCCATGCATCAAGGAAGCCGCGTCATTATAGCTAATGTGGATTTTGTTTGCGCCGTTGCTTGTAATGACGAAACACTTCTGTATCTTAAGTAGCAGCCCAACTGATCTCATATTTGATCACTTAAATGCACGGACCTTTGTGTGAGGATCATTGCCCGGTGGGTGCTTCTGCCCAGCTCCAGTTGAATCTCACGTTCGGACCATTTGGTATGCAAGCAAGTGGTTTGCACAGCGTGATTGAGTGGCTGCCTGCCTGAACTACGAATCCATTACAGCAGCTGCGTATTAGGTTCAGCTCCCACGAAATGAAGCTGTCAATTAGTTATTCCGATAAACTGTGCTGTGCCGCCCCTGTCGAATGCCGTTCCCAACACAGAAACATTGGCTGAATTCCCAAGCGGTATCCTGACAGTGAAGCACATATGGGAGGAAGGCGATTCAACAATCTCCTGAAAGAATTTTCCTCCTCCCCATTCAGTGAACGGGTATAATCATAATAAACTCACCGCTTTAGACAATTATCATTCTGAAATTCGAACCATTCCTTGTCCTTCTTGCTTGTCTCTCTGAACATGGTTTATCCCCACTAATGGCATCGGTAGAAGATATTCAAGGCTTCGAAAATGATGCGTCTAATGCTTCAGGAATGAATGAAGTCGGATCCGAAGCGACATGACGGAATGTCGATTTTCTGGTATGATTCGGAAGCCTTTGAAAATATACTGGCGATAACTACAAAGTAAGTTGAATTTTTTCTTGAATGTTATGTGGCTGTTACACGACTTTTCTATCAATAAACTTGTTTATCTCAAAGTGAGCTTGGATATTCTGGGGAACAGAATCCCGGTGCTCACTCCAATGTTGTGTGAACCACAAATTTTCAGGCTAGCCGCACTTAGTGAGTGAGCATCGGGGTTTTGTGGATTACGGTAATGCCAAATCGATACATACTACTTGGGTGTTTGCTATCCTCGTAAGCTAATGCGTATAATCGGCCTAATTCGAGCTCGGCATCAAAGTAAACAGGTTAAACCTGTTGGAACCGAAAACTTTGCCCACTTCTCGAAACACTATAAATGGACATTAAGTAATTTTCAGATTTGTATGGAGAATTTAATAGTCCTACGACGTCATCTCCGGAAAAACACCGGGACGGCCTAATGTGAACAAGCTGCTGTCTTGTATCATTCGTGCGTGATGTTTGCAGTGAATTCCTAACACCCCTATACCAAATTGTTTCATTGTTGGTTGATACAGAACGCATGACACTCATACAATAGGTTTATCGTTCACCACTTCAGTATACGGTCATATGCGTGATTACCAAAGAAATAGGTGAGGTATTGGAAAACAAAACATACGTCGCGATTGATGTACGACAAGCATACGGCGACGACAGATTGATTGTTTCGTCAGGTGGTCTATGCGGGTATTCTAAGTAGACTAGGTAACCGAATGTCTGTTAGTTGAACCTGGAGGCGTTCGAACGTATTAGCAGGCGCAAACCTTGGTGGCAGCGGACGAAATATCGGATGAGATGCAGGGGCACGGTGCTCCGTGGGAGGCCTTTGCTGTCGGTCCACCAGGCCAGTTACTTCGTAGGGCCAGACACTTTTCGCGATCAATGAAAATACTATTGTTCTTCACAGCCAGTTCAGCTTCTTTGGCACTGCGGAGTCGAAGCAGTTCTTGTAGTACATCTTGTGCACGGCATAGTTGTTCGTTCAATTGTCGAATCGTATCTTTGAGCTGAGCCACCTCACATTTGAGTCTGCAATGAAAAAATGATGTGGGTCTAGAGTTTGGGACCACGGCACATGCGGTCTGTTTTGGTGAGAGAACATACTGTCGGTCTTATTAAGAATCAAATGCCACGTGTTAATGCGAGGCTGGTGTCATTGTTTCCGAATGGCAGCAGTCATAACAAAGGATTCAAACTAGCTTCAATCACTCGACAGTTGCCAGTTGTATTCACATGAGTCCCAAGAACATTTTCACCCATACCCGTTCCTCATAATTCGGCTACTTGATAAGCATTGTAGAAGATTCTGGTGCCCATCTATTCCAGTCATGATTACTGGCTTCAAATAGCAAAATCGAACCGGTTCCTAATAAGACAACGTAGTGGTTCCGTGAACTTGATGATAATTGCTTACGTATCTGCACTGTCGGACGTTGTCGATTGTGTTGAATTGCGTGCTTCGATTTCGGAGTGACTCGGTGCGTTACCCATCCAGTGTTTATGGTGGTCGGTCGGTCGACCGATATCAGTCCTCGGTCACGTGCCACCTATCAAGATGTAGGTGGTATGATGATGGACAACCCGTGAGGAACTATCCATGGTGCAAATTGTGGATCACAAGAAACTTAACTGTTGCAACCGTATTACGGCCGTTATTATGTATTTGCTCGGTAGGCGTGTCCGTGTGGATGAATGCATTGTGGAAAATAGTTGTTCAAATGATAACTTACTGCATTTGGGCTGCATCACATACGTGTTCCATGCCTGGACGTCGGAGACGGATGTTGAGTCGACTTGTAGCCGTTTTCAAGTAGGCTTCTTTAGCTCGAATAGCATCTTTCAGAGCTTCGATTTCGCGTTCCGTGTCGAAGACTTCTTGCAACGTCTGTTGAACGAAATTTAGTTGAAATAAGCATTGGACCAGCGTGGACACGTTCTATTTTACACTTAAATAGGACAAGCTTCTGGTGTTATTCAACCCTTCACTCTTGCAAGAAACATCGTCCACAAATTTTCATTTTTGTGTTTGCTCGTCTGTGTATTTTGGATTATATATATATATATATATATATATATATATATATATGAACACATATGTTCACCCTGTCAGAAGGATGGATAAAGAGGTGTATTGCTTAGTGGTTCAGTGTCCCGCTGGTTTCAATTTACAGACTCTGAAACCTCCAGCGCCATCCCAAATCATTATGGGCCGAAGAATTGTGTTTGAAACCTTGAACTGGCGTCACTTTGTGCCTCAGTCGGATACAGCGTACTAAATGTAACCAGTCGACAGGAAGGAACCATGAGGCCTGGGAAATTGCCACGTTACCCAAGCCTAGACAGGAGCAGTCGAGTTGGTGAGGTTGGATTCGAACCACGGACCTACCGATCCGTAGTCTGGCGCCTTAACCACTGAGTTATCTCTAGGCCGAAAAAGGCCACCAATGTTATTCTGGTACATCAATCATAATGTGCGTTCGCCCTTTATCAACCACAGAATAAGGTCGATCAACCCAAAACTACTCAGTTCCACATACAGTCCACTCTAGATATATATGGCAATCAATCAGGCCGAGTGCAGTTATGTCGCGATGGGCTTGCAAGTCAAACAGTGGATTCATGGAACACCCAAGACTCCATTTTGGAAACGGGAATGGTAATTTCCGAGAATCTAAGATTGCGAGGTTCATTAGGAGTGACGAAAAGACTTAGTGATGACGGAACTCAGATTCATCTGTCTTAATAGAGAAATAGAATCTCACTCGTAGATTCTAATTTTAGTTTAGGGTGCTCTGAGTAGTACTATTTAGTAGTGCCTTGTCCTAAATATTGTCCCCCTCGATTTTGACCGTCCCCAAGATCTGGTGTAATTTGTTCGGCCCTCCCAAGTTGTTATGAACGGAGTGCTGCTGTTGTATTCGTATTTTCAATAGACATCTATACACACGTCTACTCAACATAACCCGGTCTCGATTTGTTCCATCCGTTATGCTACCTGTTCACAATTAGGACTATAAGACGAGCTGTGTTTGAGTTAGCAACTAACTTGAGAAACATTACAGCCACTTATCAAGCCTCAGCATTACGCGAAATTCCCAGTTGCCTTTCTCATGACCCTTCAAATTTAGCTCTTCGAAGCGTGATTGTTCTCGACACTTTCTGTCATAGCCATGTTGGGGTTCACGAGTTGTGGTCTGTACGAAATTCCACTTCATTGACTGTACGACTCAGTTTGTTCAACGTGAGAAACCTTCACTCATATGACCACGTTTGCTTTCTATCAAACGAGAAGGAAGTGAGAACTAGATCATCCGTATAATTTTCACTATACTCTGACGTGCATTGGAGTCTGACGGACTCTCAACATGGGCGTAACCTTGGTTCGTTTAACTTTTTAGCATTGCATTTTAGCAAACCGACTCAAAACCCGAATTAACTACTCAGTTTCACACATGAATATTCACTTTTTGGAGAGGAGAAATTTAGATTTTGCGGCCGATCCCAAACGGAATAACCAGGCAACTTAAAACATAACACATACTTATAAACACAGCTGATATGAATGCTTCAATCCACTCACGTTAAATCAGCGGGCTCTTACTGAAAACAATCTCAACTCACATGTCCCAGGCTGGCTTGGATTTGGTTACGAGCATCGGTCACCTCCCGAATTCGTTGTGCTAACGCGGCATTCACGTCGGCCCAGCGTTCGGCCAAAAACTGGCCGATTTGTGCCAGATTGTTCCCTATGTCCTCTCGTAATTTTCTGCTGGCTGCTCGCTCAGCCCGACTGCGACTAACGATGTTGTGTACGTGTTGATTCCAGGTTTCCGGAACCGACTGACTGATTCCGTGAGTGAAAGGAAAAGACGTGACTGTCGTTGAAACCGGTGTTCCAGGGTCAATGATTATTAGTGATCGATGCAAGTCGACAAACGATAAGTAATTTCCCAGAGCTTGACCTCTTGAAAAGCTTGTGGAGGATATTTAGTCGAACAGACAAGCAGCTGGTTATAACACAGCTCATTCTCATGGTTAACGAGAATCGGCAGTTCGTTACTGATCCGTTCGCCAAGGTGGGCAATCGATTTGGAAACGCTTCATCACGATTAGTTACCAAGACAACCGTGCACTGATGATTTTCTTATTTCCCATACGTAGAACGGAAGACGGTCTATTAGCGGCTCACGTAGAAAATCTACCGGAGTTGGCCTGTGTCCGGATGGTGAATCATGAGTGGGGTCAATCAGCATTTTGAATCAGTCTGTGACGACAACGGCCAAGGTATACTAGATGGGTATCAGCGAAGCGCATGGGACACGAATTAACTTGGACTAGTCACAATGAGGACACACTGTCTCCTGCAAATCTTGTACCAAGCTCGGTAACCAGTTTAACTAAGCGGAAGAAACGACGTAGCAATCATCTGGGGCTATAGCTTATTACTTTTATGATTATAACATTATATTAGTAGTAGTAAAGTAGTAGCCGTGTACTATTAGTGTTATAAAACGTGCAGAATTAACCGACAAATTGCTGGAAATACATCGAAGAGCACAACCAACAAAGCCTGTCCCGCACGCAATAAACCATCACATTATATGCGGTACCTCCCAGGAGGAACTGAATTCAGTAAACTGATAGACTTCCTTCAGATGAGTTAAACAAGACCGTCGACCTCATCGTCTTGTAAATAGCGGAACGCAAATTTGTTATTGAATCGGTGTCGACCAACTCCTAAGACTGCGAATTTTAAGCTGCATATTTCAAACGCTTAAATGAGTAGCACTGTCAGAGTTTAGTTGATAGCGTCATATATGTCTTACTATCGTTGTATTGTGCATGATCAAGTCACAGACAGGTGGTTTCGAGAAAGCATTCAATCTACTGAATCCCGTGAATGATGCAATTTTTCCGACATTGAACACCAGTCATAGTTTAGATGTAATTTATGGAATGTGTTGTTTATGTCTGCTGCTGTGATTTGGTAAATTGTTTTCTAAACCAATGTGTTGTGCCGTTATGTCTGAAGATCAACAGCGTGTCTGTTCCATCAAGGATATCGAGTAATATCCATTCGTTTTTTTTTATTTCGGGAAGTATGATAACCTGTCAGCAGTGTCACCCACCATGTATGTAACGGAATATTAGTTGCTCGGGTGCGTTCGCTGCTGGTTGATCAGGCGGTTGTTGATCCGCATTCTGACCTCGACAACTGGCTTGCAAACGTTACGTCACCAATCCAGGTGACGTCTTTATTGGCGTACTGGTGATATCATCTCGATTGGTGACGAAACACTGGTAGGCCATTTGCTACGCTCAGTGACCAGATTAACATCAACCGAACCAATCATAAAGAACGGATGTGCAGCAGTTGTTGTCGTTACGTAACAAGAAACCTGGTTGTATTCAGACAGCGTGAATGTCTTACTTTGTTTAGAAAGCCGTGATGCCATCGGAAGTGCTCACCTGATGAACTGTAGCAACATCGGTTTGGGTAGTTTCGGTTGCATAGGGGAACATTCACAACGACTTGTGAATCCAAAAATGTAACGCATACCACAGCACTAAATCCATCGACTGTATGGTCCTTCAGTGAGGACTATGTTTCTTCCCACTAAACAACTTCTATAGTCTGGCCGGTATCTTCTTTGTGGTGTTCATTGTTCGTAAACATTCTGCATCCTTCACGGTATTTGCTGTTTGCACGTCCAACATGCATACAAACCATAGAATAGCCTGCACGAATGGCCGCCCAACGTAGTCTCATTGTACGCGACCTAAACTACATGCTAGTGTTTCCTAACCGGATCGTGTCTGACCTTAAGAAGCTTGCTTTTGGGGGTAAATCACCTATTTCCACTTACCGGTACATTTACTCATTCTGCTATTTTTGTGTCATCATGCTGAAAACCTATCACCCATTACTGAGTTGAATCGCAGGTTCGAATTGTCGGTTTCTGGTGGAGTTGTACCCTACTTTACCTACCGACGAGAGTCTCTAGAAAAGGATTTCCACTGATCAAGAGCCTAAACGTTTTTATTTACCAGTTCAACAATCCTTCGGTTGGGCAGTCAGCGGTCGCCTACTTCGAAAAACAGTACTCAGTCACTTCATCTTTAAAAAGGTCTATCTACCAATGTTCAACTGCCCAACAGTGATGACCTTCTCCGGTGAAAACTCACCACTGTTCGATATTTTCCACTCCTTCGTAGTAGTGCACCCCGGCTGAGCTGTTTTTCATTCCAACCGCGGTTTCATCCAGTTGTTGCGCGGTGAATTTGTTTTTCAGATCTACCTCCATCTCGTGTTGAGCGGCACGATTGAGTCTAGGGAAAGGTATGAAGTTGGGCTTGGTAGGTTACACATTTAACTTCAAATCGATAGTTGATAAGGAACGGAATCCAATTTATTTGGACATGCCTATAACATTTCGAACCAGATGCCCTCATTAAAAAATCTAGATTACGATCTACAGTATTTTGTTTTGACTCATTAAATGCTTCAGTAAATAAGTTCCTTTCTTTAGGAGCAGAAATGATCCATAGGATGAGGGACTTCCGCTTCCGGTTGGTAACCCGTAAATGAATTTGTTGCCCAGGTAATCTCTCGAATGAGGACCGCGAATGTCCGTAGGCGTTACCAATGGATTCCTTGTGCGACTTTTACAGTCGGTCGTAAGTTGCTACTTTCCAGGCGTCCCAAGGACTTAGTAGAAAACAGTCTGACATATCTTGAAACCCCGAACTCAACTAAACGCAGCGTGAACGAAAAGACACGCCGGAACGTGAAATCGAACCACACAGCTTAACTGTCAACTAAGTCTCACCAAATTCCCTTCTGCTTTTCGCAAAAAGACTACAAATGTCCCGAAGTCTTACTACATTTCGCTGAATCAGACCACCAGTCATGTAATCTAGATTGCCTTGAACCGACATCTCGGAGTACTTCCCAGGAGGATCCGTAACTTTCCTTTACGCGATAGAAAAAATGATTTAGGTAACGATTTGGAAGCTGTATTAAAAAATGCAACTAAATCTACGGTTTGCTTACTCCAGCTGCGTATTGGCACGATCGATCAAATTTCGTAGCATTTCTTGGGCACGTAAGACCGCCTCGACCTCCTAAAAGCTCAAAAAATGGCAAAAAATGTTAATTTAAATTCAAAAATAGCAAAAAATGTAATGTAAAGTGTGAAAAAATGTAACCATGACATCCTGGTTTGCCAAAGTATGCAAACCAAAAAAAGCACTTTGCACGTTGGACAAGTTACCAGTGGTGCACTTGCGTACAGCATGTTACCGATCGATTTCTTTTATGTGACCTTGAGCCAGGCTTGTGACAACCTTGACGCATACGTTCTGCCAGTCTATGCCTACGCAGTGCCACATGGTAGTAGGACTGGCATTGAAACAAGAACAGAACAAAATGCATACATTGTTCGCCAAACACTACGCGCACAGAGCCAACAACTGATGCGCGTATGGAAGTGAGTTAAACGTTCGTACGGAGTTTTGAACCTATATGTACTAGTCTGCTTCACTGAACCTCGTCGCTCAAGAACTACTGAGACGTCCATAGACTGCATGAACTTACGGGTTATGGTTAGCCTTCAGAGTAAGCTGCAATCATCACGAACCCCTGTCGCTTTGTCCAAACCAAGGCAATTAGATAGTTCGTTAAGGTACTACGAGAATTACTGAATACGCATATCAAAATTTGGTCTTCAAGCTGTGTGCGATCTGCGAAGAGGATTCGCGACACCCGCAAAGCCTTAATTAAGAGTATCCCGCGGAAAGTATATCGGGAAACGAGTTATTTGACAGACTCATGTCTGTTATTTCTCTACGATTAAATTTGAAAGGGCACATTTTAGATTGAGCGATGTGTAGTGCACTTTTACATCTGTTGCGTTACTCGTGTTCGTACTTAGAAAAGAAACACTACAGAATGAAAGACCAACCTATCCCATGGTCGTTGGCTTGTTCGCTGAGCTGGGCAATTTGATTGCATCAAATTTGATTGCAATCAAATTGCCCAGCTCAGCGAACAAGCCAACGACCATCTACGCTACCTGAGCTACCAACATTTTCCTCTATAGAAAACCTATCCCATAACAACAATTACTTGTAATGTGTTAAAAATCCATGTTGACTAGCGTTCGATGAGTGAATTTTAGGACATGGAAGGCTACACTGTTTGACGCGATCAAAAGCTACTGGCTGCAATGAATGCTTAGGGAAATAATAAAAAAACTGATCAGTTCACTTGGTCTCATAATCTAATACGGAATTATGGGATGTTGAAACGTGATTTTTGATATCTCCAAGACAGGGTAAAAAGATGCTCCAAAAGCACGTTCCTCACTTAATTAGATCGTTATTCTACGTCACACGGTTCATTCCGATGGTTACTGTGACTGAGTACCGTGAATGTCCTCCAACTATCACTCCGGGAGTCAAACAATTTGTTTTCACACCGATACGATATGGTCATTATGCTTGAGGTTGAAACAACACATCCATATTTCGTAAATTTGGCGAAAGTTTAGCAGGGATCTTCAGAGTTTACAAGAATGAGTGCCTGGCAATAAGCACCAAAGTATGGAATGGATGTGGCTACGACAGCTTAACGCAGCATTATCTTTTCTCGACGAATTCGAATCAGAAAGTAGGCTGTAGGTGGCGTGGTTTCGTCCATCTTAGTGGACCAAGCCCCGTTCTGATTATAATCACACGGTCTATCCTTACCCTTGTGTTTTTCAGTTGGTATAATGGTCCCTGAAGAAATCAGGTTTAAGTCAGTTTTTTGGGTCAGAACAGCATAATTTTAGTAGCGGGGTGCTCGTTGTAAAGAGGTTTAGTTCTATTTAGAACGTTTCCCTGAGAAAATTATTGTGGCACAGGGAAGGGAAGTGGCCTTTTGAAGAGAGGTAGGCCCCGGGGATGGATATTCGGCAGGTAAGTTCACAGTGAGCATTTCCACCCAGATTTCTGTAGATTTTCTTAAGTGGGACCACCTCATGTCTGTCTTGAGGACCTAGGATTTTGTTTCATAATGGATGATTTTGTTCCTGCAAAAAGCCCACGAAACGGACCACCTAGCAAACTTTACAAAGAGCTCAGATGATTCAAGGGGGACCTGAGAATTCTTATTAAAACACATAATATCAAGACCGTTTGAATCCTGTTTAACCCAGTTAGCCTAGCCAAGCGAATTCAAACATAGAAAACCAATGCTGATCCTCAACAGATGCCGAGATTAACTTCAGATTGATATATATATATATATATATATATATATATATATATATATATATATATGAACTCATGGCAGGCCTGTTGCCTAGAGACCCAAAGAAGCAACCGAGGCCTTCGGGAAACTGGTCATAAGAACGAAGGATAGGACTGGTGGAAGCACAAGGGACAGCGAACTGTACTGGCGAAAATTATTTACATGGGAGATGGAACATGACGCAACTATCGGAAAAATGATCCGTTACTACTGTTCTCCATACACAAACATCAAGACGGACACACTTAAACTAGGAAATATGAAGTAAGGGAGTCTCTGGATGAATGTTGTTCCCATACGAAATCATGCTAACCGATACACCGAAACCAACCACCACTACGAACAAAGAATTGCCAAATTGAACGGACAAGTCCGACAGAACCGATTGTCAGCGGGGCGATTGAGCACAACACCGACTGGACAAAGATTACTAGGGCACGAGGCGAAGATTTCAAGGTTGGAGGTCATCTGGACATCAACCACTAGAACAACGTCAACCAATTAAAAAAACAATAAAACAATGACCAGCCGGCCAATCATAACCAAAGGTTACGCCCGGGTAACAAGAAGTATACGAGCAGAATAGCATTAACTGGCGCCTACACACCGACACCTCGCTGGACAACGATGCAACCTTAGTAACCCAAGCATTGATGATGTCCTCTCTAATAATGACGAAATGTTTTTGACCTAATTGCTCATGGTAGTGAACAGAATGGCAGCCACAAAAGTCATTGCATTACTGATAAAGCCGTTCCCTATGCACGCCTAAATGGACTAACTTTATAAGCAACCCGCGCCCTCCAAGCAGCACAATCAGAGCTTCTTGCTTCTCATATGAACAATAAATGCATTCCCATTAACCTAATGGACTCAGTTATATTGAGTCTAAATGTAATGTGTCAGGATTGATAAATTACCCGGAACACCAAGAGAAACAACCCTGCGAGTGTTACCTGTAAAATAACAAGCCCACGGCTTATATTTGTCAGACCCACTTGGGTCACTGGGAACAAGTCACTAATAACTGGCTGACTATTCGTAAGTAGCAAGATCGCGATCAGATTCAGCGCAAAGCCTTACCAAGCAAACTTTGATTAAGAACGGCAGACTTTTGAGTACTTTGAGTGCTATACGGTTGACTGTTCACCATTCCATTTGACAGTGACCTTGGTTATCTTGGTTATCTTACAGTAAGTACGGCTAAATCAAGAATACATGCATACACGTAGCGAAACTAACAATGATTAAATACAAATGACCTATCCTGACTACATTCTGTGTGACAGAAAGCAAGCATAACGCAAGTGACATTGTTGAAGAAAGCGAGAAAGTCCAATCGGAACAAAGGAAGCTTATGAGGGTATATAAACAAATAGATTACTATTAGTAAGCCACAAGTAGAGTGAGCAACAGCCAAAAAGAGTAAAGCTAACGTCAGTGAACTAGAGAATTTCATCCAAGTCACCGCGTTTAAGGTGGCCGAAGTGGTGACTTGTCTTGGTTGTTTCTCAGAAGACCCATCGTTATTCAGCCAAAATTAGCTGCAGCGATTCAAGAGGAAAAAAGTAGACTGCCAGAAAGCATGAACAGTGCCGCCGTATAACGTGTAAATGGGATTCGAAATTTTTATATACAATTAACCCGGGAACAGAAACTCTCGCTTTTCAAGATATTTCACTGCTGTTAATGGTAATCAAAACCAGTAGGTTGATAGGATTCCAGGAGCAGTTGGATACAGCTAGGCAGCGCACTCCTGACGATTGTTAACAAAATACATGTAGGTACCAATAGAGTTTTTCGCGATGAAGTGAACTAAATCACAGAAGCACTTATAAGAAGTCGGAAAAGCTAGTGAGGCCGAATAATGCCTTTCTTAGATCTACCGATTTCAGAGACCAACGCAGTTCGGCTTTCTTAATGCATGATAGTATTAGATTATGTACGTGCGATTTTGACAAATGCAGTAACAACCAAATACCAAACAGTACCCATTGCCCAAAAAGCTCTGAGGAGAGACCACTGCTCTTGAGTGACCACAACCATGTTCCCCATCGGCCGCTGTTTTCTGAACAGGGGGATATTAGATGCCGAAAAGCTCCACAGCAGAACGTGCTGCTAATGGAGAATAGTTAGTTGATCCTGCCAATTCACTTAAGGACTAGGCTGAACAGTTTTGCGAGGGTTACTTGCAACCAGTTATAACTTTGGTTAAGCCTGCATACAGGATGAAGGACTGTCCAGGTTGAAGTGGAAAACTATCAGGAAGGTCAGATTCCCGAAAATAGTCCCAGAATATCCGAAACCTACTGCGACACTCAAACCTCATCAAAATCGCTGTGGGGAAGCCGTCAAGCATCCAGGCGAGAAAAGCCAGCTTCCGATTGGACGTCCAAGCAGTTAATGAATTCAGCAATGGCCGACGAGTGTTCAGACATGCCCCAGAAGCATAGCCAACAATGATGAGTATTCAGGTATGTCACAGTAGCACGACTGACGATAATGAATGGTCAAGCATTTAACAGAAGCACGGCCGGTGACGATGGGTGCTCACCAAACGTCGATTAGACCACCTGGATCAATGTAAAATCGTCCTTTAAATAACGCGAGGTCCCTTGTTACTTTGGCACTCGCTTGTTCGCGATAGAGCTGTTGTGTTCCTTGTTGGCAAGTGTTTTTCCGACACTAAGGCACTGGCGCGACGACAGCAGTTAGATACAACAAAAACAGAAGGCTTTAATGAGGGCTGACCAAATAGATTGTAGTGTACAGTGTTTGCCGTTTTGGTTGATTTATATGTAAGTATTGGTGATGTACAACCTCACTTACTGGGCTTAGGCTCACGGGCTTTATTTCTGTTTTCCATCCACAGACATTGTCATGAACCCTTAAATTCGGAGAATCACTGTCCCCTGATTCTTTCCTAGTGTACATATTACAAGATGGATTACGTATGATACCGATGTTTCAATAAGGAAATGGAAAGCAAGTTAACCACTTATCTTCCGTAATATGCACGTTCGAAGTGTGTTCAGTCGTCAGGAACGATGGAGCTGCATTCAGTTGAAGGAACATGCAATCCTTACCCAGTGTCCTCAGTACATATGCTCAAAGGGTTGTCTAGCTCTCGGACCACTGGTCGGCTGCATGTGTAAGTGTAGCGCGACCTGGTCTTCGGTCGGCCAAGAATGGATTGAACCATCGCTACCTGTACTGCGTGTGTTCCTTCCATTGTCGTAGCACCGGTTTTATAGAGTGTGAGAGATTCGTGCAGCTAAGGTTGACGAGAAGTGCATTTTCTAACAACTTCGGCAATATGCTCATGAACGCTGGCTTTCCATAAAAACACCTATTTGCATAACGGAAAGTTGGTGGTGTCATTTAACCGATTGCGCACCACATATCCTGTCTCCTGGTCCACTAGGTTAATGTGTAAGACACAGAATTTCACGATCGTTTACAATACTACGCATAAGGTCAGTGTTAGCTGATACTGCGGAGTACATATCAACCTAGTTTTTTTGGTATAAGCACAGTAGGGCGCTGTCTAACAGCAGGCTACCAACACTCGTCATGCGCTATTGAACAGTTTGGTTGACAAATGAAAATTATTTCAAAATGGACAACAAGAGTAGGATTTCTTGAGGTCTCCTGCAGGCTGCAATACCTTTAGCAAGTAAGGAAACTGTTGCGAATGGTATCATGCTGCCAGACGCCCACGCTGCATATTGTGAGGAGGAGAACTAAACCTGGATAGGACGGGAACACGTGACAAAGCTCGACAGCGTGCATGACGTAAAAAGCACAATGCGACATTCAATCCATCGAGCAAGGTCGACAGAAATTGTAGGAGATGGGCACTCAATCCAGTTACATGAGAAAGGGTAGACTTAGGTTGTACAGAACAAACTTATCACAGTGGGAATTATTTGTTGGGGGATATCATTTGAAAAATCCCACTTTTCGGGTCATCTACCGGGCCTATTTTTAATTACCGAACCTGAACCTATGGGCTTTGAAATTAAGAAACAGCGCAGGCTCAACTTTGGCATACTTTATTGATATGTTTTACAAAGCATTTGCATTCCTTCGTGTCAAATACCGCTAAATTGTCAAGCACCTGAACAAGCAATGACTGTGTAACTTTTTATCCCTTCAGTAACATACACACCAGTCAAAGTGTGTAGCCTTGACAAAATTATACGGTTGCATCCTTGTGCTCATAAAATGAGATATTTACCCTAATTTAACACCTCATTGGCCGTTCTTTACATTAGTAGCCAAGTCTGGTTTACAAAATGAGAAACTTCAACCTGTAATTCCGATCATTTTCGTCCTACAATCTCGTCTGACCATAAATTCATTCTGCACTTCAGACTCTAGACATATCCGGCTTTTACAGACTGTTTGTGTCTGGTTTGATTCAATCTCTTACGGTGAATGAATTGCAGCTTTGGATGCACGGTTAGCACCAGATACGTTAAACTTAGACGTCCCCTACTTATAGGGTCAGAATGTTAGAAGTGGCAAGATTTGATACTTCTCGAGGTAATCGGCATTTGAACTCAGTTTCTTAGGATAGAAATCAGAGTTGTCTGCATCTGAGCATTCATCAATATGAGAAGATGGATTCTGGGTTCGGACACAATGCTACCAGCAACCTCATACTCGATGTTGTGTCGGTGTGAATGAGGAAAATGGATGACGTATCGTCCGACATCGCATCCTCACAGAAAAATGCCTTAAGTGAAATCTTTTTTATTCACCCCACAGTATTCATAAACTATAAGTCGTCTTGTCGTTGATTTATTGGTTGAGCCAGTTAACGTAATTGAGAACGCTTCATCACTAGTCCAGATGGCATTAGTAATGCGCGGCTGAAAAGCGAAGCGCAGCAGTGAGCAGCTGTTCAGAAACTTCTCTAAGTCTGGTGGACCTTTCGTCCAATAAATCTTTATCCAGTGAGCCCATTAGCACCAGAAGGCGCAAACTGAAATGCGTGATTGGACGACGACTGGCTACAGACCTTGTTTAAGTGTAGGGGATTTACACTGTTGATCAGTCGCTAGGTGTCGAGCGGTATAACTTCTAAACACTAACCGGAAGGTCGTTGCCTGAAACTTCTCCAAAGATTCATGAGAGTCGCACTGCTGATAGTTCTCAACCAGTTGAAACGGCTGTATGTGCTCCTCGGCTTTTCAAAGTAGGTTAACTTCATTTTGCGAGATCACCTCATAAATAAAGCCTAAGCTTGAGCGTGTAATTCAGGATTAAAAAATGTTCACATATTCTACGTGGTATGACAGGTTCGAAGCCCGTGAGGGGCAAAACACTTCGCTTCGGGACATATCTGCAACCGTAATACAACGGTACACCCACTATCCGCGCTATTTCGAGCGAACATCGTTTCAGCGTAGGTAACCTCACAAGGACAAATTTCCACTACATGTGGGCAGGACAAAATGACCTCAATCAATCCATTTTTGGCAAGATCAGAGTAATAACACAGAGCTATTTCCTGCACAAGCACTGAAACAACTATCGCAACTGTAGAGACACTGGACAGGTAAACAAAGTTTTTGCACCTGGTCAGGTCTAGCATAGATTTGAAATTCAACCTGAAACTTATCCACAAAAACAAAGGGACCGACAGGTCAGATCCGGTTTAGAAACCAAGTACCTTGTTTCCCCATATGTTTCAAAATATAAGTACACTACTCCGTCCAATAATTCACAGTCTCGGACGGAAAAACTTAGACAAACAAACTATTAGAAGCCAATACAGTTCATTATGGGGTGAAACTATCCTGTGTGAAGGATCTGTACGTTTTGTGCAGTGATATTATTTAGGATTATTCAGTCTGAATTCCTAAGCTTCAAGATTATTGTGTCTGGGTATTCTGTTTTCACCCCATGAACATCGGTAAGAGGCACCGTGCCTGGTGGGCTCTTTATATAGCCTCCACAAGGGGTTAACTACTGGCAGCGTCAAAGTACCCGGTTGCGACTGGCACGGCACAGATTAATAGCCTTCTCTAAACAAAAATAGAAAACCCTGGTGAACGATGTTATTTCGGAATTTCTTGGGGGGTGGTCACTCAGCGGGGGGGGGGGATGACACACTAGGCCATGGCTGCTGGGGAACACTTTCACGAGCTCTTCATGGAAGTGGCATCTCTTCGGTAGGTCGCCGCTTCGGATTGGTTCCTTTGTTCTTGAGAAATTAGCAGAAAATATCCCTCAAGACAATAATATGCCTTGTTTGCAGGTGTAAAAATATTAGTTCATGAGGCAAATTACAATGCGAACCTAATAAATGGTTGGACGGAGTGGCGAATACCGCTTAAATGATATGACAATTTTCTGCATAGTACAGGGTTGAATGGATTACAAACTGGCTATCTTGTTTTTCATCCTTGAATGGGAAGCATATTGTGTGAAAGAGATAAAATTTTGTGTCAAAAATAAATTGGCAAAGCAACGTTATAGCTCTAAAATTATTTACTAGATGCCTCCTCCTCAGGGTTTTAGAAAGGAGCGTTCAACAGTGTGTATCTACACACGAGTACTTTTACATTTCTTGTACGTCCAGTTGTCGTCAACTTAAATTATGAGCAAGAAGTGTGTGACTTCAAATTGTTTTCGCTCGTCGAAAGTTGTTGAGATTATTGTCACCAGTGGAAAGTTAGAATGGTCTCTAACATCCGGCATTCTTCAAATAAAACCTTATGGGTCACAACAATGAAGCAGCAGTGGTTGATCGGCGTTTGCAAGTGGATTTGTAGATAGCCTGAAGGTTTGTGAAAGCTGATGGGTTGTTTGATGTGATGCTTTACAGAAAACAACTGACAGCAGTTAATCGTACCCCATAACTCATGTCACCTGAAACCCTTAGTGCGCTGTTTGAATATTTTGCCTCGCAGCTATGAGAGACCGGTCAGTAATTTAGACATCACTTGCTGAGGTGCGAACAGCTATCACCTCTACAGGGAAATGAAAACAGGTGAATATAATTATCTTTTTGGGCAAGCCCCATGGTTTGCTTCGATGTTTAGATATATTACCGCAACTTAGTCTAAGCGCATAAGTGGTTTGCAATTTCGTGTAAGCGCTGGTGACAGATACAGACAATACGCTCAAACTATTACCATTTTCACTGATAGACGTAAGTACCGTCAAACATATCCATCGCCTCATCCTAGAGCAACACATTCAGCAGTATCAACAGACAATCTCAATGTGCTAGTGACTGTCTCTTTGATCCATGGGCAACCGTTTCTTATAAGGGATGAAGAAAAGTGACACAAAATGGAGACCTGAGCACTTAAGGGACGTGTCAGCATTCTGGAGAAACAGAGCGACTCCGGCAGGCATGTCAATAGTCGTCTGTAGACTGACACCACTAACTTGTTAAAAGGGGCGTCTTTACTCCGATGCTCTGACATTACAAGCCCCTGCTAGAAGGCTTGCTCAGGCAGCCAACGCGCTGGTTTGCGTGATGGCATCACGTGTACCTCTAAACTGATTGGGGTCATCGCTATACCGCGCCAAATTACTCCGGGCGCCTAAAAACCCGAAGCAATGGACACGATGCATCCATCAAATTTGATCCAACGACCAGAAACAAATGGACTTTATGGAGCAAAAGAAGATGAAGTCTGGAAATATCATAAATCGGAATCACTGTAAACCAACGCATCATGTGGCATGCTAAATAAACTGCGCGAGGTATATTCCAGTCTTTAACGCGATAAGGTACCATTGTGTGTAGCAATATAGCCATTACCGTGCATAGGGGAACGATATTGAATGAGTGCGGTAGTCCCCCAACACATAACCCCACAACATGTGATACCTCATCTCGGAGGAAGGTGATTTCAAAAAATCTAAGTAGATAAGGTATAGGAATTCGAGTAGATGAAAACCTCATAAGGCAACAAGAAATAACCCCCATGTAGCATTTTATGCAACATCAAACTTTGATGATCATCCTTTAGGATATTCACTGTTTTAGGCAGTACCGTCTACACAACGTGAACAGGCATCACTGAATCTGATCTGGACTCATTTGCACAAACTGCATGAAACAAGTGCAGGTGACCGCTTTATAAGAAACCCTCATACAAGCAGTGCTTTCAAGAAGTTAGCAATCTATGAGACGGATCACTGCTGCTGTACGGAGTAGGCACGAGGAATGAATCTGTACTTGCGGACCAAAAATAACTTGCTTTGGCCCCTTAGTGCCTTGCTACTTCCGGTTAAAGAACAGACACTCTTCCGTTTTGACAAGGAAAGGTCAATCAGACAGTTCGACTGCGTTTAATTTACAGAAAATTATAGCTGCATACTGCTACTGCTGTAAACCAGTAATTTGAAAACTGAACTACTGAAAACCGACAAGAACTGAAGAAATCAGGAATAGTTATACATACTGCCTAAATATCCCCATGGTTATACTTATGTATATAGGAAATAATTGCTTCAGTACATCCAACTCCACGTAGTGCAGTTCGAAGTTACGGGATCTGTCGGCGCCTGAGGAGTGAAGAATTACTGTGAGAAAAATAAGGTGTGCCCCCCCCCCCAACAATGCGGTATTCATTTAGGGCGCGGTTGTCTCAGAAATATCATGTTGATACAAGTGACAAAAACGATAACAGTGGACGCAGACATCCGGCCACACCTTTAGTACGACGTTCTTAGATGATTCGAAAGTGGTGATCATGTGATTAGGACTCCATGTGCTTTGAAAATCACACATATGAAACCATGCATTCTTGTGGCAATATAGGAAGAGGGCTCGAATGATTTAAGTAATTTTCATAAAGATAAGATACTTATCTTTCGAAAACCTATCTACGAAGCTTTTACCGGGATGTGCCACAGGAATAGTCATAGGAAAATGCAGTGCTTTCCATGATATCTATCCCCATTTATGGGATAGCCTGTTCTCTGTTGCGATCTTATGGTGAGGGGTAAGGCAATAGAGTGTTACCGACATCAAGCAGACCGAATTGGATCCGAGCTTTATGCTAACCTTAGACAGGCTATCGTTCGGTCACATACTAATGCGCATCAGTGTTTCGACCATTATCTGCTTCTCATGTCGGGCAAGCTGGCAACATTTCGGACCTCGTGCTTCCTTCGAATAGCATGACAGCTAGGCATCAAAAGGGTGTCACAGCTGAAGGATTACTATAATTATTTATGTGAATCACCGATACACAACAAACTATGTCATGGACGCCGGTTGACTTGCTATGAAGATCACCAAAGTTGCTTGGTGAAAATTCAGATGGGATCAAAAAAGGATAGTGTTTCGGAGGTGATTTCAGCGGTGAAACCCAGAAATGCGAGGATGGAAATTTCAGGTGCATTTTGGAGAATATCATTACTGAAGAAGTGTTTGAAGGGAAGAGTGCTTTACTGGCTTCCCGTTATTCCCACGACTACGATGGCTGGACATCAGGAGCCGTCCGAATGCACTATAGCTTATTTCACTTGTGACTACTATTTAAAAGGCAAGTAGCACGATATATTTTGGAAAACATCAAAGTGTGACGTTCGGCTTTTGTTTGTGCTGTTTATACACTTGCCCTTTGCACTCACAATCGTTACAGTTCTAGGCTGCAAGCAACAGACGAACACAAAGAATGAGCGTTGAAGTGCCCAGCCGTTCAGCCAAGCCAACTGCGAAAAATACACTCCCATTCTAGCTCGAGGTAGCAATAAACAGCAGCTGGTTAGAATTAAAGTTTCATGCCAATTGAAATCCCGCAGATGTAAGAAACAGTCGGCAGGCGTGCAGCTCTGGGAAAAGCATCCCGAAGTGGATTACCACAGGATCGCATGCTCGATCCACCTACACCCACCTAAAAGATCCTAAAAATGACGAAAACGCTCGTGTGAATGAGTTGTTCGGCGTCGGGCTACATCTTTGATGGGAGGATGAACTTCTCTTATTCCGGTTGTTCGACCTCTGAATCTTCTCTGTGGAAAACACCCGCTACAGAGAAAACCTGAGCAGCGATGAGCTTACACGGGCAAGGTATCCTATGGGTTTTTTCGTCACCCGAAGTATTCAACAATAATTTAACTATTTACTGAACACAACTGCTATAGGTCTGTCTCAGCAACGACTACTGAATTGAAATACCATTTGTGTGGGACTCAGTTTTGCTGGGTCACAGAAACTCTTTTTTTCGAGTCACTGAGTTGCACTCAAAACCAAGCTACATTCTTGATGGTATTCCACGTCATTCCATGAATAACTGAGCAGTATCGACCGGTGTCACGTCATTCGGGTGCTAGGGACAAATCAAACAACTGCCACTACAAATTCATTTCAGCTGGGTCTGGTCACCGAAAAATGCTATGGCAGCTAAGCAACCTGATAGTGAGCAACAATCAGCTGAAGGCCAGGAGTGCATCAAGCAGTGGTTCCAAAGTATATCTTTAGAATTATCATTCGGGTACCCTCAGTGCTATGCACGCAGTGGGATGATAATGGCATCGACAAAATCTTTAGGGTGTCTTATCATCAGCACAGTGTTCATTTAGTAAACAGAATTTGGTGAGACTTCATCAATTTATCTCACGTAAGATGATAATGAGTTGGCTGAGGATGTCGTGGGCCAAGATGAATTGGAATTAACCAAAGGGAACTTAAAGACTGTCGTAGTATTCAACGTTACTCCTTGTGAAACGAACTAAAGTGGATTTGATCATTTAATTCCAGGGGTAAAGCCACTCAAACGTCGTCAGTGAAGCGCGTGGGGAGTGGGAGAGTTAAGGTGACAAACTAGGATATTTTGGTGATAGTGTTATATACTTATTTATGGTACCAGTGCTCTCTAGAGGGAAGCCCCTGCCTGACAAAACGATATTGGTAGGTTCCATACGTGCTCTGTCTAGATGGCTAACTGCGAAAGGCTGGCAAAGTACACACAATATAGCTCAGATTCGCTGTTGGTGCATCATTAATAAATAATACATAATCGTTTACCTGTAAAACTCTTTCGGTGATTAGGAGCCATGCCACCCGGAGGAAGCATGACGGTGCGGTACTGCCAGGGTGCCCAAGCCCAGACAGGAACAGATGGGATGCCGGAGTTGACGAACCACGAACCTTCCGGTTAGTAAGTTCACGCCTTAACCAATGAGCTTTCTCAGGCTTAGTTGTGTCCATAAGTCAGAAATCCTGCAGGAACAAGGCCGATAGCAAACTACTCAAAGGAACAACAATCCTGTCCAGGAAAAACGCTCATCGAGTTCGCCATAAGTCATGTATTTAGACTGAGTGAGCAACGTCCAGCCTTTTGCTCCAGTAAAAAGTGACCCCCTCCTGTCGAAAGCTACAGAGACATGTTTTCGTTGCACATGAAGCCGCCTCTTGTAAATGGGATGCACCGTCCTGGACCTGGTAAGTGTACTCTCAACACTGTCTTCAGTTGCTAAAACTCGCTGAATTTTCACAGCCAGTTCAAGAATCTATGTTGGGCTTTAACTGACCGGAAATCGTTTTCCGCTGAATCCCGGACATATCAACCTATGGACATTTAGGACCAGATATTTTGCTTCGGCGCAACAGTGAACCGTATCAAAAACTAGCAGAAAATAGATGGTTCTAGGTCGAAGCCAAATAGAGAGTATTATCTTCTGTAAAGTTGAATTTTCATTTCAACTGAATGTAGGAATAATAGTGAGGATAACGATCTCGTGTTAACTCGCGTGAGAAATAATTAAACTTCAGTAACCCGAAAATGTATTCATTCAGTTGCTGTGAACTTATCATGGTCGTGTATGGGAACAGGAAAAATAATTTCTCCCCTACAAATAATTATACAAATAGATACAGAAATTACAAAAGTGCAGATCGTCTGAGTTAAGACCAGACTGAAGTAAACAGTCACTGTAATATTGTAGTATATGGTTGCTAAATATTATGAGCGAGAGGATTTAGCTGATTTAGCCGTTAACACCAATTTAATTTATTGTTATCCCTTATTCCATTATCTACGGGGCTATACAATACACTTCCGGATAACCTTGGAGTTGGTCTATGATATTGGCAGAGATCTAAATGTTCAAGGATGTTTAAAGCACTTTCCACACTGAGTGTGGGAAAGGATCCAACCAAATAAAAAGAAATTTATTTGTTTCCACCTTTCTGTAGAATGGTAACGACGCGTGCATCTACGCCTGGAACCTTTGTGAAGAAAACCTCGTTGGCTGGATGTCTGTGAACTCGAATGTCCGGAATACGATAAGGATATGAATTCCCTTGGCTGTTTGCTCCATGGCAACAGAGCCTTCTTAACGCAGATGAGACATTCTAGAAGACGGCCGAAATTTATGCAACTAAAGAGATGTTCCTGCCTTCAGACACTCCTGCACCCTGTTGGGTTCTAACAGACTGAGAAATATTGTCCCTTCCAACCTGATTCCTAGTTAAAAAGACTGTTGCAGAATTAAGCTCCAAGAAATTGCTTGTTTTCCGAAAAATAGGAGAAAGAACTGAACTACCTGTGGTATAATCGCAGCGAGTTGTAAACGGGACTAAAACAAATGATTTCATCAGACATAATCTATGATCGATCAGTTCTGCTCAAAAGTCGCATCTACACGAAAGGAATCTCCAACACCATCTGTTCCGACCCACACGGAGAAGCACAAACAAGCACTCTGTATTGGTATAAGCAAAGCGCCTATCAAGGTTATGTACTGTGTTTTGAACCAAAGGTTAAGTAAAATGTAAAGTCCATCAAATGATTTCAACAAGCAACTTATTGCAAAATGAATGGGCAGTTCTTTGACACTCTGAAACAGGTGGTTCAACACGTCCAGTGAGAATAAGTGTCAAATGACGGCTTGTTATATGCGTAAGATCGGTCCTCAGCTCTTAATGAGACAAAAATGAACATCAAAAATTTCAGTCCGAACTGTTGTGTGCATGGGTTCTGAGTCAGTTATTTGTAGGTGTGGGTCTTTGGATATGCAGTCGGGGCATTAGCTGAATACTTTATCTGTCACCAGTTACTATCCTCCGCAAAGTCACGCAGTGTCCACAGAATGTCATGAAGCGGAATATAACAAACATGAAAGATCTACGAGTCAGTGTGGCCATCGTTCTACTAGGCCGGAGATACCACATAGTATGAGTGTGGAATTGTGTTGACAGCGTCCCAACTTGCACCTCATTCGTAATATGAGGAGATTTTGAAATTTCACTTGAATTTGTGTCCTGTAGGTGAAGTCAGTCTATGCTAAAAGCTAAAAGGCAGCTTTCCCATTCTTGTGGGGAATCATCAGCAGTACACACCTGCAAATGTCTAGGTAGATTTGCACCCGTGACCTGCCAGTTAGTAATGAGACACTATGCCATTCGGCCATAAGGGGTTCTTCAGCGGTATGAGTAATGGACCATTCCACAGAAAGTCGCGCCAATCACCTCCCCTCCGAGAAATCAATATCACCTAGTCACATATGACTGCTTCTCCAAGCGGAGGCTCCCCAGATGGGGGCTCATATGAATTATCGGGTTCCCCCATTTGAGAAGCTTACAGTTTGTTGGTAGTATAAAATGAGTTTACTCAGCCACTCGTGGCCGAACTGGCTGCTAGATCGAACTTACCCAGAGGTCTGTGAAATGCACACGACTTATGATCAACAATGGAGCAACATCTGAGCAATGTCATTCTGTTCGTCAACATAGACTGTTTTAAGCTGATAAATAAAATCTTGAGTGAACCCTCAAAACCTCCTCATACTACTAACCAGCGTTGCATCATCAGTATTTCGCTAAACCATAAAGCCGCAAATTGATATGAAAACAATAAGTTGGGCTGAGTGCAGTCCAAACATTCAAGTTCTGAGGAGCCTGTAGCTTCAATATCTTGCCAGGTAGTGTGGAAGGAACCTGACGGTGAAAACGCTGTTTGTGAGATTTTTTCCCTTTCTTAGCAGATTACTTGTCGCAACCAACCCAGCAATATTTCCATATCGGGGCTTCCCTCAAATCACATTGTGCTATTGTATGGTAGCGAAGTACGGAATACTAACCACATCTATCGGTTCACTTGTTTCTAAACTCACCAAATTGGTCTGTGAAAAAAGATCCAACAAATTATTCACCAGAGCATTTGGCTTCAATCTCTTATAAGAAAAGCCTTATCTTAAACCCTTAAATTTTGATAAGAAGTTCATTGTTCTTTTTTCAATCTTCATTGCAAAAGTAATCAACTTTCATAGCTCTTGCGATACAGATGAAAGCTGCGAAGATCGAAAAGAAAGAACTTTGAAGTGTTTGGTCCGGTCGTCAAGGTAAGGGGTGTGCAAAATAATTAACATTTCGACTAGATGTTACTATGGAGATACTTGTTGGTGCGCTAATTTTCAAAACAACCGGCTTTCACAGCACTGTACAAAGCCGGCTATTGTGGCCGGTACCGGAAGGGAATCTGAGCTTAGTTTTGTGTACGACAGCAACAATACCAGTGGTCTTAAAACTAACCCAAATCTTTGTGCACTAATCAACCTAACTGTGCAACTCGTTTGAGTCTGTAAAACCAAGGTCTCGTGAACTTTCCGGTGAGGGTAATAGGCTCAGTGTCACGTACAACAATACAACACCCAAATTGCTGTTTCGCTAGTGAATGATGGATGCATGGCGCTTATTTCAGGAGAAAGGAAAAGTATGTTTTAAAAAATGGATTCAACTTCAGTTGTGGGCGCACTTTGTTGCTACACGTCGGTGTTGGTCTCCCTAAGTTGTCCAGAAAGTAAGGTATTTTGTGAATGAATTGAATGTAGTCTTGTCTTCTGCTCACTCACCCGGGAAAAGCTCTTCCGAGAATTAAAAACGACACCTCACTGTCTCAGATGTCGCGAAATGCATGCATTCAGCAAATTTGACATAAGTTGATTAATTATCATTCCAAAATGCTTGCAAAAGCGACACTATTTCGAAACATTTTCTGAACACGTCTGACAGTCAGACCTATCATTCCTATTATTTTCCGTAATAAGTAACATTTTTCATGTGAAATTCCCCGTCTACTTCTCGACTGTCGCTGTTAGACACTAAAAATCCTGTATGAACAGAGAAAACGATGTTAATTTGGACACCCATATTGCATCAGGATGACGACAAACCAAACAACTAGCAAGCAGATCGGGGACAATCACACTCATCATGAGTTTCCATACCAAAACAGAATGTTAACCGCCCGACCATTCTTTAAAAAATTTTCATGCTCTTTTGGAAAGGTAACGGCCCAACACAAGCGCCACATTACCGTTCACCTGGTCAGCACGAGGCACCTGACCAATCCAGCTAAGGAATTCGGTATGATGTATGTACTTGTATGATGTACTTGCCAATAGCCCGAGTGATGACCATCTTAGTTTGGACAAGACACAAAGATTGAAAGACAGTCCGGAAACGGGCAGCCGATTACTGTGAACGGGTGAATGATAATGACTTAGCGTGTAGAGTGTTCTCCCTGGACCTGGGACTCAAACAACTTGACATAAACACAATGGCAGATAATGAAGAGGGTTAACGTCCAAGCGGCTGACCTCCTCAAAAATATAATGCGGTAGTAATCGTCTTTCCTGCAATATTCACCAAACTTTCGTTTCCTAAGATATTTTCACAACCAAAATTGATCGAGCATTATTCGACAGGTCTTATGTGATTTTAAAAGAACTGGTTTCAGCGCTGACATCCAGAAACGGATGCTGGATCCATTATGTTTCAGTCTGGCCGCCCTGAATCAGACAGTAGGGGATCTAATCAACATTGGTTGGTTAGAACCAGCATGATATTAGCATCGTAAAATAACTATCGATTGTAATTTCATCGTTCGACGTTTTCTTGATTTCTCTGTTGCAGTGCATCTATCATGTGACCTCTTAAAAGGTACAAAAACACCACGGTAACTCCACAAAGGAAATTACTGCAGGAACGGGGACTGGTTGGCTTTCAGCGGAAGGGAAAAATACCTTGTGTTTGACTAGAAGGGTGACTTCGGGCCTTTAGGTGATTGACCTCTCTAAAAAAGGGTACCCTGCTTGAAAAACGGCTCCGTGAGTAGTCATTTTCGGATTTCCACGGCCACTTGACTAGGATTTTTATAATATGCCGACCTTGGATTTCAGAACAATATAAACTTACTTGTGAACTTTTATTCTGCAGTGACCAAAAAGATTGTTATCGTTTGGGTTACGACCCTGTTTCAGCAACGTTTCCTTTATAGAAACGTTGATGTTCAAGTTGATGTCTAGGGGTTCTTCTAGGAGCCACGAAAATTAACATCTATTTTCAAAGCCACCAATTGTAAGCAGGTTACTGATGTCAATGGGGCATGGATGACCAATTGACAGAAGCTGACACCCGATAACCATGCTTGCGTTCCAATGTTTGAAAGGCGTTTTACTAGAGGTAATGGATAGGGTGTGGGCCAAACGTTTGCTCTTCATTTTTAACGACTCTACCCATTCATTCCAATTACTTGTGAGTTTAGGGTTTGAGACAAATTGGGCTACTTGGAACTTTTGACCTTCACGAACACCGATGGAATTAGGCTACGCTGTGTACCAAAAGTTCACCTGGACTGAATATTACCGGAACTTTACAATTAGTTTTTCCGTGCATCACAAATGTACCTTAGTCCGACCTTTATTTAACGGAGCAAGACTGGTTTGCATTCCGAGTAAACCCTGCGGGAAAAGTAAATTGCGCGAAAATGAGATAAAGTCGAACAGCTGAAAACTCGATATCTTGACTATCGTTCTCGCCAAAACACGAAGCAACGCATTCAACTGAATATTAGTCAAAACAACAGATTGGGCCGATATTCATTTGAGTCTCCGTTTAACACCAATTTAATTTGCAAAAGAGTGAATAACTCGACTTTTCTGACAGATACGTTGCAGACAAAATGGAAGAACAAAACACATTAGTTGTGTAAACCGGCGATATTCTTTTAGTAACTGTAAACTAATTTTAAATGTCGCTCAGAGCTACAGGTACACATTGGTTCAGCTAAGTATCAAGGTATAAACGAGAGCCAAAACACCAGCGCCAGTTTTTTGATCGGTAATTGTGTTTATCGGCTCACATGTAGCAGAACGGCCCCCTTTCAGATGACCCCACACTGCGAACCGTCCTCTATTCAAATTTGCACAAACTGAAAGTCATATGCCAGTTAACTAATCGAGACAGAACCAGAGTAGAAATACGGTTTCCATTCCAAAGTAGTCAACCCCACGGACTGGAGACCCCCAGTATAATACTAAATAATGGAGTAAAGCGTTCGACGGTATCCATGGCACTGTTCTTGTTGTTCACTTGATCGCTGCCGACTAATTTAACACTGTAAGATGGAACGATGTGCAGTCGGTGAATAAATGTCGGCATCAGTCACTCTGTAACTATGACAACTGAACTCTATCATACGACAGTTAGAAGGCGACTTTTTAAGCGTAATGATTTTTCACTCAATAGACAAAGTGGGAGTATCACGTTGAGAAAACTGACGATCTATCGATAGTAGAGCATTGAATCATCAGATTCAACGTACAAAGCTGATTCTGTTGTGTTCAGCAGTTGACAAACACCGCTTTTCGATACCATTTGAGGATTGTTGATATTGAGTCATACCAGACATGATATCGCAACCCCAAGTCTGAATAACAGATATCTGATAGCTAACAACTTCACAATTTTATGTTGATCTTTAACTGAGCGGCCGTGATTTTTTCCATCAGTTGGTGTCACATCTTAAGTGCAGAGACCTCATGAGGGATGGACTGTAGCTCGCTGTCCTCAGGAGGCTGCTGAAAGTGATTTCTTGCTTCCAGTCTCAATGAAACATTTCCAATTACCTTTGCTCTAGCAAGAAATCAATGAATTCAGATACTTCTAGCAAACAGCTGCTTACAAACAACCCTAGAATCTAGGTCATTTGAAAATGTCTAACTGTGGGTGAACGGATCGGAGAGAGAAAGCCGAAAGAGAAGCGTCAATTGCGAGTCGGATTTTTCGGTCGAAACCGGGCAATACCTTGTCGGTACTAAAACCCTAAACCGAGTTTTCTTTTACGAGGAATTCGTTAACAATTTCACCGGCTTCTTTCCCATCAGGATGATATTGGCATTCTACTCAGTACCAACACAAGCAACATGTGCGCGCGTTCATAAGTTAAGATGATGGTTTTTCATAGTTCGTTTTCGCATTGATTTGGTATTCATAAACACTGGTTTACGTTCTGGCCTGGTTTTAGGTCACGCCATATTTCTATTGTTCCCAGTCGACTATTGTTACTTCTCGACAATATAAGTGATCTCAGCAGTGGGGATCCAACAGGCTCGCACTCATCAGCACAGAAAAAATTGTTCATCTCAGTGCAATCTGCGCTTTCGTCTTCCGGCTTCTTCTGATTAGAACGCCGTTCCATATGATTAATTGATCTGGTGAATGTGACAAACATCTCTTCGTTTCAAGCTCTTTAGCTTGACTACAGTGTCCCACAATAATGGTGTAATAGTACTAGTTGTTTGACTTTCTGTAATAAATTAATAAAAAATTGATTAAGAAACCAGGATATCGACTCACAGCCAACAACGCCTTCTCCACATCATCGTGCACTAAGTCTACACATTGTCGCTTTTCTCTCTGATAAAGACATTCTTGTGCAATGTGTAGCTGATTTTCCACTTCAGCTAACAACTTTTCTGCCACGCGTTTGGCACGAATTAGATCAGTGATTTCTTTCACCATCTTGTCCAATTCATCGGTGAGCTCGTTTTGCCAAAATGCGATATCTGATAGCCGGTCACCGAGTTGCCGGCTCGACTCGTTCTGGTTGTGCTTTGTACGCTCGTTTGTCTCATCCATCAGGCGTTCGGAATCGTACCGAAGACATTCGGAATCCTTTTGACCCCGGTCATTAGACTGCAGCAAGCGTTGATAGTTAGCAAACCAATCTCTTGGCGTATATCGTGTGTACAGTGCATTTCTGGCCGCCGAATAAACAGACGGTACACGGATCCCGCATAACTCACTGAGTTGGGTTTCCGGCGCGGAACTATCCACTTGCGAGTGTGACAACGGGTATCGAGGATTGGCTTTTGCAGAGGAATAATACGTAGCCGGACGAAAACCTACAGTGGTCAGCGTACGCTTGTGCGGATATGGTGAGGGGCACGTGAACGAAGGTGCTTTGGCCAGTTTTGGCAGAGTGGTTGCACACGGCAGTTTGGAAACTACCGGCTCTCGTCGTGTTGATGTTAAATAACATGCTGTAGGACTATGACCGATAAATTCCATGCTTCTTCTAGGTCAATAACAAAAGTAGTGTTACAATAGGTAACGGAATACGCTCCCTCTGCTATCGTCCTATTGTATTTCAAACTGGTTGTATTGATCCGATCGACGATCGCATCTGATTGGCTTGTTATCTCATCCAGTTATTCACTCACCCATTCATGTAGGAATGTGGAAAGTAAGTCCTGTCCTCTCCAACCCGGCACAGAATCATTGATATGGGCCTGTCGGTTCATGTTTGTTTATTACTACGTTTGTGATCAGCTATGGGCTGTTGTGTTTCCCTCGGCTGCCGAACAGCACTGAGCCTACTATGATAGTTGTTCAGAAACAAACCAATGTGTGCGCGTACAATAAGAGGACTGTGATGACAGAAAATTACTGACATCCCAGCCGATGTCCTTGAATGTGTATATAGCTTATGATAACGCAGTAAGAGCAGCGAGAAGAACAAAAGCTTAACAGGTTTTCTGCTTTCAGCATTCTTCGGAAAGGTTACCACTTGTGACCATCCGCCTGAAACACGGTATGTTGTTTCCGTGTAGTCCAAAAGATAACATTACGGACTTCCGTTTCAGTGATATTCATATCTATTCACTTTCAAGAGTAGCACCACAGCGCCAGTCTAGAAAACAGCTGGATCGATAATTCACAAATGCAGAGGTCAACAGCCTTAGGGGAACAGAAATCGCAAATTAGGCAACTTAAACTGCCTCAATTGTGGCTTTTAGGTTTATCGTTATCTTGTGATCTTCAGCTGGACTGGCGGAGGACTTCAGGCCAGTTGTTTTGAAACGTTACTCGACGGTAGACCACACGCCGCTACACTTTACAGGACGGGTGGGTAAGCCCTGGGCTCACGGACCCCAACATTTACAGGAGCATCACAATGTTGGAATCTGCTAAGTTTCGGTTTCCATCTCAAACTATGGAGTCTATACATGATAGGCTTCTGCTCCATTTTTTACTAATTTTGAAATACCAACTGAAACAGTTTGACCAAGTGTGAAGTTCCGGTACACTTCGCGATGGTTTCGATGGCGATTGACCTCTTTGTGGTTGGCTAACATTAGTGCTAACATCTACGATACCTCAGACAAGATTGGGATAAGTTTTGTATTTTAGTTTGGAAACAACAGACGTAAAGATTATCAGGATGAGGGATGGCAGCAGATCTAAAGATGCGGACCGAACGAAAGTTGTCGAAATGGCAATCAACGATTTTATTCCCTGAACCATTCAGCTGAGGGAGAATCATTAATGCTTCGCGCGCTTGGGCACGAACCTTGGAATAACGGATTGATAACAAGTCCAAACATTCAATCGATTGGGCTACATTGGTACGGAAGCTGGATATAGAGCTAACATTCCCCCTTTGAGATCCTCCCATATAGAAAACATTCCTTCAAAAGGGCTGATTCCCGACTTCCCATTCTGTTGAAATCACCGAGAAGTCTATTCATAAAGAGAACCTCAAGACAACCAAATTAAGAGCTCTAGGTTTATCTTCTAGTAAAATAGAGCACGAGAACTTTCGCCGACACGCTTCCGTCATCTCAGTTCGCTCCACGGGAAAAAATTCCACAGCACCTGTTTCGAGTCAGATGCATACGGTCACATTTTCAGGGCACAGCTGGACAGTTGGATGAACTATACACCTTTATCAGCAGGCAGATCATACTAGGCAATCATTGGAACCGGTTTTATGGCTGACAGGCGCACTCGAACACTCATTTGCATCATCGTTGTCTGGACTAGGTCACCGCAAACTCAGACATGGCCCAGTCGCGCCCTCAATGGCGCTCGTGCATCCAAGCTATTGCCTTCAATGCATAGCTCCCTTCCCAACCCCCCCACATAAAAGTCCACTGACAGACCTGTATTTACGCACCAATTTATCAGCTTCCGCCTTCACTGCGCAGCTACCTACCCCACCTCTCCAAATCATGGATGGACGAAATTGTGGCAGCTACAACCATTGTACGACAAGTACGCGGTTCAACAGGCTGATAATGATGACTGCTTCCCATGGCATGATACGTGGGATACGGTAAGGGTACAGTTGCTCACCAAAGCTGTACAACAGCAAAACACAGGGCAATATGAGAAAAAGTGCCCGCAGTGGAGAGTTTTCATCAGGGATTATGACTTGGAGACAAATGAAAAAAGCTCCCATATTCTGCTATCTTACTGGCGTGGTACTAAGCAATCTAGGTTCTTCAAAGACTGATTACTTAAAGGTACAGTACACACGGTGCCTATGACCTGCGAATGCAGCAATCTGAGAACTTCACTGGGAAACGAGGTGAAGTCCACTCAGGTAGATCGGTTAGACTGTTGTGAAGATCATGGTCTGAACAGGGATAAAGCTCTGGTGATGCAATGGGCCTTTGTTTTTATCCTGATTTTCATATCTTCCAGTTAAAATTGGTTGAAATACGCGGACTTATATTTTGCTTCATGATTCAGCTTTTGGGGTGCAACTCAAAGGAGGCTTGAGACACTGCAAGGTTGTTCAAGCCTAGAGAATAACGATCGAAAAGCCAGAATTGGCTGTGAGCCACGGACCCTCCGATCAACAGTTCTGCGCATTAACCACTGAGCTATCTCGACCGCACTTTCCTATTTTCATTTTTATTGGCTGAAAACTACTGACCAGCGGCTTTCGATGGAGTACCTCTGGTAAGGTGACCATTGTAAAGCGCCCCTGAAAGTGAATAAGATAAACCATGCTGGATTTAATCTCTCGCGGAAGGACACAAAGAAACCTGCCCCTCACTACAAAAAGATCGCCACTTAACAAGACCCGCCTTTGGAGTTTCCCATTTAAAATGATGTTGACCTTGTGAGTTTTTCGTCTGCTCCATCACCACTAGATCATCAAAAACTATCCAACGACCTTCAGAATAGATTTCAAGCAGGTGAGTCTACTACGCCTTACGTAAGGATTGTAATATAGTTTCCTCATGTTCTCATTGCATCAGAGCTCACCGGTGATGTCTAGGCTGGTCACATTCAACATGCCAGGTCACGTACACTTATCGCAGCTCTTCCTAAATACTCCAATAATTGCTTTTCGCAACTAGGTGTTAGCAAAGTTTAATAATCTCCAGGCGACCGGCGTCCAACAGTTATGCACAAACCGCTGAGTTAAACGTTGCATTGGGCAAACCGAATTTGAAGCGGCCGATTGCGCAGACCATGGGAAATCGTATCGGGAACAATGACTGTTTCTCTGTCTGTGAAGCAAGTGGCCGAACACATCTCTCTTCATCCTGAAGAACCCTCAGGTCTCAGAGATTTGATGTAAAGCGTAAAAGGTAAGGAGTAGCGATTTGAATAACCCAACCAGAAATCCACTTCAAATCACATTCGCACCATGCCCCAGTGTGGTCAGTGGCCACATAGTGCTGCAGTTAACACCGAAACCTGCGAAACAGAATATTACGTAACATACCGGGCTGCCTTCTCGTGATAGACCCTAATGAGGACTAAACGCGTAGTGTCCTTTTACGATGACTCATCACATTCTGCTCCGCTTATTGAAGAGCATTGGTTCAAGCTAACCATGCGACAACCGCCAATTCTGGGTGAATGGCCTTTGGATAAGCCGCGAGCTAACCAGTCACGATACGCCTGTGCATCTGGCCGTTATATCTCGGCCTCGAATTACATGTGGCCTGTCTATTTCAAAACTGCGAATAAATGACCGAGCTGGAGATTCCGATGATCTGGTACCCAACTGGTGACCAGAATGTGATAGGGACTCACGACTGGCACCATAGTTGAAAAGCAAGCGATTGTGGTTAACATAACTTTGACCCCTAAAGATGGACCTGTATAGTGCCCGACATATAAGGTTTCCTCACGGAATAGACATAAGAGTCCTCTAGCAATTGAATTGAATAAAAAGGTTAGCAAAAACTGTGATACAAGGTTGGCATGGTGAAGCCACATCTAGCGGTGTATTTTGTCGCGTAGAAGTGTGATGGAGACGTTCGGCATGAAACGCTGTTCTTCTTCCCAACAGTAGCTTAGAGGCGGTAGTGACTACACCGTCCCAATGGTTCGCAATTTATATTTGGTGCCTCCATGAATTCATACCAGGAGTAGACTGTCATTCCTCCAGATCCATTCAGGATATGCGGCCGTTTTGCTCTGAGAGGCACACAGCCAAAATCCGACTTCATTAGATTCTCGAAATGCACCCACTCACAAACCAAGATGGTGTCAACGAGAAACCCAACTGAATTGCAGCTTAGTAGTATGTTCTGTCGTTGGATTCTCTTTTCAGTTACTAGTTACTTGCCGTGAAGTTGAAAAGCTATACATTGGAGTGTTAAACATGTAAACTAATAAACGATTCATTCAGTTTCCTTTTTGATACGAGTTGTTTAGGCGAAATTATTGGATGTTATTTCATGTTATTAGTCCAGTCACATAGAGTAGGTGACGTCCTCTAGGAAGCCAAGATTGTATCGCAATTCAACTTCAATTTATCAGCCATAAACCGTGTACCATAGGCACATTGGTTCCAGCTGCTACAGTTTCGATCACTGGAAAATGGGAGGGTGGGACATACAACCAAGCCTTGCAGGCGATGGCACATCTAGTTAGATCGGGAACTGGGTAGCTACGCATTGAAGGCGATAGCTTTGATGCACGAGCGCCATAGACTGCGCGATCGGGCCATTTCTGCGAATGTTAGTAACCATTGGTGAGTTGAGTACCGGGGTCCCCATCCAGGGAGGCGGCATTTGCCGACGCGACTAAGTTTACTGGTTAGTGTTTTCGTACTTCATTGCCAGGCCATACACTGTCCGCCTCTCGGTCGCTTCCACTCAGCACATGGGTGGGTAACAAGAGCTCTGTGAGGCAGACGGTCATCTGGCATGCGGAGTACAGTACTGGAATCGTAGAGAAAAGGGACAGTTTTCTTCAGTACCCGACCCCACTCTCTTCGGGTCAGAGTACTCTACTGAGTAACTCTATCCGACAGCTATATGGAACCGTCACCATTCTCTTTTTCTCTGGCTCGATTGGTAAGTCGCCGAGTCTATTTTTAACTCGGTAGTTGCCAAATCTTTGGGTCCTGTAATCGGTTGAGAGTAACCCCATTGTCCATACAAAAAGACCGACCACTGTGTGATTCGGATCTCGAAAATAAACGGTACACAAAGGCGATGTTCTGGAAAATGATTAGGACAGACAGAGCAGAAGCCAGTAGGATGAACTAGGGTTACCGGGCATTACACGCTATTCTGCTGGAGAGGGCATGAGTACTGCATGGTTGGGTGGCTTTTATCTAGAGTGGTTTTTAGCAGGGGGTCTCGACAACACCAGCGGAAAACGTTCTGTGGAATGAGAAGCACTCTTTATGAGTTAGCGGCCTTTTATTCAGAGATCTTATAGGGGAAAGTCTACCATGCCTTGGGGTTTTTATGTATTCGACGTGTTTTTTTTTCGTTTTTACGCACCTGCACTATAGTCTACAGAACTCCTTAGGACAGTGAAATCAAGACTCGTAGTGTGTTATTTACGAATCGCAGCGAAATAAGTACACGAATATCATAGCTCTTATGCTTTCTCACCCAATTCTCACAGTAGTTAGCCTTGAACTTTTAGCGTTCACAGGACGTTCATTCAGCAAATGGCGCTTGTTTAAACTAAAATACTTGTCAAGTGGACGAGGCTACCCAAGCAAATTCAACTAACTAAATGTGTAGTCATTGGAACAAGCGATAGACCACTAAAAACGGCAGAGAATACACCGCCTGTGAGTTGAGTGATGTACGGATTTCGGACGGAAGAGCTAAGAGAGGGGAGAATCCAAATACCCATGGGCGCAATGACAAACAGTCCGAGATTCCAACACGTCATATGATTAGGGCAGTTTTGAGAGTTCAGATGATCAATGGGTGGAGATAGTTTGGTATACCTAGACGATTTGAAGAACAAGGGGAGAAGTGGGCTGGGAAAGCCACACACACAGGCTGAAGATAGACTACAAGGAAGTCACAAATATGCTGGTAATAGGGGTCCGTTAGGCGCCGTGTATGAAATGCCTGTATGGAAAGAGAGGACGAAGAAACATGTGAGTATATGAACATTGTAGGGCACAGTGCTTTTATTGGGCAGTAGATGAGGTTATTTATGGAAATGCGGTCTGTACGGTCTTAAGCGCGCGTAAACCAACCCGTCCGAAAGAAGAAGCTTCAGGGAGATAGGGTGGAGCGGTGAACACATCTCGACTGGACAAGGTACAGCGTATGGAGGAAACAGTATGAGCAGCAGCCTGGTATCGAATGTATTTGCTGCGACAGCCAATTGTGTGGATCTGCGTATGCGATAAATTAGTCACGAAACTCCTGCGGTTGAGCAGCGAAGTGGTCGTACCCTGGTACAATGTAGTCCCTATAAAGTGGGCGTGACTTCCTTCATAGGATGTCACCAGCTTCAAGCTGTTTGGAGGATGCCAGGTAGGAGTAGCCTCCGAACTATTGTTCCCCAATTTAACACCAGACTGGAAGTATGTGGAGCACAACACAAATTTACAACCTAAGATGATGTGGAGCGATGGGCGAATGAACCTCCTGCTTGTGATGTTCCAGGACATTCAGCTGATGACGTTGGGGAACACCGTAAACAATAGTACCACTTGAATCTGACGTTATCATTATTGTAGTTTACACATAATTTTACGTACCTTTCCATAGTTTTGTAGGAATTATGTCATGTACCAAGTCCTTGGGTTTATATTTTAATACGTTATCATGGGGGCTATTCGCGCCGACGTGGTTAGTGGGCGTATGGTCAAACCTGTTGGCTAAGTCGTCAAGTAATTGATCCTACTACACCCACCTGATTATAACGAATCGGGGTGAAAAGCGTGGCCGACGGTTCTTTACGAATGACCATGTCCTAGTTCTACAGTTGGTCGTTTGGTTCATAAAATCGACAAAAGAAACCAGACGGGATTATCCAAAAGCGCTCGTTTGCACAAGGACACTACGCTGAATTGCATTACGTTCAGGAAAGCACGTCATCCAGTAGTCCACTCGTAACACAAGCTATTACAAATATTGTATGATGATGTATTCCGATTTATCCGAACTCGGGACAATATGGCATTGGTTAGGTGGGCAGAAGCAATGGTGATCCGCTAGATGATTTTTCCCTTAATTCGCGTTGAATCCGTGAATCATAGGTAGCCGTGACGAGAGAAACGGTTGGTAGATAGAGGTCAACAAAACTAGTAACGACTATGGCCAATATCAAACATCCGGCAATGGAGTACGCACTATTACGAGGTCCCAATCAGGCCAAACTACCGGATAACTAACTGGCTTTGGCGACCACTGCAATCACTTGGTACGAGGACAACAAATACCGACGGATACTGGGCATTCAGAGAAATAGGAATAGATAGTGCGACAAAAATGTCCTTCGTGTAGGTATACATAGATCTCCTAATCACACAGAGAGTCAATAATTTTTCCCGGTGTTACACGCATCGGAATTCGAACAACAAAACTAACTAACCATGTACAGGAACTTCATGCAGACTACGGTCTTAGTTCTTTTGGTAAGCCTGCTCGACTAGTAATACGACGCAGGGTAGCGAGCATACTGTCTTCTTGCTCCGCCGCCTTATCGGCAGACTCAACCGCGCGTGCGACATCAACTGCAGATCGTTGTCCAGTGCCCACAGGACCATGTCGCCGCTCCCATAGCATTCGATGCTTTTGCTTCATGAACGCATGCGAAACATCCGTGTTCCATGAAAGTTCGCCATCTGTGAAATAAAAGATTGAGATAGGGTGGTGAAAAAAGATGGAGAAAGGTCATATTCAAAGGCCACAAAATGCACGAACGTATTAAGAACAGAAGTTGCTCACACCGATGACTGAATCTCCCACAGCATGGATAGTCAAGGATACAACTCCTCATGTGAAGCCACTGAGTAGCCTCCTAAACAGACGATGAATCAGTTGGTTTTTGGGAAAACAAACGGATTTTTTTGCGAAATTAAGCTGACATAAAGTTCTTCGTTACCGATGTCCCAGTAAGACTAATAATGGACGTTATAGGCCCCCACCAAACGAGCTAGCTAGATTCTTACTGGATCATCATCACATAGATTGGAAATTTCCACGACTGGGCTAACAGAGCCGCAGGGGAAAACAGAGGGGTATGCTCCAGGTTTGGAATAGAAGTTAGCTGTAAACCGTACTCGAAAATGCCGACCGAATCCGGTCGTATTAGAGGTGCTGCGAGATATGTTGATGAACTCACGCAAACCTTACGAACCATTGGTCTTGAACTGAAAACAGTTCGACTATACCAGTAACAGTTCTATCACTGGTCAAAAAAGATAAGGCTCGATCAGACATATATTTCTGTAATTTGTTTGTCTAGACGTGGCTTGAGAATAGAAATCTATGTGCCAATGAAGCGACCATGCTTGATGTTGGCGCTGCTTTGGCAGGATGGGCAGCCTGATGCTTACGAGTGCCGCGCACAGCCATAACTGAGGGGGGGGGGTGTTTAAAGGGCGCGCGTACGTACACATTGCGAAAAAGTCTGATATTAATGAAACAAAAGTTTAAAAACTAGTGGCCGGAATGGTGCGGGTAATAAATCTTGGAATAACAAAGCTCATTACAAAAGAGGCGGGTTTTGGTGCGTGGGGTCAACCACACAAACGTGGAGGGATAACACAGAAGGGGATTCTCAGAGTTTATGCCATCAACAACTATATTTCGGACACTTGCAAGGGCTGGAGAAAATACTCCACATCTATCTGACTGTGAGTAATTTTTTTGGCACGAAAATATTTGCCGTCAACAAGCGAAGGACGAGCTTGTTCGTACAATCAAGATGTGGAAGGAACGATTGCGCTCGGGTTAACAATGGCCTATTTATTCGCTCAGTATCTGGTCAAAGTCAAGTTCTGATAAATGAAATGTGCGCAAGCGGTGCACTCTACTGGATTGCTAGAATGGTCACCGGCGACAAAACGCTGTTTGATGTACTGCATCAGACATGCAATAAAAGAATGGTGGTCAAATACGGAAGAATTGTCGTGCTGATGGACAGCTGTTATGTCAGTGCGAAGATCCATTCTAAAGATAGCAAGTATGCATTTCTCGCTCTGAATACAGCGATCAAACTTCCCCCGCTTGATGAATGGATTATTGAAAACGTGCAGCAAGGTGCGTCAATAAGGTAAGTGGACAGTTGTGAGATGATAACATGGTCATTTCATGAATAGCTGATGGATTAATGCGTTGGGTGCCGCTATATCGATTCACCAGAAGTCCAATTGAGTCGTGATTTCCATAATATGAAGTCACTACACTCCCCCAAACCGTGAGAGACGGCCTGATGAGACAAAGCACGTCGCACTGTCTTGATGTGACGGTCTGTGTAACTGCATGAATGAATAAGCTAAGACACAGATTGGTCAATGGATAGAGGGCTGACTAAATGGTCTCTCTGTGCTTCACGTTGCACCGTCGATTCCCCAATATATAAATGCCACAGCTGAAGGATTTACAGGAAAGTGCAACATCATCATCATCATTATCGACAGCATGGTATCAGTGTTCAACACCGATGCTTCACTGCCGTATACAACACACGACACTTCATAGGCATCCTCGTTACTGTGGGCTTCACAGTTTGGTTGTTTCCAAGCCCAACTTATGGAAGCTTTGTGTGGTCCAATCATTCACAAAGTGACGTCTGTGCTCCTCTTTCTCCTAATTTCTCAGAGGATAAGTGCAACATTCGCAATTTGGGTTGCGACGTTAACTCGGTAAGTCAGTACTCATCCTCCCTATTATGTATGTGCTGTTCCTCACCGAAACCCGAAACCCCGGGGCTCGTGATCCCATCCAGCCCGTTACCGAACTATTTACTGGCTCATTATTCCCGGTTCAAGGGAAGAGTCCTCATGCAGTTTCGTCGTTTATCGATCGCTGAACGGCAGTGGTGCATCTCTCTAGATTCTTCTTGCACGTCAAAATGTTCTTTGCAAAACTCTGCGTTCTCAAAGAATTTAACGTCCGTGAATCGAATTGATAACCCGATTTTAACCATTCAGATCCCGAAGGCCGGTAGGTCGCGTTTTTTCATATATCCAACTCAACTTGTTTCCCTCACAACACCGTTGACACTGCTGAAATCCTAGATCTACTCATGACCATGCATTCTCCCTGGGTTCGTCGTCTGCCTACCTTACCAGCTGGACTCGTATGCTTTTATCTGTGAAATACAGCCCCTCTTTCGTACTATTTCCTGGACGACTGGAATGGTGATTTTTTAGCATCTGTTCATCGGACTGTGGTCTTTCAAATCATTCCACAGTCCTTGCTAAGTCACGAAGGTTCTTTACGACAGTGTGAATCCAAGCAAATAAGGATCTCCCGAATGAGTTGACTGCGTGTCTTCACGTGATTGAGAAAAAACAACTGTTGACTACGTTGCCGCGTATAACCCTGTGGTTATGCAATCCGGTTGTAATCGGCAGAACCAGAGTTATGTTCATTGATCAGAGGTCGGATCAACAACCGAACGCTCCGAATAAAATTCAGTCATTTTGGAGTCTGACCGAAGCGACAAGCCTCCTCTTTCCCTCTCATTTTCGATTCTGATTACAATTTCAAATCCCTCGAAATGAATAGGCGGGAATTTTCATACAACTTTTTAATCACACTTCTCTTGCATCTCAAAACAATTTGTCTTTTCTCCTTCACCAAACCATTTTCCATTGCTTTTAATCACCACGAGGAACGTTCGCGGTTCTCTGACGGGTACTCGACAACTCCCAATCACCTGGTCATTGCGATATCCACATAACTTTGTCAAGGACGTTGGGGGACTTTTCCGTTTTTAGATACCTTCCCGTCATGTTGGGAGAAAATTCACATAACCTACTGGTTCTACCTGACTCCACTAACTAGCATCCCGTTTCTATTACTGTCGTTCTATCCGAGGCTGTGGGGTCCATCCTTTTTGAAACAACTCTTGTGCAATCTTGTGCAACCTCCTGATGAGGCTCCTCATAACCCTCCCATATCGGTGGGCTTTGGAAACTTGATGCCAGCATCAGCATCGTCGATGGTAATAACACCCGTTTTCACTATGATGGTCCTATCCATACACACACAAAAAAGATAGCACTATTGATTGATTTAGAATCGAACTCTAGATCTTTCTTTCTAAAAACGAGTGATTAGGCTACTCGGGGCATCAAAATAATGGAATATAACCGTCACGCTTGGCTGAGATGTATTTGTTGTTTTAGCTTGGGCTTGGTTGGATGAAGAAATATCGGGTAGGCCAACCAGAGAACCTAGGTGGGGGCTAGATGGCTCAGTGGTTAGAGAGCGAATTTACTGACCAGAAGATTGGTGGTTCGAACCCGACCTCTGCATCTCGAATTCCCCTGTATAGGACTGGGCAACTTGGTAGTATCCCAGCCCTCATGCTTCCTTCGGGTGGCGTGGCAGTTAGGCACCGAAAGGGTGCTACAGGTGAACTATAAGTGGTTCTTTGACGTACACTAGACAAACGTCACTGACAAAGGCTATGTCAGAACGGAGTAACCAATGTTCACCATAACGATAATTGTCAGGGCAAATATCTCATTTTTAGCAACAGGAGGCCAGTTCACTATAGAAAAAATTCGTGGATAACGGAGACGGGTATCTAGAAAGAAAAAAGTCCACCTGAGGGTAGACTAAGTGTGCAACAAGCAGAATTCGTTTGGAAGTCCATTCTAACAATTTGGCAAGATCATTAACTAAATTTGTATAGCGACTGCAGATAACGCTAATAAACAAGTCGGTGGGAGTTCGAAGCTGACCACGGGATACAAAGATGAACTCCGACTAGCAGGTGGAAAACAATCGATCCAGAAGTCTGTCTCCGTTCTCCTTCACAGGTATCGCTGCTGCGGGAGGCAGGAAGCAACAGGACAAGAAAGACTAGTAGAGGACAAAAACCAGTGGCGACGAGTTCATCGACCAGAGGTGCTGCTTCTCCAGAGATCAGCAAACCTAGTTGAGATTTGTGTTAATATCTGAGTTGCGTCATTCATACACAGTTAGACGCCAGTATGACGCCATTTACAGTGAGTACGTGAGCGGTAGAAGATCGGTATATGAGATATGAAGATTGTGAACAGTGGATCAAACAAACAAGTGGGTTAAACTTGTGGACACAAAAGAGACTGGGTGAAATGAAGTAGAACAGAAACTCACACTTGATAAAGAAATTGACCGCAGCCTCCTCATGTTCCACGATAATATCCTTGCAAAACCGCTGAACGTCCTCTTCATCGAATTTATACCACGCCCTGCATTCATCTCGACGTCGTCTTAGAATGCGGAGGATGTTCTTATCCACAGCTCTGAGCAGACGAGAGAGAGACGAAGACGAGTGAATATATGAGGATCAGAACTGACAGACATACCGATATATGCTTATCTTGAAAATAGGAAAGTTCCCTAGAAATGAACACCTCAATGCACTGTAAAGGGTGCAGAAGTAATAGGTAATAGGTGAAGAGAGCATCAGAGGAAATCTCCGCGAATGACACGGACTACCAGCCACATTTTGCAGCGTCTCCAATCATGCACCATGCGGATCATGCGGACCCCGTTTTGGAGGGCGAGTCGCACCGATAGTGCTCAGACTTTTTTTGATCTCTTTCACACCCTGCTGCCACGTCAAAGGTTGACCACGTCTCTACTTGCGCAACAATGAATTGGGTATGGAAAACAGCAACGTTCAGCAGTAAATAATTGGGCATGCGCAATAGATTACGAGATCACCGCGGCTTCTGTAGCAGGACGCATTCTTCGATTGAGGTCCCTACTGCAAAACCTTACCTCGTTACGAACCCGCGGACATCAGGCTAAACGAGCTGTGGTTCCGAGATAACGGTTACCGAAGACCTGAAAACGTCTCAGTTCCGCTGCTCGCAGAACCCAAATCTCACAACCGCATAACAGTCTATACTGCAGCCTGATATACATGTCCGTCGAGATTCCGAGATGTGCCGCTTTGACGCCATGGGTGTCCCGAATTAGCAAAAGCGGCCCGAGCCGTGCAGATACGTATATTTACCCAATCTGTCACACCAAAATCGGAACAAATACGACTTCCAAGGTACGCAAAGTGCTGTATAACTTCGAGTGCCTTTCCTTGGATTTCAGTGGCGGGTGAATGCATGTCCAGAAGCATGACCTTGAATTTTGTGAATGCAAAGCGCATGCTGAAGGTTGGGATGACTCTGGTCAATTCATCCAAAAATAACTGCGTCTTCTTCCCCTCTCCGAAGATAAAAACGACGCAGTCCGCATATTCCAGATCGACAAGGGTTATCGCAGAAGCCAGTTGAACACAAGGGTTTTGAGGACCTTCCAGCGTTCGTCTCATTATCTCGTCGATCACCAAATGAAATGGAATGGAGATAGTGGGTATCATTGACGGACATCACTTTATGTACGGAAGCTTCCGGAGAGCTCCCTGTATACTCTAACACGCCCGGAAGTCTCAGAATGCAAAGAACTTATTACATTCACAAAATCCCCGGCCATTCCTTAATGAGCGAGTGTTAAGAACAGACCTGTCAACTGGGTTGAATACACCTTAGAAATCCACGAATATTAAAACTGTGGGTCCCTTGTACATCATCTAGTACCCAACGGAATGTGAATATTTGGTCAACGCAAAACGTTTCGGGTGGGAATCCAGCTTGCTGCTCTCGAGTCAGTGTTTCGCGGGCCACCACAGTGACGAAGGACCACCGGAATCAGTAAAATCTCCGCCCTCACTTCGGGCCCCTTCTTCGAAAATGGGCACTATCACCCATTCTCCTTAGTTGTGTGGGATGGTCTCCATTACCGAGATGCACACAAACAGATCACACAAGCGTTGGCTGAACACTTCAACCCCATTTTCGAACAATGGGGGTGGGAGGTCATCCGGACCAGAAGTTCGGCGGCGCTTGAGAGAAGATAGGCAGTCATAAACCACAGAGGCTGACGGGGTTCCAGATTTATCGGCCAGGATTCCAAGGCTGTTCGACAATGCGACTGAGTAGCACCAGGTAACCCCGAGAGGTTCTTCAAAGTGCTAGGCCCAGCGATCAAGGCACCCTTTTTATTGAAGACGGTCATGACAGATTGATCCTTAAACTTTCCGCTCACCGATGGTTTCCGGGATCCGGTAACACGGATCAATCGAAATAATCTTCGGGATTCTCGACCTGTTGCATTTTCTTGGCCTTCCCCGTCCACTAGGCTTCACCGTCGGCACATACGATGGGTTTCACTTAAAGTCTGAAAATTCAACAGGCTGAGGTATGTCCGGGACCACCTGGAACATTCCTTCGCGATTCAAGCAGCGCCACCGTTCTATCTGAACCTGTCTGAGCGAACGTAACAGCGTCGTCACATCCTCACTGTGTGAGGATGTGGTGATCTTGTTGAAGTACCAATTGACATACGACGGTGATGTTGAAAGACAGTCCAGACGACGGTTCCGATAAATTCGCTCAACTTCTGCATCTGCCATCATATCAATTGCTAAGGGAGTTGTCCGCCCTTTACGTGTTCCTGGAAAGCGAAGACAGAAGCAACCTCGGACGAGTACATGATCAGAGTCAACACAAGTATCCAAAAAGAGAGACAGTTGGTTATCGATCCAAACTCTCCCTAACTGATGGTGGTATGATCAATTTGGGTACGTAACCGGCACGTTGTGAAGGGCCCCATGTGGCCAGGCGACTTTGGAAGTTAGTACTGCATGAAAACAGTCTGCGCTCAGTACAGAACTGGAGCAGTTGTTTGTCTGTGCGTACCGAGTCCAATCCCAGTTGACCAGCCAATTGAGTCTCAGATAGACTAATCTGTCCGCATGTGCACTCAAATATCTTGCAACAAAAGTGATGGCTGAGCTTTTAGACTGACGTAGCAGAGCGCTTAAGTTATCATAAAGCCTGTCTATGGTAGATTCAAAGCTACAGTCGTTTGGGC
>SJOL01006354.1:249394-321462 GCA_004794785.1 Opisthorchis felineus | reverse complement strand
TGGTCGTTGGCTTGTTCGCTGAGCTGGGCAATTTGATTGCAAACGTTTCATCACCAATCGAGGTGACATCATCAGTGCGTTATTGGGGAGCGTAGTGGTGCGTAGCGGTGGGTTGGTGGTTGTGCCCACCGCTACGCACCACTACGCTCCCCAATAACGCACTGATGATGTCACTCGATTGGTGATGAAACGTTTGCAATCAAATTGCCCAGCTCAGCGAACAAGCCAACGACCATCTACGCTACCTGAGCTACCAACATTTTCCTCTATAGAAAAACAAATCAATATCCACCTGACCAACTACCAATGAGTGCACCCGTTCTACCAATATTCCAGCACACTTCCATTAATTAGTACTTGGGGTGTCATCATGACACTTATGGAGTCTGCAACACAAGTTTGGTAGAGGGATAGGTGTCCGACTAAAAGTACCATAAACTCCCCGATTGAGTTGCAACTTATGTTTCTGTAGTAGTACGTCTGAACCCACCTATTGCATTTCGGGCGCGAATGTATGATGAAGTCCGTTGCGATGATCGGAATCCCGAAGTCCAATGCCTAGTAACAGGCCACAAAACATTGATTCCCAAGAGTGATGCTGGGATCCAGTAAGGAGGTCGAGATAGCCCTGTTATCAGTATATTTGCCTCGATGTTCCACCGATAAGGCACATACGCAAACATTCACTAGAGCATTCACCAAAGTATGTGGAAGTAGAATCAACGAAAGGTAGATGTATACCTAGAAAGTAGTCTTTATCTACGGAGTCTTTAGAGGCAAGGACTCGAACTCCACAGTCAACACGAATGCACCGAGTTGCTATTGAAGAGCGTATTCGTAGCTCAGCAAACAAACAATGATCATCAATGCACCGAGTGGAAACATTTCCGGAAGCGCCTAAAAGTAGCGGGCACTGACAGTCATGTAATCGGACACATTCAGCTAAATGCCAAGGAAACGGGACATCCATAGTAAAGGCTAACATCATATCCTCTGTAATGACAGTCAAGGTAGTGGGGCCTGGTAAATCCACCCAAGGGCTATTCCACTTGATCGCAGAATCCGCCAGGTGACAGAGGCCTACGCATCACTGAGAGGCCAACGGAATCACCGTGCATCCTAACGGACAACGCAACCGCAGCCCAGAGCTAACAAATGAGCCACGAATGCAAAGAACCCGTTCCTGAAGCCAGTCATTGGAACCCACCCCGGAAATTCCCTGGGGGTATTATCAGCCTAACATTTCTCAAATCCAAATCTAGTTCCTGTGGCCACACCAAAGAGACTGCATTCAATCACGAAGATAAGTGGAAGTCGTCAGCTTGTCCGCTTGGTCCGCTCGAATATCGTACCAACTGAAACATGAGGCAGCCTGGTGCAGCACATTCATTTGAAGCAGACTATCATAAACGAGAGATTGGTAAGGATTCAGTCGAGTGTCCTGTCAAAATCAAATTTGTGCGCAAACTAGGGTATTTGTTCAATCTGGGTTCCGGAGTTAGAGCAAAAGGGAAACTCGAGGGCTGCACCTATCTGATGAGCCCCCAGAATTGCGCCACCGGTCGTGGGCTGTTCAGAAGTTCGCAGAAACCGCACGTTTATTTAATTATGTTTAAACCTTTAAGGTTAAGGTGAAAAGTGGATGAGAAAGGGACCAGGTGCTGGCTTACCGCAAGAATTTCGAGGAGCCCATACTCCAAAACGCTCGATCAGAAAATCTGGAAAGCAACTGACAGCACAAACGCCACTGACATCAATTAGCCACCGTCACATAGGGACTGGAACTTACCATTGTGTGGCGGTTTGTGTACCTCGGCGACCCATTGAGCTATACTGGGAGGTGTCCGCGCGACACTCAAAGAGTCTCTCATACCAGGTTGGTTAATGGGTAGAGGTCTGACGAACACAGCCTCCTGGTCCTCCAGGTTGGGGGTTGGAACATGTGTGGCGACGTGTTCCGTAAAATTGGTAATGTACTTGCATTTCCAGCCAAATACCACTGCCTTGCGGCTAGGCTTTTGCGCCAAAGGCTTTGGTTGATGACCTAATCGTCCTCCTGTCTAGGAGTGGGCGCCTTGGCAGTATCCCAGCCCACGTACAACAATGAACTACACATATACAAATAAACACATGCCACATTGGCCGTCGCATGGTGCCATCAGCCGGGTCGCCTTACTCGCTGCATACAGCAGGGCCGGTAAGCGAAAACATGCCTCCTTTCTCTTTCACATACTTTTTCTTCCCCCTCTCCCCACCCCCTTAATAACTCTATCCTTGTAGGCCACCTGCTGCGGCAGGATGTGTAGCGGTTGGTATCGTCCTAAGTCACCGGGTGCCTACCCGTCTGATGCTCTCGGTGTGCTCGCTTCCGTCGGTGGCTAGTCCATATTGGGGGTGACAGGATGTGCTGTCAGCATGGACAGTGCTAGGCTTAATGAGTGGGCATGTGTTTCGAGCTACGGCTCACCCACCGCCCTGATGTTGTTGCTTTGGGGCGAGATGGCTCAGTGGTTAGAGCGCGAATTTACTGACCGGAAGGTCCGTAGTTCGAACCAGACCTCTGTCTCTCGACTTCCCCTGTCTAGGCTTGAACAACCTGGAGCATCCCAGCCTCGTGCCTCCTTCGAGCGGCATGGCAGCTAAGCACAAAAAGGGTGTTACAGCTGGACGATTATTTATTATTAAGTCACCGGGCGAAAGGATCCTTGCTCGACTGGATACCCGTTGGTAGTAGCCTCCGCACGGTTCGTCTGGCAACGTATGTGAAGGAGTCTCACAAGGGGAAAGTTTATCTCTGTCTGTCTGTCTCTCTGTCTGTCTATCTGTCTCTGTCTGTCGTGTCTGCCCACGCCCCAACTGACTGTAGCTCTCACACCATCAAGGACAAGTTTTATGACGCCCTTAATGCCCTGCTGCGGCGAGCTAAAAGCTCAGATATCGTTGTAGTTGCCGCAGATCTGAATGCAAAGTGGACAGGCTTAGCGCATCTGAGACCCAATTAGTTGGTCCACATAGACTGGACTTGGTACGTACGGATAATTGTGAACGATTGCTTCAGCTGTGCGCTGACCGCAGGCTGTTTGTATGCAGTACTAACTTCCGAAATAGCTCAAGTCGTCTGGCCACATGATGTCCTCCAACGGCGGGCCGGCCACGAACTCAAGTCGATCACATTGCCATCGGTTACCGATGGCGCGGATCAACAACTGACCGCCAGTCATTTTGGAATACATTTGTGGATTCTGACCACGCACCCCTTCGTTTTCCAGGGTCACGTAAAATGTGGAAAAATCGCCTGGCAACTGAGAGACTGCCAGATTCGGATGTTAGACGAATTTACCAGAACCGTCTTCTAGAGTATCTTCCAAATGCTCCACTATCAGCTCTGAATTCATACTGGGACGAGGTCGCCATCTCTTTGCACAGTGCTGGAAGTTTTGCTTGTGGTAAGGCGCTACCAGGCTCACTCACGCACCGGATATCAGACCGAACAGTGGCGTTGTTTACATCTCGGAGAAATATCCCAGCCGGTCCCAAAAATAACTTGACGCGACGAATTATCAGACGTCAAGTGAAAGTGAGCATGCGGATCGACCGTGAAGCCTGGTGGATACAGAAAGCCAAGGAAGTGGAAGACGCCCAGAAAGCCGGTAAAACCCGAAGATTATTTCAGTTGATCCATGCGACAGGTCCCCGGAAACCTCCTGTGAGCGAAATCATCAAGGATCAGAAGGGGGTGACCATCTTGAATAAAGAACGCCTCGATCGGTGGGCCGAAACTTCGAACAACAGCTATCGTGGCCACCAGCTGCCACACATCTGGAGCCCACAGCCCACGTTCACCGTCCAGTTGACACCCTGGACGGTGAACGTGGAACCCACTACGGCCTCGGAGGTTTATGACTGCATATGTTCTCTCAAGCGCCACCGAGCTTCTGGGTCGGATAGCCTCCCACCCGCATTGTTCAAAGACGGGGGTTAAATCCTCAGTCAGCGCTTGCCTGATATGTTTGTCTGCATTTTGGAAAAGGAGACTCTCCCAGACAACTGGGAGAAGTCGGTGTGATAGTGCCCATTTTCAAAAAAGGGGCTCGTATTGAGTGGTAACCACAGGGTGATCACCTTGACCCCGGCCGCAACAAGACTGTTGACATCACTGGTGATTCGTCGCCTTACGGTGGCTCCAGAGAAGAGAGCGAGGTTCTGGCCTGGTAGAGGTTGCGTTGACCAAATTTTCACACTCCGTCAGGTGCTAGAACAACGCCATAAGTACAAACCACCCACAATTGTGGCATTTCTGGATTTCCAAGGCGCATTCGACTCGGTTGACCGGTCTGCTCTTTTTGACACGCTTGCTCACCAAGGAATGCCCCGGAAGTTCGTGAACATAATTATCTGTTTGTATTCTAAGACTTCCGGACGTGTGAGAGTATACGGAGAGCTCTCCAAAATCTTCCGTACACAAAGCGGTGACCGTAACGGGTGCCCACTCGCTCCATTCTTATTTAAGTTCGTGATTGATGAGATAATGGGGCGATATGGCTCAGTGGTTAGAGCGCGAATTTACTGACCGGAAGTTTGGTGGTTCGAACCCGACCTCTGCATCTCGACTTCCGCTGTCTAGGCTTGGGAAACCTGGTAGTATCCCAGTCCTCGTGCTTTCTTTGGGTGGCATGGCAGTTAGGCACCGAAAGGGTGCTACAGCTGAACGATTATTTATATCGAGATGATGAGACGAACGCTGGAAGGTCTTGAAAACCCTAGTGTTCAAATAGCCTGTAACGAAAACCTTGTCGATCTGGAATATGCAGACGATATCGTTCTCATCTTCGAAGAGGAGAAGGCGCAGGTGTTTTTGGATGAACTGACCAGACTCATACCGTCCTTTGGTATGCACTTTGCACCCACAAATTGTAAAGTCATGCCCATGAACATGCAGTCACTAAACGTGCCACTTACAATCCAGGGAGAGGCACTGGAAGTTGTGGAGCGTTTTACGTATCTGGGACGTTGTATTAGTTCTGATTGTAGTGTGACAGATGAGATCAATGCACGAATCTGCAAGGCTCGGGTTGCGTTTGCTAATTTGAGACAAATTTGGCGTCAGGTATATTCCTGAATCTCAAGGGACGTGTGTATCAGGCTACAGTGCGTGCTGTTTTGTATGGCTCTGAGACTTGGCCTGTTCGAGCAGCCGAACTGAGACGTCTTCAGATGTTCGACAATGGTTGTCTCAGAACCATAGCTCGTGTGGATTGGTGTCGGCGAATCCGTAACGTGGAAATTAGAAAGCGAGTTTTCGGTTGTGCAACGGGTACTTCCATTGAAGAATGTATCCACCACCAGAAGCTGCGCTAGTTAGGCCATGTATTACATATGCCAAACCACCGTTTGCCGAAGAGGGTGTTGTTTTCCGTGCCCAATTCAGAATGGCGGAAGCAGAGAGGTGGCCAACCCTTAACCTGGCAGAGGGGTATGAAAGCGATTACGAAACGTTTGGGTGCTGTCGGTGCCACTCGCCTTCCAGGATGGGGACCGCGTGGCCCCCACTGCACGTGGTTGGAGACGCTGCAAGATATGGCTGCTAATTGATGTCAATGGCGCTCGTGTTGTCAGTTTCTATCCAGATTGCCTGAATGAATGTTTGGAGGTGTAGGCACCTCGGAATAATTGTGGTAAGGTAGCACTAAGTCCCTTCCCTGTCCACCTTTATTCTTTTCTTCAGCATAGGACCTTCAATTAAATCATGGTTGTACGGCAGCTAAGCATCAGTCTCGAACACTGATGTCATGTTGTCCATGATGATGATGATGATGAGCCATCATCCAAGAAGGAGGGCTCATGGGGAAGGCTCTGGAAGGCGGATGGCACCAACACCCAAGCTTTTCGTAATCCCCTCCACACCATTCTTCCAAGTCACACGTTGTTGCAGTTTGCGCCAATGTGGAAGAGACAAGGAAAACAGAACAGTACACGTTCCCGTGGGCGACGGCTCAGAATATGCAGCACATGGCCAAGCCACCGCAAAAGATGGTGCTGGATGTTTTCTGCGACTGAAGTACTTGCTTCACAACCGAATACCCGTTTTTTTAAATACCTCGTTACGAAGTGATTCGATATCGGTGATTAAACCCCCAAAGACGTATCAGACCGGTCCGCACAAGCCATGTTTCGCAGCCCACAACATAGCCTGGTACGCACGACCCCTGAAACCCAGTGATATGCCTTTTTGACGCCACGGGTGACGCAAATTGGAGAACGCGATTCCAGCCTTCGAGATTCTGGCACTACCTCCATCAGACACGTTGCTGTCAAGGCTAATACAACAACCTAGGTATGTAAACTTCTCCATGAGCTGCGCTGCTTTCCAAAGAATCACAAGTAGCATGTTCAGAGACTGCACATCCCGAAGCATGACTTTGCAATTCGTGGGCGTACGGTAAATCCGAAAGAAGGTATGATGTCGGTCAGTTTATTTACGTGCTTTTGCCTTGACTTCGTCCTAAACTATTAGGATGATGCAGTACTCGTCGACAAGATGCTCACCCATAACTACATGATACCCGAGTTTTGAAGACCCAACAGCGTTCCACATCACTTCATCGATGAGGAAGTCAAGCAAATATATAGAGAATGAACATCCTAGCTGGATACCACTTTTTTTACGGAAGCCTGTAGAGAGCTCACCACACACTGACATGCCATGAAGTATGTGATTTCATCGATCACGAAGTTAAATAAGAATTGAGAGAGTGGGTATCCCTGACGGACACCGCTTTGTGTACAGAAGATTTTGGAGAGCTCTCCGTATACTCTCACACGTCCGGAAGTCTTAGAATACAAACAGATCATTATGTTCATGAAATTCCGGGGCATTCCTTGATGAGCAAGCGTGTCAAAAAGAGCAGACCGGTCAACCGAGTCGAATGCGCCTTGGAAATCCAGAAATGCCACAATTGTGGGTGGTTTGTACTTATGGCGTTGTTCTAGCACCTGACGGAGTGTGAAAATTTGATCAACGAAACCCCTACCAGGCCGGAACCCCGCTTGCTGCTCTCAAGTCAGTGTTGCACAAGTCACCGTGAACAAGTACGAACTCCAAAAACCAAAGGTGCTTCAAGGGCAAGAGAAGTACTTTGACTTAGTCGCATGATTACTTGTACCGGTTACGCACGTCACTCGACACACAATCCTAGATCCCTCGGATGAAGGAAAGTAAGAATCCATAGAACAAATTGTGTGATGTGCGGCCTACAGCGAGTGACAAAGTAGTACTGCCACAGTGGTACGAAGGCAGTTTGTTATACTCGGTCCGAAGTTATTTGACCAAGTAACAGACAGTGCAGGAGATTGCGCACACGGCATGCATACACAGGGAAGATCCATGGCATCCTGCTGACGTCCTAGCACAGATGATATTTGTGATGGGTGAGTCTTTGAAAAAGTTAGTCAGCGCAGTTGATTTGGTAGCAGAGCAGTTGCTCCCTAGATTATCTGTGCTATGGTTAGCCCGTCAAATACACCGGGTGGCGAGATGGCTCAAGTGCTTAGAGCGCGAATTAACTGACCGGAAGGCCCGTGGTTCGAACCGGACCTCTGCCTCTCGACTTCCCCTGTCTAGGCTTGGGCAACCTGGCAGTATTCCAGCCCTCGTGTTTCCTTCGGGTGGCATGGCAGCCAGGCACCGGAAGGGTGTTACAGCTGAACGATTTTTTTAATTTTTTTTTCAAATACACCGGTCTCAGGGACACTGACATACTTAACTCCTTACTCAGGACTACACAACCTCACTGCGCCTTCTTTACGCGAGTATGTCAGTTACGGATGACTCACAAACGAGGTCAACTGAGTGCTAGACTAACGAGTATCTGACTTACAGAGGAATCGCCAATGCCACCTCGAGTTAGACACGCGGGCAGATAAAGCCACTATCACAAACTTGGATCCTCGTCCGCAAACCCAATCTCACGGAATCATCTGTAGCAAATAAACCCTTACCAGCTAACGCGTAACGGTCAAACCCGGTAGAGAGTGATATGAAGTCATGGATTCAAGGCAGTATCCCACGAGATCTTGCCGCAAGCCCTGGCTTTTTCGAGTCCATCATGCCAACCAGCCCGGTTACTCTCATCAGTATATCGCCATTAAGACACACGCGGTAATGTACTGTTTTAAATAGGGATCACCTGTCTAACGTCGACACCGCCGGCTACCTCTTGACAAGTGGTGTCGATCTATTGGGATTGCGTGTACGTTCAGCCTATTGCTTTACACCAGTGTACATAGTCGTTCACAATGCACATATATTGTTTCCTTATATATCAGACCAACTTCAGAAGTTCAAAAATCTCGGAAATCCTAAGTCATGGGCATTTTTCTAGCAATGCATTCTCCACAGTTTTTCCTCAGCGTTTTGCTCGACCCGACCTTCACCATGCTGCACCACACAGACTGACGCCACCAGTATCTCGGAAGATGAGTGGTGGACGCCCAGAATACGTTAGCTCTGGAATATTGGTGCCCCAGAGGCGAGTTCGTCAGAAGTTTGGCCGTTCCTAAACACTGAATGCCAGTTGAGTATAATGCTAGTTTGTTCCAGAACAAGTGGTTTTCATGAGTTTGGCAGAAGAACCTTCTTGCACACGGCTATCTTTGTAAGATGTGAGGACAACGGAGAATCGTTGGGGAGCCTGAAGAATGGTTATTCCCACCTCAACTGCGCACCCGCAAAATGTTAGCCACACGGTCTGACTGGCAGGTTCTTCCTAGGTGTCCAACTATGCGACCCAAGGTGCAACTTCCTAAGCACCGTAGTAGAGGTTCAAAGCAGTATTACACTATCAAGCGAAATACCACCAGAACTGGGGAGGGGCCCATTAGTGAATCATATCCCATAAAAACTCCGTCCATAATTCAGCTGGTTGCTTGGTCATTGCCAGGTGTGCATAATCTTCTTGCCACTACTCTTTCAGTTATTTGCTCTTCTTGTTGGTCATAGGCTTTACCTATCAACCTTGTAGGAGGCACACTCCAAAAAGACAAGAATTCAGACATCGGAATGATGTCTAGAGACCAATTGATTTAAATTAGGTGGATGACATCGCCTCATTTTGAAGTGAGTGATCGCTTGTGCAACGGGGACTTCTACCGAAGAAGGCGTCCAGCACCACATGTTATGCTGGTTAGGCCATGTATTGCGCATACCGAAACACGGTTTGCCGAAGAGGGTGCTGTTTTTCGTGCCCAATTCAGAGTGGCGGAAGCAGAGAGGCAGACAACCCTTGAGTTGGCAGACGGGTATGAAAGAGATTACGAAACGTTTGGGTGCTGTCGGTGCCACTCGCCTTCCAAGATGAGGATTGCGTGATCCCCGTTGCACCTGGTTGGAGATTCTGCAAGATATGGCTGCTAATCAATGTCAATGGGGTTCTTGTAGTCAGTTTCTATCCATTTTGCCTGAATGAGTGTCTGGAGGTACCTCGCAATGATTGGGGTAGGCTAGCACCAAGTCCCTTCCCCGTCCACTGTCATTCTTTTCTTTAGAATAAGGCCTTCAAATAAAATGTGGCTGTACGGTAGTGAGGCATCAGTGTTGAAAACTGATGTTATGCTCTGGATGATGATGTTGTTTGACGGTTATTTATCCTCACGAAGTACTGTAGACAAATGCCAAAGATGGCCCATTTTGCGTCATGCGTTTTGCACCTTTAAGGTGCAAAATCTTACTTCAGGATGTCCCGTCATCTTTTGCTTCACTGAAACCTCAGAATGAAGAAAGTGAACTTGTTGACCGGTTCAGGTACCTTGGGAGCTGCATAAATCGTGGTTGTACTGAAACAAATGAAGTCAATGCATATAAAGAAAGCGCGGGTGGCATTCACCAACGTGAGTCACTGATAGCATCAGGAACGAATTCCACTGAAGCTAAAGTGCTGTATGTACAAGGCATTGGTAAAAGCAGTTTTACGAACGTAAGACGGCCAATTCCATCTGAGGAATTTAGGCTTCTCCAAGCATTTGATCAACGAGGTCTACGTAGCACAGAAAAAGTTAGCTAGCTGCAACGAACACACAACGAAGCGAGTTATGGTAATGAATTCGAATCGTCAGAGCAGCAGACAACTTTCCAGGTCAAGGAAGTGCGGGCATGTATTATGTACACTTCCTTGGGCAAACAGCATTTGGACATACCTAATATATGCCCCAAACACCGCCTACCCAAGAAAGTGTTGTTTTGCCATTCCAGCTCACTGCTGGATAAAGATTCACAGGAGGGAGACCATGACATGTTAGCGTGGAACCAAAGTGGCTACAATCAAACCGAGTGTTGTGGGATCTTGCGCCTTCTTGGCCACAAGATCCTGCTTGCACGTGGTTCAAAACCCTGCTGGATATGTCCCAGCACCGACCCCAATGGCGCGCATGCTGTTATTTCATAACCAGACTGCCTGGTTAGAGATCGCCTGTCGGTGTCCTCATGTCCAAGGAAATTTACAAGAGACGCTGGGTCAGCCCACCTGATGGCTCAGCCTAGCACCCAGATGTGATTATTCTTATTTTGTCTAAAGGTGTAGACACCTTATTACCGACCAGTTCCCTTCGCACTAGGTCGATATCCTTTCCTTTTCTTCCGACTCTTTACTTGAGCTTTCTTTCTTCACGGCTACGACAGTTAGGCGACAGTATACATTGCGCATGTATTGCTGTCTTTGTCTTCTAGAAGGGGAACTGTGTGGCGACGTGCAAGCTGCTTGCCCTTCGCATCTGAGTGCAATGTCGTTGAGCTACCCTTTACGTTTCCCTAAATGCCCATTCGCATCAACGCTACATATCGGTTGGTAAAAAGCGTCGGTTCACTTTTGCTTTCGTGTTCCTCCTTCCATTTGAACTCTCGTTTACTCAAATTTGGTTCTGGTTGACTCCTACATACTGATTCGTGTTGGGCCCGAACAATCCTTGTCATTTCTGCGAGCATAAATCGCGAGCCCTAATAGGTCAGACTGAACACCCAAACCCATACATTTGTAGTCGATTCCCTAGATACGAATGTGAATTGGTACCCACAGAGACATGTACACAGCCATATGAACATTGCTCACCTGTCTCTCTCATATTGCATATTGGCCTCGTGAAAGCAAACCAGGTCATCAAGCGCACATGTCTCGATGGTAGGAACCCGCCTGAATCGTCGGTGGTAATAGGGGTATGGTTTTCTTAGCTTTTCGACGATATGTTCTGTGAGGTGCTCGAGTATGTTCAAGGAAAGCACTCACCACGGAAAAACGTAACCGGTACGTCAACGATGGAGAATAAAAATGGCACAAAATGTGTTTGCATAAAGGATGGCTGGTAGGGCCGCATCAACTCCTCCCTACTTATATCGTGGTGCCCGTCATCGTCATCTCCATGCCCCATATCGTGAGGAACCCGACAGTCAGATAGCTCAGCGGAGGACCAGACGGAAATTCCACACGTGATTGGTTGTTCGGTCCTCGTGCTTCATACGCACCCAGCGAAACGCTAGCCAGAGCTCAGCCCGGTCCAGCTCCCAGTGCGCCACGCGAGGACAACTACTGTCCATTTTCTTAACCACCTAAGCTTATAGGACCTTCAAGTGCTGGAACAACAGAGTACTCTATGGGATTTTTGTTAGGAATTAAGTGTGTGGTTAGTGAACTTGGATATCGTTGGTTAGCAAACAAACTCAGGAACGCACCCGCAGTTAGCAAGAGTATTCTCAGTCCTCTGCCGGTTTAACACTGTATCCAAGGCTTTCGGTCTCCCCCCATCGGCCGTACGGACCAAAATGTAGTTAACTTCAGTAAGAAAGGCCAATGAATTCGGGGTTTTAGAAAGCATGGAATGTGCAGAAACAAAATGATAACTATTATGAAAGAATGGTGAAGAGGAGATAAAATAAAAAAACAAAGTACGCAGGAGTCTTAATTTTCCTAGGTCGGGGCCGGAACCAGGTGCCACTACTTGCTGACAGCCATTTGTTTCCTGGAACAAATTTTCTTCAGTGTTCGGAATATGCATTTTAAGTTTTCTAGAGATGCACACATTTCTCTGGTGATAACGGTACACTCCTTTTGATTGACAGCGGGCGACAACCACCGAAAGTTTTGCCCGGAAAAGGATGGAATGGGCACCTCGGAAACAAAAGGTCGACGTAAACTATGTTGCAATTCAGCGCAACCACCTCTGCAAGAAACGGGAAGCACTGTAGTCAGCAAGGAATGAAGCAGACTGATACACCTCAAACGACCCTCCAAACACACGCATCAGTGCCAGCGGAGAGCTAGTGACTTTCTTCCATCACTCTGGCTGCTCAATAGCCTCCTACCCCTATCGCCTTCGGGTTCCGCAGGAACATGTTAAAAACCCCGTCCGTGGTCTGTCTCGGTATTCTCAGCAGCATCCCTGGTATTCTCAACGATCGTTCGTAATTGCACTTGGAGCGAACTGGTTCACACTAGACGTCCCTGATGCTGAGATATCGGGTAACAGCTGCACCGCTCTCCCTCCTTACTTGAAACGCGAGAGGTTCATTTGCTTCGCTTCACACTTTACCACAAACCCGCTTCCTCCAGATGTCATGTCTGTAAGCACGTTGTGATGCGTTACAAATTCAGGTTCAGATGAACGGGTCAGATCTCCTTTTTCTCTGTGTAGTCCACCTCTGCCCCTTATACACACAACCCCTTGGTCAAACTCGCCCGGCTATTACTCTAGGCACTTCATCATGTAATTAAACTTCAGCTCTTCCAATGCCCTCTCTAGATTAGGTAATTCCACCGAGACTAAGGCCCCTTTTTCTCCGGTGCTGACTCCTGTGGTGTAACACAGCGTCGATAAGGAGCATTGCAACGCACACACCAGATACTACAAGAGCCCATAACCATCCATACTGGATACTGTTATTACTAATGAAGGTATTTCACCCATCAGGTGATGACTGGGTGCCCCCCAATCTAATGAACTTACTATTGTAAAGCTAAAATGGGGTACCCACGAAGCAACTAATGGTGGTAGCCGGAGTGTGCAGTCAACACTGCATAGGATTTATACCACTTGGGCATTCGTATCATATCCAACACTGGCAGAGCCGAACTATAAAAGCCAATAACCAATTGACCTTTTCACTGGAGAACCTTCGTGGTCTTTTAAAGAACGCCAACCCTTTTCAGCTTGATGTATCCGGGTGAAGGTCACTCAAGATTCCTAAACGAAGCATAGCACTATTCTGCCAGGTTCCTCAACCGACCTTTCGTCAGTCGTTTGACGATGGCATAGTTCCCCCTGCATGACCGGAAGCTTTGGAACGATTTGAAAAATTGGCGGCCCCCAATCACAGTGTAGTCGCAGACAAAGATTGCGCGCAAGTTAGCGGAATGCACCAAAACTTGAGCTAACCCAAGCAAATCCAACGGTAACTTGAAGAAGCGCAAATGACTTACAACCAAGTTTGGAGCAACGAACGTGATCGTGATGTTAGACACCGATGCGTGCATATATGTACAGTGTACCAAAATGATTCCAAGCGCGCATGTAGACTTTTGACTATAACCCAAAGAGATCAAGTGTCAGTTGACAAGTTGGAGGTTTTTGAACAGTACGACTAAAATTAAGCACCAGAATAGAACGGCTGGATCCATCGTGAGTGCCTCGCATGGAAAAGTTGTTCACGGTTGGTAAACGTAAAAGAGGGTGCTCGCGTGGGATCTTTGATATAAATGTCACGGATCATGAACCTGGCGAGGTAATACCAGTATTTTGGGCAGCCTCTTAGTCCGGGATGTTGGTATGTTTATTAGATATGTGACATTTCACGTGTAAAACAAGCATGCAGTACAAACGGGCAGGTTTAGTGACACTGCAAGGCCTGCTAGCCGGTAACTTCCTAACAATGTGTTAATTTCTGGGGGCTCTGTTCCTGAAAAATCACGAGTTTGGAAAAGGGACAGGAAGCTGAAAGTGTTTGAGATTCCCGACAGCATTTTGTCTGTGGAGGCGTACGTCTATTTTGAAGACCAGATATGAATGGTATTAAAAAGTTCAAGGAGCAGTTTGAGACAGTAATACTTGCATGGGGGTGGCTATTATCCAGTACGCAGGTTGGGGCGGGCAAGATAGACACACTTTTTTCTGAAGAAACCTTTCCCAAAGAACGAAATTGAATATTTTGCTTGTTAATCCAGATCAACTTGAAGCATTTTTGTCTCCTTTTGAGACGCTACAGGGTTTCTATAGAAAGCCACTTAAAAACCTCGGGCTGTTTACATGCTCACTGAGAATAAAACAATAATTGTGTTGTACCAAAGAATCCTACTTGTTTCCTGCAGCCGAATTGGGAAATGGTTCATTCAACTTGTTTTAACTCTCAAACAGTTTTCTCGGACATAAGGCTTGAAAAGTGTAGAAAGGCACGCGTTAAAAATAGGTTTCCATGAAGACAAGGCATAGTGCACTATTTGTTACAGCCAACACCAAGGTAAGCAATAGTCAGATATGCACACCTGCTGGAGGCGTATCCCCAGCGCTGCGACTTTCGTCAGTTCACATGACGTGGCCCTCCAACTTAGTGCAACATACAGTTATCAGCTGACCATATTTGTATCGGATGTCGTATTCTGAATGGCCTAACATTATGTAAACAACAAAACAGTTCAGCGTTGTTCCGCAACCAAATAATTTCCCAGGGGCTGGTGATGGAGGTGAGCGAATACAAGCCGTGGATTTGTGGCCTTCACACGTTTCAGGGAGCAATAACCTTTCTAAACAATGGGACGTTATCACGGAAAGCAAGAAGACACGTTTACCAAGATCTTTATGCCACGGTCCCTCCGTCGCCGAAAATTTTCACTTCCCACAGTACCCACGAAGTCACCGAACTTGTGTCCCTGTCGTTCGTTGTGTGTGCACGTGCAATAAATTTCATCATTAAAAAACACCTTTATTATTATCGTTACACATTGGCTACTCTCGGAATGCTTTCCAACAAATGCTACGCACCAAATCGAACTCGGAGGTTTAGAATGTAAGCCGAGTCGAGATTGGATACATGTACGGTCGCCAAGTGTAAGTGATTTGTAGGTGACACACACTGTTTCCGCACAGCTACCCTACTACGACAAGTAGAGCGATCGTAGTCATTAAAAAATTCAAAAAGTAACTCTTCTCCAGAAAGCCAAAATAAATGTTAAACGAAAATAAGGCTGTCAGCGTATTTTGATGATGTCGGTGAAGTGGATGCGTTTGTTGCAACCGACTAGCAAAAGCTAATGGAATCAAAGTCTGACAAGTTTGGACAGCGTGAGACGAGTAATTTATGGCACTTTACAGTCCCGAAAAGTAATTAGGTGTCACTCAGCACGCCACTTAACTGGGGGAGATTATTACTAGCCATCGTTAATGGCCCGACGGATGATGGGATCAGACTATAGTCGAGGCACAAACCTCTGAAGGAATTACATACAGCACAGGCGCCGACTTGGTGTGAATGTACTGGCCCTCATCATGGCCGTTACCCGTCTTAACCCACTGATGTAAAACCAGTGGTTGCCACTGGGAACAACTGCATGTCCTCTAAAGACATTGTTATTTATCTTTACCATATTTATCGACCCAGCTGTAGTTTATTCGACGCATTTTTAGCGCAACGACCACTGCACCATCGCGAACTTCTGTAGACAGGAACCACGCCCATACACAAGACTTTTTCCGGTAGCCCAAAATAATCGAAGATTGGTTGTTCCACAAATGCATGTAACTGCTCCCTGGTTCTCCATTATGTTGGTTGCTTCTGATGGATTCGTAAAATTTCCGATGGTGTCCCCTTATTTGTATATGATCCCGCAATAAAATTGCGACATGCTACGTCCAAAACATGTTGAGTAAAAAATATTGTGAGATCGCCTCTGGCCAGGATGCTCTCACAACAGCGGTAAGCATGTACTCAAGTTTCAAGATTATACTGCTGCAATAACCATATTTGTCCCGATCTGCTAATAGGTCAACCAGGAGGTTATATACGGCCATTATGAGCATAGAGCCAGAATGTTCTTGAGCCCACTTGGAGAGCCGCTGGTAAAAAGGGCGTTCTTGTCATCCAGAAAAGGCACTGGAGCAACCACAAATAGAGTAAGGGCTCAAGAGAGGAGGGAATAAACAAGCTTGCTGGGGTTCATAGGGGCACAAATTATTTGGCGGCTCAAAAAACCTGACAAATAGGAATGGCTGCATGCAAATCACTTCAAAAATGGCGTGGAACAGGACGATAGAAAAAGCTGCTGGAGGGGAATCTGAGTCCGCAGATAGCCATTTTTCGGTTAAGGGAAGCGTATCGTTCATAACTTTGACATTTGAAATTCCCCACGTTTCTTGTGCCTATTTGTAACCCCCGCTCCAGTTTTGTGTTTAGTGCGTCTATATGAACCGACGTTTGGTTGTCCTTACCACTTCACCCAGTTGGCCTTGAGGTCATCCAGCTATTTGTGGCCGACCTTACGCACGTGTGACTGTCTCACGTGGGAGCCTGTTTGCTCATTTGGTTCGTACTTTTGTAGTCCAAGTGGACCGTTTGTTGTTGACGAGTATCTACTGTCAAGGTTTGTACATTTTGTGAATTGATGTCTTATGTTAATAGTACCGTATAGAAACCCAGCTCCAACTTTGTTTTGCCTTCCCGGAGGTTCTGGTATTACGCGTCACTCGAACATACCGTTTGTTCTTTACAGGCAGTTTGCAACGCTAGTCTGTATGAGGTCTTGCGAGTAATATGGTAACAGACTAATATAATGGCAATGGAAAATGAGCCATGCTGATTGGATCTAAACGCTAATAATAATGTCTGTTTCCTAGCATGTAGGGAGAATACCAAGTAAGTCATGGTCGAGCAGCGGACGCGGGCCAGTCAGAAAAGTAGTTTTGACAGGGTGCTAATTAAATCACCGAGACAGTAAGGAGAAGCCGTACCTAGGCAGAGTGGGCGGGTGTGACCCTAAGTGAATACTTCGGATAGTATGTAGAATCCGCACTGTCACGATGGTGCGCTTCCTGGGTTGTGGCCAGCTGCGCCGTCGCTCATGGAGCTGGATATGTTGGAGGAATTTAGGAAACGTGAAATGCTCGCAACAAACACCGTGACTCAAGCGTGCCCGAGTTTGCATCTGGTTCACGTTAACTGGCGACTTTTCCAGGGGGTAATCAAGGAAGGCTTGCCGAGACCGAAAATGTATCTAAGGGACTATAACTTGTAGCCATTAATCGGCCTGTTGCCACTCATTTAGAGGGTGAGAATGATGTTAGATGGAGGACCAAGTAACCATTCGAAGCAATGGCACACAAAGTGCGGAAATGAAAGGGTATCCAATTACGCATGCTGCACATGTAGAGATGCAGTGCTAATTCTGACAGCGCATGATGCCAGGCCAGCTCAAAGATTATATGGTGAACAGGCCATGTGTAGTGTAGGCGGACAGAAGGGAACGGGTGGCCGAGTTACTTTTCTGAGACTTTGGAATGGTTGGCGCTGGCACACCATCTCAGTATCCGCAGAGGTGGCAGAACCACCCCGATTTTCTTGTAGAATATGAGCTCTCAGCCACACAACATAATTTGAGCAAATTCATACGCCCCTAGTTACCGGCTAAAAGGTGTAACTATTTCATCACTTCGCATATCACGGGAGATGTTAGTCGTGGTTGAGCAGGCCCACAATAACCTAGGCCATGTTAAATGTTCTGCAGTACAACACCAGTTAAAGTACATTTTGGCATCTCTAAGTATTGCCGTTGAGGCCATAAGATGATTGGTAAGGACTCACCGCAGCCGAACGTCGAAAGGTACTTCTCAGCTGAGCACTGGTTGTTGAATGGGCAGTGGAGTTGCTCATTGTCGGTAGTGGACAGCCTTATCTTATATTAACTTATCGCCTTTAAGACGGTAAGTTTTGCGCCTAGATGAAAAAAAGTATGTCAGCTTATTGGCCGATTCCCGTCTCTTCTCAGTTGAATTGCATTTGCGAACGGCTACACAGCCACAAAATCACGGTTGAAACAGCTATTTTTAATTATGTTGCAGTTGTTTGCAATGGGCTGTTAAAAAGCTAATCATGGAATAACTAACGATGAAACACCGCTATCTTGCATGCTTCTATGACAAAGTATTATTTTACGTGGTGGGTCAACCACTATGTAATACAAAATGCCGCCATCATGACATGTAATTTCATACAGACTCTTTGCAAAGCGATGATGCGGCTGCACGGTAATGAGGGTGACAGTGACTGCACTTATTTGCTTAACTTTTAAGCCACATCACTTAGTTTGATCAGTACAGGCTGACTTACAGTTTTACATCCGTTTTGTTTTTGCTGCTTCACGTGTCTTGCCTACGGCCTTGACTCACATCATGTCAAGCAGTCTTTGTTTACGCATCTTTTGTGCTGGAGTAGCCGTATGTGGATTCATACTAGAGTTTTTAATTGGAGCACAGTATATACACATGCAACTCAGTGCAAAATGTGCGCGCACACAAAAGACAGGTATCGACCTAAATCCACGGATCGACGGGCAATAGCGGAACATATGTAGCAGCTGTACTGCGGGGTAATCATCTGCCTCCGATCAACTTATTCAAAAACTACCACCAACTACGCTCAAATGATAAGCCACTTTTGGCTTGCTTCATTTTGGCATGGCATTTATATTATAAAAGGTGCACCTGGCACCTTCAAGCTATTTTTGCAAAGTGCAAACTGTCAGTAGTGCGTACTGTCCCCCGAATCCTAATTTGACCAGAGCAATAATGGATTAACGATGGTTACAATGTATTCGACGTATTTCAAAGAGAAAATACCCAATTCTTTCGACAAAGAAAGAAGAACAAGCAACCATTATGTTACCGTGCGCCCTAGAATAACCCGAGCACTATTGCAAATCCGCGCACTTAACATGTCAATAGACCGGCGTAAAAAACATACGCGGGACTCAAACCAAAGCCACTGCGGTTAGTCGATTTACAGGTGGCATATCCAGTGGAAGGCATATTGACAATGGTCGCCGTAGAAGTAACGCTAATAACAAACGTGCTTACTTACTTACTTAGGCTCCGAGTGCATAAAGGCATCAGGAGGAAGCGGCCCTTTTAAAACTTATGGTAAATTTGCAGGAACCTTGAGGAAACTTTCAACAGCATTCAGCATTCATGGCCTAGAAGTTCGAATAAAATTTGACCAATTTCCTTTTTACTTGAACAACGGGATAAGTAATAACTATACAATATTTCAGTGGGACGCGTGATTGCGATATGTAGCTTTTCTCAAAATTTTTCGGTCATTTTTGCAAGAGAATATTTTATAGCCGCATAGCGTCTGAGTCTTTCTATTTCCCGCACCAACGGTAAGTCGCCACGAGGTGATCTAAAGCGTGTTCCTTTTTCGGATGGCAGTTAAATTGCAACCTGAGTGTCACTTGCTTAGCCAGCCGTCAGTTACCTGGAGACAAGTTGATATTTTCCCGAGCCAGCTGGCCCGGCTGCCAGTAGCGCTCTTTTGGATTCCACTATTTAGAAATTTTCTCTGAAATAGTTCATTTTTAAACTAACACTCCTAGCATTTGTGGATTGACTAACCATGATATTGAACACAAAATCTGACATAGTTGCGCCTCAAGAGGAGCCTGATTGATTCACGGATTCACGGATTGATACACAGGATCGAGGCTTTTGCCCAAGTTTCCCGGGTCCGCTGTGTTCTTGTNGTTCGTCAAGCGACTGACGAAACACCAGACAGAGATGATTTGCCAGTGTGTACGACGTTTCCTTCAGGATCCTTGGGTGGACCTCGTTGGGCCCCAACGCGCAGAACGGGTTGATCTTGTGCAAGAGTTGACGAACGTCCTCCACCGTGAAGACCAAGTCGGTTAGAGGCCGTTCGTAGTTACGCCTTCACAAGATTGGATGTGACGAGAACGATGGGACTGTTTCAAGGTTCCCTCAGTGAGTGTCAGTTGGCGGTCTTCTGTTAATTCTAAGATGATTTTTGGACTGGAGTCCAATGTATGGTGTTCATGTTCATATAATTGGCCGCACAACAACCGAAGCAAATCCAAAAGTAAATTACAAGCAAGTGGTACAAGTTAATAATTTCACCACTTGTATGTAATATTTCAAGCAAGAAATGACACATGTTTGTGATTCCAGGACGTCCTGACGATTAGGCGTCTACAAGTCTCTTGGAACTGGCGCAAGACACTGAAAAATCCTTCGTCGCCGTATCCTTTTAGTTTTAAGTTTCAAAACTTGAGTGTTGCATTTATATCCTACATTTTAGCCAAGTTTGTGCATTATTTTGTATTGTATGTGTAGCCTTTACGTTTAATATGGGAAATTTATGTGGCGTCTCCCTTTTTGTTAGTTGTTTGGGCATCTTATCCAAGGTCTGCGGGTGAAACGATCCATGGGGTGAACGGACAACTCCAACAGGTTTGTCCTTTCTAGGGTAACCCATATGCACTAATACAGTAGATGCAGGGGGATTGGGACATTGGAAGCCCGGCCCAAGGCTAAAGCTGGCTCTCAGAGCCAGGCAGAATGTGTCCACTTGAGGAGTGACCCGATAATTCAGTTATATCGTTTTATTTTCATGTGTGATCATACGCTCACCCAGCTGCACACCGATAATAAGTCGAGCAAGACCCGTGCAATAATCCCGGATAATTTTGAACAAATAGGCTGTGTTCATCGTCCTCTAATCTCAGTTTTATATATGTGGAGGAGCACATATCGCTAAGCATAAACAGGCCTTTTGTGGTTGGTTTTAGATTACATTTTTTATTTGCTGACATTGACGGTTAGATTTTGAAGTTTAGCCCACCTCTTTGACCAACTATGAGCAGCTTGCTAGCTTCTGTGCGGTTTGGGCCTAGGTGCAGATGAATTTCAAACTACGGCACATCCTTGAAAACCGATTCTGGGCGAAATACAATTCATTCATGCATTTAAGGTGAATTGTGCTATGCCCACTTTGTCTTCGGTTTCTAAAGGGTCCAAAATTGTAAGGTTTTTTTGAAACAATAATTAGGTAAATAATGGAGAGGACGAAGTTACACAAGGGGCTTTGGCACTCAACGCTTGACTGACCAAAGACATAAAATTATTCGTCCGCCTCTGTGTGTTACACATGAATTAAGTTAACCGTACAAAACACACATCCCTGCAGCACCACGTCTAATAACCGCTCGACTGTAGCTGCTCGACCACCAAAGTCTTCATCGGACACAAGAATACAATAACGACTGAACTCTAAAAATATTCCTGTGAATTTCTTAACCATACAACAAAGATATCGCTGTTTTATCGCACTTTACATTGGAGTAATTTTTGCGCCATTGAAACTTCCTTAAAAATGGACTTTTTAATAGCAATGATGACGTTTATTCCCAACTAGTGGGTGGCATACCTTCAGGCATGATCATAATGTTACAGTCAGAATAGGAGCACTACTGGTGAGATTTCTGGGTACTGGGAATTTCGTGGAAAAGGGACGGTGACATAAACAGTGGGCATTATCCGATGCAGACTTGGTCACGCCTGAGGCGGCACGGGTAGTGAACTAAAGTTACAAGGGCTCTTTCTTGCCAAAAACTACTCATAAAGACCGAAATCCTCCGTAGTCGCAGTTGATCTTGTAACTATCTGGTCATGTGCAAGCTCAGGGTTAAGCATTTAGGCGAAATTCACGTTGGTTCCCTCAAAAAAGTACTCCAAGAAAATTAGACTACCATGTCAAGTATTATTTGGCAATTAGAATCTTCTTTACTGTGATCGCCTACTTACCGGTTCGTAAAGTAGGGAGAGTTTGAGGACTGTTCACAGGGAACGGACCAGTGGTTTCTCTTGGTTATCAAATATGTCCCCACAACAACCATCAGAATCTCTTCGTTTTACTTCGCAAATAAATGGCCGCGAAGCACCCCACCCAGCATTTTAAAATATGACCAACATACAAAAACTCATTTTTGACGTATTTTGGCCTCTTCATCTAAATAGATTTACATCAACTGTTAAAACTTCTTTGAGGCGCTCAAGTTGAGTTACTGCGGGTATCGGTTTGCTATTGAGGTCAGTGACTTCATCCGGGCTTCGTCGAAACCATCTTCCAAAATTTTTTGAACAATTTCCGTTGAAAATATAACACGCACTATGCAGAGCCAAATAATCGAACTGCTTGATTTGACCGAAACGCGTTAGCTCTCACCAGGGCGGCCCAAGTTGTTGAATATCCAAACGAATTTAAAAGATTTCTTTAGGGGAACACAGACTGTTGTGTTAAAGAGTCAGTTTCAGTGAGATTCACTTCAATTTTGGGGCTGTACTTTCTCCTGGTACAACTCATAGTCATTGAGTGCAACTTAAAATGCCCACTTGAAGTGCCCGCCGAAACAACTGATCCCATCTGGAGAGTATCATCCATTCTTCCGTTTCACGGATGCTAACTTCAGGGCCATTCAATTTCGGTAAATACGTAAACCAATTGAAGATAATACATTCTCAAGGAACAGGATAGATGTTGAAGTTGTAGTGAAATAAAACGAAAAAGCCCACTTGACAGGCTCTTTGTAAGCAACTCTGTGATACGTAAACAGCAAAGCCAAGCTTTTGACTTTTCATTACCGTCAATTGTGTTTACTTTCTGCCACTAGACAAATGCCAAAGTCACTTTCAGCATGTTGCGTAAAGTTTTTTATAAAAGCCTTAGACATATTTCAGACATACTATCCATTCTAGACAATAAATGGTGAATTACCCCTCTTGCGGAAAATAGCACTCCTCTGTCTGTACACAAATTAAAAACATTCTGATATATTCTGTTACTATCAAAAACTGATTGTGCCCAACTAACCGCCGTCGTTGTCGATCGCGACTAGTCAACAGGGGAAAGTTAAGGGATTCGACGAATGCTTGGAAGGCAGCGCTCCAGAGATTGCAGATCGGCTTTCACCAGCAGCAGTGCGCAAACGCTGGGTACGGAGAAATATCACCCAAGCCCTTTTAAGTCTAATGAAGGGGCAGTTAGTTGGAAAAATAATGACGTTGCTTACCGAAACCTGTTGCAAGATTACAACAAAGCTTTGAGATTCAATTTTAGACAAGGGAGCAACTGAGGGTCAGAGGCAGCTAGCAAGGCATGCCTCCAAGTGATGGTTTTCAGTGAAGGGATTGGCTGTGGGACAGCTACCTCAGCTATTCATGGAAGTAATCGATTAGCTGTTGATGTTACATCACCCAGGGAAATAGTGACGGAATAGTCTTGAGCAAAGCCTGCTAACAAGAGGCAAAATCCCCACGGGACCTCCGAAGGGTATTTGCAAGGACTTTCAGTCAGTTACGAGCTTATTGATGAGAAGTGGTGACGCAAAATCAAGAGAATTCTAAGATTTGGGAAGGACTCCTAAAGTGCCCTCATGTAACTTGATGATGACTGTGTGACCTACAAGGTTCATTGAGAAGGCCGCTACATAATTAGATACAAAAGCTCTCCCAAAGTTGCGGGCACTTTGAAAAATGAACTCCGAACTAAACAAAAAGCGCTGATTGCCTGTAAGGTGGGAGCCAAACCCCAAGTTCATCATTCGTAATTGAAGCTAAGGAGAGCATTAGGAGTGGAAGAGTAGAAAAGACACTATAGCACAAAGTAGACAGTGTAAGCATGTGGCAATTACTCTAGCACCATCAGCAAAAATGGCTCGCTGTGGAGGCCATAATATTTACGGTAGCCTATCAAAATAACTGAGAAGCCGAGATTACAAACCCTAATAAGTTGTAGGACGAACAGGAACAATTCTGTGATAAAGGTTGCATTTGTTTGGCCAAAGAAGTGTGTATGCTTTGTGATTTTTAAACAGTGTTACCCATACCCTGGCTGTCTGGCGTGTGGAGAATTTCTGCGATGGTCTCGATTTGCGCAGTTGAGTCGAGTCGTTTCTTTGGTGGTTAGCGTCCCATTAGAAAAAACCGTAGTTCCTAAAAGCCCGTGATACAGGTTTTCAGGTCCAGAAAGTGACGCTCTGTGACGGATCACAGGCTGGTCGGGCAGGATGTGGGGTAACCTGCAAGGCCCAAACTTTGCGGTCAAAATGGTGCTCCTTTTAATAGTCCCAAAAAGCTATGCAATAAAAAGAGCGTTTAAATATACTATCTGGGTTTTCAGACTATTCTTGACTCTGTACACCGTTGTTAGCCAACCTCACAACTGATAGACCGAGAAAATGTAGTTTTTGGCTTTCTTCACGAAAAAGCATCTAAAACCCTCTAGAAGCTCAGCGAGTTGAAGTTCTGCAGCCAACAGTTGGACGATTCCGAGTGTGATTTTGAGCTCGCGTTGTTCGTATTTCATGTCAGCAGTGTGCATGCCGATCTGGGTGGTGACATTTGTCAATTGTGGGTTACGACAACAGTCCCGGAGCTCGTAGGAACTGTAGGAATGCAAAAAAATTGGACTGCACTGTTTGCCTGAGCTTAATCATGGATTTTGCCACTGAATATCGTCATCCGCAGCCATGTGGCCCAGTTTTTCGCCCTACAGGGTACTGGTTCTGCTCATTCTGAAATGAACGCCGCTAGGATAACGACCTCGAGTTGGTGACATTACTCAGCATCGAGATGGATAGCAACAAAGTGCCCGCCAGGACCTCTTTTTAGGCGCCAGACGCTACTGGTCAGCCATACCTCAACTTTTGCCGCTTTGCTTTAGTACATATTCAGTCTCACCAAAATTACTTCATGCAAGCGCGGTACACTACCTGATTTAAACTTTAAGATACCAGTCGCCAGAAAATCGCCAGATCTTGAGGTCTGTGTTGCCACATGAGACTTAGGTGACTGAACGTTTCCGCCCGAAATACTGCACTTAACGATTGCCCGAATACTTACCCATCACCTCCAGTGACGGGGAACAAATCTCAAAAGTTTTTTCGTTTTCCGGGAAACCATCGACCAACCTTATGCAAACAGCGTGAAACTGTCTTAGAAGCCATTTGGTCAGCATCCAGAGTAGATAACCGGCATGACTGGTCGACTTAAAAGACTTCAGGATTCTTTTCGGAAAAACGCTGGAGCGACATATTCCTTGATTTGAGTCATGGGCACCTCTACTGGGCTCCTCAAAATCTTTTTGTAGGATATGCATCAAGGTCATCCCTTATTACATTCTAATCTGCAGGCGTCTCGCCACTTCACGACAAGATACCGGCACAGGACATATTCGATAATCGTGTGTGCCCTGTGAAAGTCGAGGCAAATGAAATCATACAAACCGGTTTCCTTATTGGCCAGTCTAGGTAGATAGTAGCTTACAAATCCAAGTCAGCGTGTCAAATATTCGTCGTTCGTGAAGAAATGCAGTGAGTTGTTAGTTCTGGCTGGCCCAGTTCCGTTTGGCAAGCTTCCTAGGCTGCTTACTGCAGGTACCTCGTTTCACTTGTACGGCAACAGCAGAGTTCCTTGAACGTTTACAGTGGCTAAATTTTACAGGGCACACGTCATTTTACAAGAAGACGCTCCAGCAAGCAAACTCATCAAGGACAATTTGGTGTGCTTCTAGGCCGTCTTGCTCAACCAGGATGCACCTTTGGTGGAAGATCAGATAAAGTAGACGGAAATGATTATATATGAGAATAATTAAAACATAATCTCTGCCTGCCCAAACAAATATTTTATCCTCAGTACCACCTTGCACAAGTTTTGTAGAAGGCTCTCTTGCATTTTTTCTCTTGCTCTTTTTGCAGGCGAGACCACGAGTGAGCTATATAAGGGCAAAACGTTCAAGGCGTGTCATGTTTCGGCAGATTATTGGGCCCAAGAAATAACCGACTACGGCGAGACGAACTGTCTGAATCTGGTGCCGCATTGTCGGTTATTCTTATGTTTCATCTTCAGTCAAACGTTTAGAATAGTGAATAGCGTTTATTTGGAGTTTAATCAGTATTTCGCTAATGTTGCTGATCTGCACCAGAGGAGGAGCGAGTGACTTGTGTTATTCTTGTAATATTTTCGTGAGCAACGCGGCATATGCACTAGGTATAAACAGCAGAATCGTATCGAGTTATCACAGTGAGAATGAGAGTGAAGCTCTCTTCAGATATTCAAAAATCTTAAAAGTGGACACCTTCAGTGAAAGTACGAAACCGTCGGATGTAAAGAGCCCGGAAGCCGACAAACTAAGTATAGAAGAAGGTGGGTCAATCCCACATCGTTTAAGAGGACGACACATTTGAAAAATAATTGTTCCTGTGGCGGTGGGAGAGGGCAAATCTTGCGGCCCTCAGTTAGAACGTTATCATCAGGGACAGTGAAGTCTCATTGGGATTAGCTGCCTTAGTTGCTTATTTATTCAGGTAGTTTAGACGTGATTGTGGAAGTGAAGATGGGCGGCAATACTCTGGCAAAAACGGTAAGTTAAAGGGGACCAAAACCCATATGACAGACATAGCCATTAGCCTCAGGGTAGTTTGAAAGAGCAAGCGGTTTTCAGCGTGTTAGGTGCGTGCAAAATGTTGAAGTTTTTTTCTAGCTATGACCGGATGCTGAAGATTGCGCAAAAGTTGGTTTAAAAACGCAAGCACCGGAGCTGATAAGCAGTGTCCGGGAATAGAGCTCCGACTTGGTGAGTGCGCTGCTGCGGTTGACTATGGGATGGTTACAAGTTATGTTAAGGAAGACACGGATGCTGCTTCTAATAAGCTGTAGAGTATGAGTGGCGGGAAGCAGAAGTATAGTAAAAGTCGGATTCAGTGCTCTAAAAGAGCAGATTTGACAACAGGTACCCGACAACTGACTAAATCTTCGCTACGGCTGCATCCATAAGTACAGCTTTAAAGAAGCATGTGATTCCTAATATTCTGGCGATCAAATCTATACCACTTGAGTTTACGACTGCTTTTGCTTTAACTTCGTCTCGTTCAGTAATGCGTATGATCACTGAATCTTGACATCCCAACATGTCTGTACACACAGATCCCTCATTATCGACAATGGGACTAGCCGGATAAGTAGTAAGCTTGCCTCTGTAACAGTAAGACTTCTGAACAAATGCACATGGGATATGTAATTGATTATACATTTCTCCTATCAGAATCTCTGGCAAGTGAAAATTAATTCCAGAAAACGGGATCTGGAGTGACTGCTCATTACACTTGTACCAAATCAACCAACAAATAGAAATATTCTATTATCAGCAGCTGGTGGTGTATTTTTCAGGCTTGGGCATGGCAGACAGACATTATATATGAGTATGAGGGACCGTCATTGGCCGGTGGATTGGGCTATCATGCATGGTGGAGACCTCATAACCAGCGTCGCGCATAGGGCAAACAACTATGACAAGTGGCGAAGGCAAAAGACAACGCGTACGGTTACCATTATGAGGAGCAGTGGCTGGCTTTATTTTCCGACAATGTCGTTGCGCTTTATAACGTACTGCAGCTAGGGGTTGTTATTATTTCCAGTGGGAGATATATCTTTGTACTGGAAATTCACACGCACACAACTGAAAAACCTGCATCATCTACTGACTATTTGCGTATATCCAAGAAATGCGATAATCAACACAGGTGCATACTAGCAGCACTACTGAACAGCGCATTAAGCTGTCTTCATTATTTTGCTGAACACAAGACGAGACTCTCAAAAAACAGTGCTACACCGAAGTTTGCTGAAAAAATTCGTCTGATATGTTACGTCTGACCGGTATAACATACGTTATTCAACTATCCATCTGAGTGGAATTCGCAATGCATAATCTGCAAACGTCACCTCCCAATTAACGAAAACCGTCGAACTTTGAAATAGTCTTAGAGTTGACTTCGTACTTCACCTAGTAAAAAAGTAATCAAATGCGATTCAGCGGTGACCTTGAAAGTTTGCTCACTTAAACAAAATGATTTTAGCGACGTATCTCTGAATCGTGCAACCGAAGTAAATAAAATACCCATAAAGTTCTATTCTTCTAAAACCTCATAGTTTCGGCGAAATTAATTTCGGCGTACTTCTACTGAGCGACAAACAGGACAGCCACAAATTTCTCAAAATGTATCTAAAGCCAGGTCTGAAGCCATGGCACAGGAACTTTGAATTTGCATGCACGCCAGTAGTTAGGAAAAGAGAATAATTGAAACGAATTCCTACAAAGTTAAAGCGAATTGTGGCGGTTTTTCGTTTGAGCATACATACAGCAAAATGCAATCATTTATTTTGAAAATGTTTGTTTGAGCCTTAAGGGCTTTAGTGAACAGAGCACCCGCCGGCTGTGCATCAGCGTCTTATCTTGTTTCAATTCTGTATGTTTTCTACAAGTTGAGAAAAACACAAGTTGTTTCACTTTTTCCGCTGTATACTGCGTCTAAATAGTGCCAGTTTTTACAGGATCACGTCTGTGTTAAATAATGCCTATTTTTATGAGCGCTCTGCTTCTACGCCTTGCTGGGCCCTTGTGGGGTTTACCATCTCGTCAATTTTTTTATCGCCCAGTATACTATAGAGGTGATGTAAGAATTGAGATGGTGTACAGCCATCTAGCGTCCCACCACTAATAAGCTGTTCGAGTCATTTACTTTCCGAAAGCGTAGTACGGGCGATGATCGTATCGCGTGATTGAGTGTAAGGTTTACCGCCATCTGAAGCCATCAGGATGACACGCAGATCTGTCGCTATTTCTGCTGGAAGTATACCTAATACATGATAGGTCATGTCGTGTTCTTGAGTAACACTTCGCAGAGCGAACTTGTCAATTATTAAAAAAGGAAGGACTTATCGAGTTCTCCGCTTAATACGTTGTAGTGGACGATGCTGGGGTTTGCTGGACGCAGTTGTATTGAATGAGGGTCTTCACCGAGCGTGTTGAAGTCTGGCCCGTTTCTCGTCGTCGGAACCTAACGATATCGAGCCCAGACTTTTCCCTCACAGTGAGTCGTGCGTAGCTTTGAATTGACTCAGGTCAATGTGCTGTGTGAAATGACGGGCGTCGGCGTTCTGCCGTCGTTGTTCCGCATATATATAAGTTTACGGTGTGTGAGGATGCGCTTGCATTGTTTGTCTTATGATAAGGTTCACATAATCGTGGTTAGGCGTGGAACGAATGCTCGTGATATGGTCAAAAGAGTGGTGAAATAGTGGGTGTGCATGTGTTAAACAAATTATACGAGTGGCTGAAGGTAAATACCCACGGGATAGTAATCAAACTCTGTGAAAATGGTAGAAGACAAGCACTGACCAGATATTAAACCCTCTACGGTGACTGTGCAACCATGATCATGCCTGACGGTATGCCAACCATCGTCTCTAAATATACTCGATTATTGCAGCCCACGATGTATACAAGCATAAAAGGGATATATTCCTCCATTACGTCCTCCTCACTTTGACTGCTCATCTCCACTCCCCACTATCCCCAACTAACTGAGGTTCGTCCTTTCCAAGATCGGGTTCCGTCGCTTTGCTACAGTAGTAAGAAATCGTAACTTCCGCCAAAAGCCTGCTATCGTAGACCGTAGTTCACCTTCTTGCGTAGCACCCCGTGTTGAACGTTTTCCCACTTTGAGTTCCCAACCTAGATGCAGTTGCCTTGTTTTTTCGTCCGAAAGGCGGAAAAAAATCTTGATGGGCCCTCAATGGGCCCAAGAACATCCAAGAACATCCATGTTTGTCTCAATGCGCCACAATTCTTTGAGCGATTCCAACCGCCGTAACATCCTTAACTGACTTAATCAGGACGCTCATGTACGGTGCTATCCGCATACCTAAGTACGATGTCGCGATGACCAAGGCGAAAGCCTACCAGGTGGGGTGGCTTGCCCATGGTTCGCCATATCTCTGCTGTTTTCTGGCCAAGCATGTTCCTTGCACACAGGGGGCAGCCTCAGTCCACTGAAGCAATGGTAAAACTCCGAGGTGATTGCCATCCTATTCTGCTGTCCGCTTTTTCCACCCATGGCCCCGCTTATTATCTAATATTATTAATAATAATGCAATCAAAATAAAGGCACGAGTGAAGTCATTTTTGGGTGCCCAGCAATAAGCGGAAGCGGAGTATCCACATAAGTAGTGAGCTTTTTCAACACAGATGAGGTAATGACTAAGTTGGCAGGATTTAAATGCAGTGTACATTGGGGGCAGAAAAACACAGTTATTAGGGTTTTCCAGCCTATAAGGAAAACACCAAACTAAAGCAGGATCGGACTGTTACAATTCGAAGGTGACGAGCAACAACACAATGGGGGAGGCAAAACTAAGGGGTCCTGGATAGCACGTGCTAAGAAACTGCAAATGACGGAAAACAAGAAAACAGAACAAAACATAAAGGGAGGCATTTTATTTCAATGATCAGACCGGTCATCATGCACTAAGACTGAAAACCATTGCTAATTCTGCGCATCCTTGAACACTTCACTTGATTGCCAGCGCCACGAAAAGTGAAAGTGTAGATGCTGAGGTGGAAAAATTCGTTTTAGGCGTAAATGGTAGCTGGCATCTCAACATCTGTGAAGATGAACAGAACCACTGATGTTACCGTTGGAGCGGAGTCCCACGGGATCGTGCTAATGCATTGAACGAGCGCAAACTAGAGAAAATTATTGAATTTGTGGGGATGACAATTTGAAAGTGCACCGAGATGATTAAATCCAAGGGAAGGGTTCAGTGGATTAGAACCAGCTCGTCCCAGAGGCGGCTGGGCCAGTTTAACGGCTTGTTCGTAGTTGCAGGAAGGGTTGCGAGAGGACGAGGAGAGACAGACCAGTGTATACGAAGAATAGTTGAGGATGGGCCACCAGACTAAGTATGTAAGTGCCTTGCATCCACGACACTTCGATTTCTTCGACGGCTCTGTAACGGACGCCACCTTTGTGGTGTTCGGACGGCAAACGTGCAATTCCGTGGGCAGGCGGACCCAAGTTAGCTAGGGGGATAAACACAGGTGAAACAAAGCAGATGTAAGATCACAGGCAATTTTGGTTCAGTTGTAGGTTCTTGCAGACATAAACCAGGGACCAGGCAGGGTGGATCACAGTTATACGGGTATTCGGAGTAGCTACTGTTGAAGATCGAAACTTGGAAATTGGAGTTCATGCGATGATATCAGTAAAGGCTGGTGAGTGCGGGGAGATATCAGATAGCATGGGGTCCAAAGAAGGAAAATAACTTGAAGTTTATTAAAGTTAGGGGTGAAAGTAATTTGTTAGATGAGCCAGGTACGGTTGATTTGTGCTGGGTAACCTAGCAAACAGGGTCTGGCTAAACTTGCCAATATAATGCTAATACGGTACAAGAGGCATAGAACAAAACAGCATAGGTGATTCTGCTTGGGGTAGTTGCTGCGTGGAATAACCTTCCTCCGACGCTCTATCTAGAACCCAGTTCAAAGTAACAGTGGACACTTTTTAATGCGAGTCCTCGCGCTGGCAAGCATACTGCCCGCACTGAGAACTTAAAGAGCATTGCTATACCCTTTTTTCGCTTGTGCTATTCAAGTGAACGACAGCCGCTTAACGACAAGAACAAAACCGACCCGGGAAATTATGGCGAAGGCCTCGATCCTGTGTATCAATTCGTGAATCCGTGAAGAGACCGTTTCTTGAATATGCTGACCAAGTTTTCTGCTCGGAATGCAAGAAGGACATCGAATGTGCCCAACATGCTGCTACGATGGTGGAAGCCGGTCTCTAAATCATTGTCTATGAAACATATCTCGAGATACTCGATGCGCATTGCCTCCTTTTTGCCTTTTAGGGGATATGGTGCCTACTTGCGTCTGGTTTAAGTTGGGCATGGCGAGTAGGTTGTTTTTGTTATTGAGCCTACTAGTACGCGGTGGATACATGATGCGGTTTTCAGGGTTACATAGCTCACTTTTGTCACGCAAAACATTTCCTCACTTCGTGCTGCTAGCCAGCGGAATAGCCATCCTTTACCAGTTATCCAAGCATCACCTGGAACCCAGTTCACGTAACCTTTATTTGATTCTACTTGAGCCCTAACGCTGGTAAGTTTACTGCAAAAAGCTGGCAAATTCAGAATTAGTGACGCACCGTTGTACGCTTGTTTTTTTCCAGGTGGTACAAAGGCGCTCGAAGACGGGAGCAAACCTACTGCAGTGGTCTGGGTACCCAAAAAAACTACTTTGGGAAGAGTGTGTGGCAAAGAAATAAATATAATTACTCTGAATTGAGTACACAATAATAAAAAGGGTCGAATGGAACAGACTCACTAAGAATTGTTCTTTTTAAAATAGTTCGTCGTTGGCCCAGGCCAGTGAATAAATAATAATCCGGTCGTGGATGTCCAGGGGTCTTCTTTTCCGGGACGCTCTCATATACAATAAACTCCGAAGACAGTCTGAAATGTTTCGATACCACAGTTAGCACATGAAGCTCGCGATTAACCGCTGTAAGCGCGAGTGAAATGAGAAGAGAAAATCGGAGAATGCGACCACGCCTGTATTGTATGTAATTTGTGCAAATGCGCGGTTTTTGCGGTTTTGCGTATTCAAACAAAAAACGTTTATGAAATTGATGAAATACATAACGTTATAGTGAAAGCAGAAGAAAGCTACAAAACACCACACTACCCTGGAAAATTTGGGCAAATCTGTCAAACATGCTTATCAAACGTGAAACATCTTTCTTGATTCACAAGCATCAGTGCGTCACTAGTAAAACGTTCATTCTCAACAGGAAAGCCGTGTTAATCGCCACGGGTACAGGAAATAAACCAACACTATGGGAATATATCTGGAATACGGTTTTGTTTTTATATACGGACTGAGTGCCAGAGTATCCGTCGAACTATTTTATTTTAATGCATCAAGTGTGCGAACCGTTCGGTTTCGGTTTCAAATTTGAATTAACTGTTTTCGTCCGAGGCTAGCGTTCAGTTCTCACCCCTTGTCCGCCAGCTAAAGATCTAGATGGCGCAAAAGTTTCTAGAACCCTTCAGAAAATTGCCTCATCAAATACAAAACTTGCACCTTATTCAAAAGTTACAAGGACTTACCTTGAGTCGTAGTTCGGAAGCCTTCGGCCTTAATTTGGTGAGTTTTGCCGTTTTTTTGGTTCACTCCTCAGCCGTCTGCCTATGGTTGTGTCGACTCGCCTTCAGCGATTGCATTCGACGACAAGCTCGGTTTGTTCGCTGTTGCATCAAAAACTGGGTGCATCAAGGTGTAAGTGCGGTTGTCGTTTGCGAGCTTTACTTTCAGTTATGGTACACCGGGGGTAGTTTTAACTGTCAAAGCGGCCGGGTGTGCAGTTTTGCTTCTCAGTTTCATTCCAGAAGAAGTAAGATGAAGTTTCTTTACTGCTTACCACTACAGGGCCGGCTTTTAGCGGCACTGGAAACGGGCTATGTATCGTTATATGAACTCAACCCCAAAAATGGGCATTGGGTGGAATGCGCCCATGTGCGTGTACTCTTTTCGTAAGTCCATTGTAATGTTTTGGATTTGGCTTTTGACGCTTACTGTGATACAGAGCACAGATCGGCGAAATCTCGGAACTTCATGTTAGGTTGCCTTGATGGTAGGCGACAAACATCATGTTAAGCCGTCTGGTGAAGTTCATCGCAAAATCAGCTCTCGTTTCAGGTTTACGGGATTTAAACACGCTGGACCTGTTCCTGGATTACATTGGATGCGTTGTACGAGTTCATGACTTGAGCACATCCGAAGACGCTTTTGGGGTGTCAGACAGCAAGCTATCCCAAGGATTCCTTTGTTAAACATTAAGTTGCGTTGCCACATCGGAGCTGTATTTGCGCAAACTTCTACTGGTGCCCTCTGCTACGTGCACCTGTTAAAGAATTCTGAGGGACAGGAAATTAAATGAGAGAGTCGTGTCTTATAATGGTGAGGTTTAAGCGGCGGTGACCGTAGCTCGCATACATGGGTTCCGGAATCATACGCAATGATCAGCCGTTGAACGCATTTTCGTTCTTTACTCCCGGAAGTGGTAAAGGCCCGTGACGCACATTGAAGTCCGAATTGCAAGATAAACTCTGGTTGCTTGGCAGATAGCGTGGTCCATAGTTTGGAGGTCCGTGCTACTCCAGGCACCAACGGTGTTTCATTGCTTATGCTGAAAATCTCACCCAAAGACGTCATACAATGTGATTTTCACTGCAATCAACAACACCCTTACAGGCGCAGTGTGACGAGCCCCCCTAAGTAGGTGAGTCAATATTTTGGAAAAGTGGTGGACAAATTGGTCGAAATGCCGGGAAACCCATTTTATGAATCCTGTAAAACGACACAACACTGCCCTTCGTGATTACCCGGATAACTCAATTTTTGTCTGATGTTATCCGGTTGTCGTCGAACGCTTATGTGGCGAAGTGTTGCATAGGCGCGTACTTGTAGGTGAATCAGAATCACGAGCAAAAATATAACTCACCACGTTTGGGTGGTTGGGACATGTTACCACCGTCCACCAAAGAAAGCACAATTTTTCTACTCAGAATTCTTGTTAGTGAAAGGCTTGTGCGGTACAGGCTGCAGGTTGACGCAAAATGAAAGTGCCTATTGTGAAACCGAGTGCTATGTGATCTTCGCGTCTTCCTGGCCGGGCCCAAGTGATCCTGCTTGCTGATGGTTTGAAACTGTCGGGGACTTGGTGCGCAACCGACCGCAGCGGCACACGTGCTGTCATTTTCTAGCCGGACTGCCTACCTAAAGTTCATCCGTCGTGCACTGGTCTCATGTCGGCTGAGGTTCACAATTACTGGGAGGATCCCGCTGGTGGCGACTTACTTTGACAGGCACAAATGTTTTTACTTTAGTGCTGTACAATGATGTAGGTAACTTATTTTCTTTAAGGCTTTGGCATCTTCGCACTATTTGTCTATCCTTCCTTCTCCGTTCCGCTACTTATTGGGGCTTGCTTCCCTCATGAATGTACGGCAGTTAAACACCAGTATTGCTGGTTTATTGCCAGTGATTTATGATACTACAGGGCATGGAACCCAACCTTTTGGACTATCTGTTGTCGTATGCTGGGCTCATGTTGAGTGTATTTCACAGTGCGCTGAGTCAGTCCCGCTGATGGCCCATCCGATACGATGCTCAGGCGCGTTTATCTCGTTTCTCTTCCAAGGGGTGAGCACTTCTTGATCGTTTCCCATGGAGGCGAGGCTGTTTTTACCGTCCCCACCCTTCCCCTTTTTCTCCATTGTCTACTCAGGCCTTCTCTTTCGTAAGTGTGAAAGTTAAGCACCGGTATTTACTACTGGAGTATTGCTACCCATATGATAAATGCGATCCATCCGGAAGTGCTAGATTTCGAAACGTCATGCAGTTTACAAGCTGGCTAAGGAGGTGAAGTTCTCAAATACGCCAAGCTATCACACACCAAGCGACCATCCAGAATCACTGCTACACCGACATGGTGACCATCATGGTAGCTACGTTAAGTTTTATTGATTGTGTGGAGCTGCTTCTCTTGTGACAAGCTTTCGAGGGGCGAATCTCTGCTCAACCCACTCTGCGCGCCGCATCAGGTGAAATCACTTGATACTTTCGGTAATTTTTCCTGATTGTTTCAACACTTCCAAAATCCAGTCACTAGCAGCTTGATCCCCTTCCAACATTGAGCCTTCGCATCGCATTGCAGCACTTTTGTGATCCTCCTGTACAGGTTTTACCTGGACTCAACCTCTTGAGGCAAGGCCTCATGCTAAAACGACCTCAGTGTAGAGATCTACCAGCCGGACATTACTAACTGACAGTAATGATCCGTCCAATCTGGGATGCCATTGTTTCCGCCCACTTTCGCAATTCTACAGAAGTGACAAATCTTGTGACAAATGTTTCGGCGTAAGCTTGAACCATTCTTACCGCTTTTATAAGTTCGCTCCTGTGCCGGACTGCACAAGGTTAGTTTATGTAGGCTTTATGTACATCGGTGAGATTGCATGAACATTCCACATCACAGCGGTCTGGTCCGGAGAGAGGTTACAGGAAGAATGTCAGACAGATCGACGACTGGGGAGGCCGGTTTTTCATTCGGGGAATTCATCCATCATCATCATCAAAGACAGCAACATCAGTGTTGACACTGATGCTTCACTGCCGTACGGGAATTCATCCTCAGTGAATGTATTGCTGTCTGGCCGTATACAGCTCATTAAAAACCGTTGTGGAAGCCACCGAGGTAGACAGTAGCAGCGGGTTCGTTATCAGCGTAGTTCTGTGTTTCACCTGGATCAGCAGGGATAGGCGAGCAGCTAGCACTGGTGCATCCTTTGTCAAGTACTGAGAGCAGAGTCCCGTGAACCACCGTCCCATTGTGATTAATATTTTTGCATATGGTGTGGGTTCTACCTATGGTTCACCATGTGAATTCATTACGAAGTAGTGTTTTTTATCATCTGTTCCATAAACATACTGGTCCTACTATTTATTTCCGCGGATAGGTTTCTCCAGTTCAGTTAATTGAACGCGTCTTGGTGTGCGCAGTTGCTTCGCTCTGTTGGAAGATGGAAGTGAAATCAGTCGTCGCCTGTCTAACTTATTTACCTCTTTCTGGGTGCTCGCAGTGAATGTGGCAATCACAGAGGAAATAGCTTGACTCTCGTCGTAACCAGGCTCTGCGTCGCTTGTCTTAAGTCGTCTTTCGAAGACGCGTGAAGACGAACTCAGGAAGAGCAGGCAAGATTCCGGCCGGGAAGAATCTGTGTGGACCACATCCTCAAACTCCATCAAATGGTAGAGTAATTGCATGTGTATAAGCGCCCTACAATATTGGTGTTCCTTAACTTTAATAGTGCAGTCGATTCTGCCGACCGGTTATTCCTTTCCAGCGCTTGATCTCGAGATAGCTCGGGGGTTAAGGCTCGAACTTACTGACCGGAAGGTCCGTGGTTCGAACGCGACCCGGGTATCTTGACTTCTCCTGTCTAAGCTTGGGCAACTTGGCCTTTGTGCTCCCTTCGGGTGACATGGCTGCTAGGCTTCGAAGGGGTACTACAGTTGAACGATGGCTTGCGCAGCAGGATGTGCCCCAGAAATTCTTGAATATCGTGCGCTATTTGTATTCACATACTTGTGAGACTGTATGGGGGTTTTCCAGAAGCTTTCCTAAAACGGTAGTGTCCGACAAGGGTATCCACTCTTCCATTTTTGTTTACTTTCGTCATGGATGAGGTGGTGAGGTGAACAATGGAAGATCTTTAAACCCTCCGTTTTCAGATCTCTCCGAATGAGAACCTTGTCTTCCTGGAATATGCAGATGACGTTCTTATTTTTGAAAGAGAGGAGGGTCACAAGCATTGCTTGAGGAGCTGTCCAAGATCATCCAGCCCTTCGGTGTGCACTTTGCGCCCACGAAGTCATCATCATCCATCATCATTCTCAGCTGTAAGAACCGCGTGCTTGTCGTACAGTGGTTGTAGCTGCCACAGTTTCCTTCACCGATGATTTGGGGTGGGATGGGGTAGGTAGCTGCGCATTGAAGGCGGGAGCTGATAAATTGGTGCCTAAATACAGGACTGTTAGGTGGGGGGATTGGGAAGGGAGCTATGCATTGAAGGCAATAGCTTGGATGCACGAGCGCCATTGAGGGTGCGACTGGGCCATGTCTGACAATGTCTTTAACCACTGATGTGGCCCATCTCGGGTTCCCCATCCAGGAAAACGGCAATGACCAGCGCAGTTGTTTGCTGGTAATGGCTTTTATACTTCACTGCCAAGTCATTGTTTGACCGCCTCTGGCTCGTTTCCACCCTTCACGTGGTTGTGCGAAGATAATCTTTCGAGGAAGTCGGTCGACTGGCATACGCAGCACGTGACCAAGCCAGTGCAACCTATGCAGTGTGATCAGTTCATCTGTCGAGGGTGAGTTCTTTCTTCCGAATACCATTCGACATTCAGCATTGCTCATCCGGTGTTCCCAGCAGACTCGGGCACTGCTCCGAAGACATCGAAAGTCTTTTGACATCCTCGGCGCGCAACGGCCAGGTTTCTGATCCGTATAGTAGTATGGAGCGCACCGCAGCATTGTAAACTCGACCCCTGACGGATAAGCTGATGTCACGCCTACGCCACAGGTGACGCAGGTTCACAAAAGCTGCTCTGGCCTTCCCAATCCGGATGGAAATATCATCTTTCGCGAGACCCAGATTGAACAAATACTCTAATTTGCACACAAATTTGATTTTGACAGGACACTCGACTGGATCCTTACCAGTCTCTCGTTTATGATAGTCTGCTTCAAATGAATGTGCTGCACGAAGCTGCCTCATGTTTCAGTTGGTACGATATTCGAGCGGACCAAGCTGACGACTTCCACTTATCTTCGTGATTGAATGCAGTCTCTTTGGTGTGACCACAAAAACTAGATTTGGATTTGAGAAATGTTAGGCTGATAATACCCCCAGGGAATTTCCGGGGTGGGCTCCAATGACTGGCTTCAGGAACGGGTTCTTTGCATTCGTGGCTCATTTGTTAGCTCTGGGCTGCGGTTGCGTTGTCCGTTAGGATGCACGGTGATTCCGTTGGCCTCTCAGTGATGCGTAGGCCTCTGTCACCTGGCGGATTCTGCGATCAAGTGGAATAGCCCTTGGGTGGATTTACCAGGCCCCACTACCTTGACTGTCATTACAGAGGATATGATGTTAGCCTTTACTATGGATGTCCCGTTTCCTTGGCATTTAGCTGAATGTGTCCGATTACATGACTGTCAGTGCCCGCTACTTTTAGGCGCTTCCGGAAATGTTTCCACTCGGTGCATTGATGATCATTGTTTGTTTGCTGAGCTACGAATACGCTCTTCAATAGCAACTCGGTGCATTCGTGTTGACTGTGGAGTTCGAGTCCTTGCCTCTAAAGACTCCGTAGATAAAGACTACTTTCTAGGTATACATCTACCTTTCGTTGATTCTACTTCCACATACTTTGGTGAATGCTCTAGTGAATGTTTGCGTATGTGCCTTATCGGTGGAACATCGAGGCAAATATACTGATAACAGGGCTATCTCGACCTCCTTACTGGATCCCAGCATCACTCTTGGGAATCAATGTTTTGTGGCCTGTTACTAGGCATTGGACTTCGGGATTCCGATCATCGCAACGGACTTCATCATACATTCGCGCCCGAAATGCAATAGGTGGGTTCAGACGTACTACTACAGAAACATAAGTTGCAACTCAATCGGGGAGTTTATGGTACTTTTAGTCGGACACCTATCCCTCTACCAAACTTGTGTTGCAGACTCCATAAGTGTCATGATGACACCCCAAGTACTAATTAATGGAAGTGTGCTGGAATATTGGTAGAACGGGTGCACTCATTGGTAGTTGGTCAGGTGGATATTGATTTGTTTTTCTATAGAGGAAAATGTTGGTAGCTCAGGTAGCGTAGATGGTCGTTGGCTTGTTCGCTGAGCTGGGCAATTTGATTGCAAACGTTTCATCACCAATCGAGTGACATCATCAGTGCGTTATTGGGGAGCGTAGTGGTGCGTAGCGGTGGGCACAACCACCAACCCACCGCTACGCACCACTACGCTCCCCAATAACGCACTGATGATGTCACCTCGATTGGTGATGAAACGTTTGCAGTCAAATTGCCCAGCTCAGCGAACAAGCCAACGACCATGTTGATTTGTGCTCCGGGCTCGACGATTGACCTGCCGGCGTTTCGCCACCATTCGAGAAGGTATCATCAGTGTGCGGTAATGATGCACTATCATTCAACTAACCATTGCATTACGTATGTACATGTATCGCGATATCTCGAATATCGTAGCAACTGAAACATGAGGCGGCCTGGTGCAGCACATTCAGTTGCCTGGAAACATCACAGACGAGAGATTCAGTTAGATTCCATGCGAGTCTCTCGCAAAACCAAATTTGTTTGCAAATGAGCGTATTTCGCTAACCATTGCTCTGTTAGTAGACTTCTGCCTAGCCAAATAAACCGAAATAATTCATTAAATCCAAAGCATCTGTTCCGCACTGCGGCTTTCAACGTCCGCACTCAGTATCAAATTGATCAACAGGCATCTCCTGCTTAGACCTTGTTCTGTCTCAGTCAGTGTATGTTGTATCTCCGAAACATGCATAAAAGACATATATCAATCGCAAAACGCTAAAGACAAACCCGGATTTCTCGCACGTCGATCTTTCGGTGTCTGATGACCGTAATACTGTGGGCCGTTGTGTCTACCGTTGTGTGGCCGTTGCTTGGGAGGCGCACTCAGTCCTAGGGCCGAATGCACTTTCCCGAACTGAATTCACGCAATTAGTCGTCATTGTACTGTTCAGTTGACTGGCTTAATTAAGATCAATGCATCTGGACGTGTACTTTTGTATCAGCCTGTGCTCCGACGGACAACTCAGGCCGTCGCGAAGAGAATGAACGTTACCGTGGATTGACGGTTTGTGTGCCTCCCTAACCCTTTGAGCTATACTGGGCATTGTCCATGTGACACTTGAGGAATCTTCTACCAGCTTGGTGAACGGTTAGAAGTCTGACCAACACAGTCTCCTCGTCCTCCAGATTGGGGGTTAGAACGTGCGTGGCAACTTGTTCTTTAAAAATTGGAATGCACTTACCTTTCCCACCAAACACCGCTGCTTTCTGGTCAGTATTTTGAGCCAATGGCTTTCGCCGAGGACCCTAACCGTCCTCCTCTCTATAGGTGGGCGTCCCAGCTGTATCCCAGCTCGCCTACAACCATGATTCCTACAACTAAAAATATTATCATGCCACATCGGTCGTCGCGTGGTGTCGTTAGCTGGGTCGTCTTACTTGGTACATGCAGCAGGGCGGTAAGCATGAAAGTGATACTACTATTGCCTTCCTTCTTTCTCTTTCACACCTTTTCTTCCCCCTCCATACTTTATCAGTAATTTTCTCTTTGTATGATCAGTCACTAAGACTGACAACCCAGACCATGTTTTATCGGTCTTGGTCGCAACACTTGGGATTTAGCCGGCGCCGATAGCCGGAAAAAAATCGTTCAGCTGTAATACCCTTTCGGTGCCTAGCTGCCATGCCACCCGAAGGACGCACGAGGGCTAGGATACTGCCAGGTTGCCCAAGCCTAGACAGGGGAAGTCGAGAGGCAGAGGTCAGGTTCGAACCACGGACCTTCCGATTCGTAAGCTGGCGCCTTAACCACTGAGCCATCTCGCCGATTGCCGGAGGCATCTCGAAATCTATCTTTAAGCATCGGTGGCCGGCCTAGCTGCTGCTTTTAGTGTTCGCACACTGAAGCAAGCAGGACAACAATCTGCTGTTGCTCCCACGCTGGACTCGCTTTATATTGATGTGTATCAGAACTGATAATTCAAGATCCAAGTGCAGTCATTGAGCCAACTGCCCAAACACCCCTCGTGTAATTACGGTAGTGCTTCGGCTAAGTTATCGGTTTCATCATCGACAGCATAACATCGGTCTGATCTTCCCAGGCTGGCGTTTTCGTCAAAACCACCAAGGGTGCAGAAAGTGTATCGAACGCCCAAAACCAAGTCAACAACACGTACAACGCGTCGTATTTAAAGTTTATGAGGCGACAACTATTTTGAAATACAGACGTCTTCTAGACGCGCTACTGGCAACCGGCATTCGTCGGATACTGAACCATGATAAGCTGTGGGGCCCGTACTTTCGGCCAATCAGAGCTCGCCTTGATGGTGGTCGGCAAGCAGTGCGGTCATCTGACCACTCGCGTGCGGGTCAGGCTTCTTGGCCTCAGCAACACCTAACTGCGAGCGGTAAATCGATTTTGGCGGGGGAATCCACCTAACAACTCGCTTCTGGCTGTGCGCCTCTGGCGATCGAGAGGCCGCTGCGACAGGAGGTGCAGGGATCCCAAGTCACCGGGCGGAAGAATCCTTGATTGACTGGGTATCCGTTGATAGTCGCTTCTGTATAGTCCGTCTGACAACGTACTTGAAGAAACCCGACAAGCGGGCTACTGATCGCCCAAACGACTGTAGCTTTGAATCTACCATAGACAGGCTTTATGATAACTTAAGCGCTCTGCTACGTCAGTCTAAAAGCTCAGCCATCACTTTTGTTGCAAGATATTTGAGTGCACATGCGGACAGATTAGTCTATCTGAGACTCAATTGGCTGGTCAACTGGGATTGGACTCGGTACGCACAGACAAACAACTGCTCCAGTTCTGTACTGAGCGCAGACTGTTTTCATGCAGTACTAACTTCCAAAGTCGCCTGGCCACATGGGGCCCTTCACAACGTGCCGGTTACGTACCCAAATTGATCATACCACCATCAGTTAGGGAGAGTTTGGATCGATAACCAACTGTCTCTCTTTTTGGATACTTGTGTTGACTCTGATCATGTACTCGTCCGAGGTTGCTTCTGTCTTCGCTTTCCAGGAACACGTAAAGGGCGGACAACTCCCTTAGCAATTGATATGATGGCAGATGCAGAAGTTGAGCGAATTTATCGGAACCGTCGTCTGGACTGTCTTTCAACATCACCGTCGTATGTCAATAGGTACTTCAACAAGATCACCACATCCTCGCACAGTGATGTGAATTCCGCCTGTGACGGCGCTGCTAAGTTCGCTCAAACAGGTTCAGACAGAACGGTGGCGCTGCTTGAATCGCGAAGGAATGTTCCAGGTGGTCCCGGACATACCTCAGCCTGTTGAATTTTCAGACTTTATGTGAAACCCATCGTATGTGCCGACGGTTAAGCCTAGTTGACACGGAAGACTAAGGAAAGGAGAAAGGTGTGGCTGGACCCCGGACGATTAAGGGTCAAACTGGAACGATCATCTTCACTAAAGAAGGATGGCTTCGTCGAGCATAGTTTTCATGGCTACCTACTGTCAATGTACCCTGGAGGGTGAATCTGAAGCCCTATCAGCCTCGAAAATTTATGACTGCATATTATGATCCCAACGCTACCGAGCTCCTTGTCCGAATTACCTTTCGTAACATCGTTCAAGAATAGGAGCGAAGTCCTCAGTCAGTGCTTGTCTGAGCTGTTTGCCTCCACTTCAGATGAGCATAGTGTCTCAGACAACTTGGGAGAATGGGTTCATTTTCAAAGTAGGGGTTCGCAGTGGGTGCGGCAGTCACAGGGGGATTGCCCTGACTCCTGTTGTAAAGCGACTCACGGTGCCACCTGTTCTTGCCGCCTTATGGCGGCCCGTGAGCTGTTGACTCAAGAGCAGCAAGCGGGATTTTCGTCTGACCGCATCTTCACACTCTGTTGGGTGCTACTTATAAGCGAACCAGAATTTGGTATTCCTGGATTTACAATAAATAATAAGAATCTTTCAGCTGTAACACTCGGTGCTTAGCTGCGATGTCGCCCGAGGGGTGAGTTACTGTCAGGTTGCCCAAGCTTAGACAGGAGCAGTTGAGATGCCGAGGTTTAGTTCGATCCGTGAACCCTCCGGTCAGCAAGTTCGCGTCTTAACCAGTGAGCTGTCCCTGGCTCAAGGTGCATTTGACTCTTGATCGGTCTGTTCTCCTAACCACGCTTGCCGAGCACGCATATCTCCCGTGGTTTGGAATTAAAGCAATATCTCTGTATGCTCAGGCTTGCGGGTGTATAGAGTACAGAGAGCTTTCCAGAAGCTTTCGTACAAAAATCGGTCGAAGAGATGAGACGAACACCAGAAGGTATTCAAAAAGCTTCCAACAAAAACCTCCTTGGCCTGGAACATACGGGCAAGGTCGTCCTCTTTAAAGAGTTTTTCTAGACGAACTGATCCAAGTTATCCCGTCCTTGGACCTGCGCTTTGCACACAAAGTGTAAGGCCATGTTCTTGGTCATGTAGTCACTGAACACGCCACTTACAATCGAAGAAGGATTTCCCGTATGCCGGAATTCATATAAGTTTCGAGTGTAGTGTGACAGGTGAGGTCAGTGCACGAATGTGTGAGGCTTGATTCGCGTTTGCTGATTTACGATACCCAGGGCGACAAAAGCAGTATATTCTTGAATCTTGAAGAACGTGTATATCTGGCCGCAGTACTGGTTCACCCTATAGTTGTGAGATTTAGCCTCTGCAAGTAGTGGAACTGAGACGTCTTCAGGTCTTCGACGAGCATTGTCTCGAAGCCATAGCTCATGTAGGCTGGTGCCGGCGAATTCGTAACAGGACAATTAGCAAACTACTGTTTGTTTGTGCAACATAGGGTTCAGTGGAAGAATGTGTTCAGCCCAAAAGATATTGCGGTTTAGCCGCATACTGCACATGTCGAATGATGGTGTGCCAAGGATACAGCTGTTATCCGTGCCCATTTCAGGGTGGTGCAAGTAGGCTGGCCCTTCTGACCTAGCAGAAGGGCATGAAAGCGATCACGGAAAGTCTGGGTTCTGTCGGTGCGGGCCATCTTCCGGGATGGAGTCTGCGTGGTTGGAGGCGCTGCAAGATGTGGCTAATAATCGATGGCACTGGCCTTCTGACTGTCAGCTTCTATCCGGATTGTGTGAATAAATGGAAGCGTGCATGATTGCGGTAGGCTAGCACTGGGTAATTTCTCCTGCTGCTTTTAATCGTCTCCTCATGATAAGGCTTTCAAGTAACTTATGGTCATACGGCAGTGAAACCGCAGTGCTATTCTGTTGTGCCGTTGATGGTGAGGGTGTTGAGGTGTAATTCTGAATTTTTATTACAACGGAAGTTGGCGCTCTCATCTTGACCGTTGCTTTTGTATGTTGGCTATGGTCAACCCTGTACGACCAGTTGGGATAAACTTATTCCAAATCGACGTAAATAATTTCAACATTGATTGAAGACACTTCGTCTACTTCTGAGCAGAGCATTCGGGCGGTTTTTCGGATCAGTCTATTCCTGACGAGGGATGTCATGTCTCCGAGGCCAAATGCAGTGCGACATTCACTGTTCATTGTTCTACTGACGTTGGACAATACGATGGAGCAGAAGCTGGTGGCCCGGTTACACGATTATTCGAAATGTTCAGTTGTGCTTTCCGGACATTTTGTTCCTCTTCGGCTTCATTTACGGGACTTTTCTAAAAGGTTTCGTGAACCGAAACGGTCTTCGTATGTCTTCAACTTCGTTCATTCCCTCGATCTCGGTCAATCTACAAAGTCTGATCAGTTAATACCGTCGGTTTCACTTGGTTCCTGAGATTTCGTCGAATTGGACTGTATTTAGGATCAACAGAAGCTGGTCTACTTGACTCTGGGAAAGGTTTATTCTTGTTCTGGTCAGGGTATTTAAGTTTAGTACGCTACTTACGAAGCCAACAAAGGCGATTTGGTAGCCCGCTTCCGGCTCCGCTTTATTCGAGGCTCGTCAGGTTGGCATATTCCCCAATCTTCCATCGATTTCATGACCTGCCTGAATATAGTGTGTGGAGGTGCAAGCTAATCGCGTTTGTGGTTATCAGTCGGGTTATTTTCTCGACTCGCTGAGTGCAGGTGGCAAGCCAGTAACTGCCAGCTATTTTTGCACACCGTGCACTTACCTGGGTAGTTCCTCCTTATGGCGAGGTTGCCCTGTTGTATAGTGACTATGATACCTTGTTCACCCCTACACATTATTTTATGGTTTTCATCCGTAAATCAGGGGACATGGTACTATTAACTTAGCGGTATTTTTTATTTGATTCCCCCACTGAGCTGCGTAGCCAACTACCGGTGACCTTCATACGTTCTGTTTGATTTCGCCTGTTTTGCCCACGATCATTGGCACACGGCCAACTCACTCACTTGCTTGTCCGACTGTCCTCTGGCTTGTCCTGGATCAGACTACTAACTGAAGTTGCTGCTCTAGGTACTGTTCAAATGCACTGTATCGAAAATTTCTGTGTGAATCATACGTTTTTGGTAACAGCTCTGTTGTTTAGTCATGTTGTTGTAGCCATTGTTTTTGGTTAATTAGTTGTGATTTTTATCCCGCACACAACTTCAGGGATCAAGAACAAATCACCGCTCTGGCATTGGGTCATGGCATTGTCTATGTTGGATCATCCACTGGTACACTTTACCAACTCGCCATCAGTAATGGACGTTTGTCACCTGGTGACCACTCACTCACCTCATGTACCAGTTCGATGGTTTCGGAGAGGTAAGCTCCTTGTTTCCTTAGGTTCTGTCCCGGTTGGCCTGGGTAAGTCGTTTGTGTTTTCTTGTCCCACTTTTTATTTCCTTTCATCACTATCGACAACATCCTTAGTGAAACCCATATTTCACTGCGCCCACAGATGAGGCTCACAAGTGATTGCACTGGGTCTTATCAATGAATTTTGTTGAATTTTATAGTTTGAATTAACTAAGCACTCTGCTGCCTCGGGCTTGTGTTTTGCGGACAGACTTTTATATCCTAATTTCCTGTTGAATTCACTTATGTTTGATTAAAGCGTTCCTGTGGACAAGCGGGAACAATTAGGAGTGGACTCTCCGATCGTCAGTTTGCAGCTCCAGCCTGAGGGCAATCATCTGCTCATGGCCTATGCTGGCGGATGCGTTGCAGTTGCTATTCCTCAAACCATTCCCGAAAACGTTGGTACCGAATCCGTTCCGACCGCAGAAGTTACTCCGTCTGCTCCGACAGCTGAACAGGAGGCGACCACGCCTATCGCTGAAGAACCCGGGGTCGCCATGAATGAACAGCAAACTTCAGCCGAAGGTGGCTCAACTCGTGAAGTCGCCAATCCTGAACCCGAATCGGCAGAGACTGCATCTGCTTCTGCTCAGCCTTCCGAACCAACGCAGCAGCATGAACCCGCTACTCCTGCGAAGGAATCATCGGAAAGACGCACGACCATAAAATTGAAGGAGTTCACTCGGAGTTTGCGACGTCTAGACCTAACGAAACCTGAAGTAAGCTTACTATTGGGATGTCTTACTTTGACCTTTTCCACTATTGTCGGGACAGATTTTTCCTTGGATAAATCAAAGGCAGCTTATATTCATATTCCCTTGCATTAACCTTTTATCCTTTCCAGTCCTTTTGAACCAGGAGTGATTCAATACAGGTGAACAAGTGCATATCAGGCCAACTTGGTTGACCATCACGGAAACTGTATTAGAACAGCTTAACCCGCTTTCTGAGTCAATAACAAGACCACGCTTTACTGCCTTCCATTCTACTCAACTTTCTCAACGTATAGGTTACGTTCACATACACTAGGTTAGGTCTAAGCCATTAATTGCGCCTGTCACTAGGCCCCCCAATTGAAACCCAGATTTCGCCGAAATTTCTTCCGCCCCAGGCTTGATCAGACTTGAACGCTGCTTGCACGTGTAAAGTCAAGTGAAGAACGCTAAATTCTTTCCTTATACACTCATATCGTACTCATGTACTTCCATACCTCGTTCAAAACCGTGTGATGACTTTGAGCCATTTCCATTCCGTGCTTTCTACGACGAACGCCCAAGATGTCTTCCCCAGGTAGTCTAGATATTTATGACGTTCATCCTTTTCAGGTGGAAGCTGAACCCCCACTTCCTGTCCCCCCACCTCCACGTATCAGTCACCTGTTGCTCCGTGATCAACCTGTGGAATGGGCTTCCTGGCGTGTCACAGCTTCGGAGGTTCAATCCAATGAGATCACCGTGGCATACGGTGATGGAGCATACCAGATTTGGCCGATCACCGCCGCTGCTACCAGTGAAGAATTGCTGGAACCCATAATTGTGGCGAAGCGAGATCCACCAACAACCCCATATGGTACGTATTTGCGTTTGCATGTGTTGTTGTTTACATGAATGCAAAGTCTTGTATTCATTATGGTAAGGATTTCTCGGGTCTTATTCCCTTGTCGTCTTCTTCCCTCTGGAGTTGGTAACTATTGTACCCAGTTACCACCTGTTCCTGAATATACCCCAATTTCGACAGACTTTACTGACCCTACTTGTAGATGAGAGATTCACGTCAGTATTTGTTGCCACAGACGTACAGTTTGGCTAATGACTACGAAACAGGTGTTGGAAAGTCTTGAACTAGGCCCACCTGATGACCCCCAAGAAGTACCAAACTTAATAGCAGGCTGTCTAGAATTTTCATCGACCGCATGAGTAGTATGGAGCCTATAGTCGTATGTTTTGGAACACCGAATGACGAATGTACTCCAATCTGTCTTCCTTATTTGTGTCGGCTACCTCTTGGGTATGGATAAACTGGCTTAATGAGTACCTCGTCATATGGGGTTTCTAGTGTGTCGAATTTTGAATCTGGTCTCCTGAGGATGAAATTATCAGAGTGGGATTATAGTTTCCATACCACTAGATTTATTTTCCGGTTACTATCGACGCATCTGTCCGCCACTATGCACTACCAGCGGCTTCTGATTAACTTCACTTTGTTAAGCTGTGCGGTTTTCCAATATTTGGCTGCCGTTGCTCGCACTGTGTTGCGCACGACTGTGTTTCCTTCTCGTTCTCATGTAGCCGCCCGTTGTTATAAAAAAAAACTGACCGTGCGCAAGGGTGAGGTTGAGGTTTGGCAGTGCCCGGTATTGGACTTGTCGGTTTTACACAACCTCCAGTGATGTCAGTCAGCCACATCAAAACGTCTGCTTGCGCAGCTGCGCGCTGTTACAATGGCGAATTTGCTGTCGCGATAATGCGCACTAAGTCTGATTTAGGTGGCGAATATCGACGGATGGACGGTATTGAGGGCACACTAGAAAAACCCTTCAAGCCCATAAGTTTTAGCGAGAGTGAAAGATGGGTGCTACGTGAGGTTGTTTCATCTGCCTACAGTGCTACATCTCGTTTGCATGATAATCCCGACAACCCTCTCGAAGAGTCTTTCAATGACCTCCGTTTAGGTCCTGTCCGGTGATCATCCTACTCGCCAGATCGTTATAGACTTTGCCCCTGTACTTCGCATCCTAGCTTGATGACACAGATGGTTGTGATTCGCAGATGTTTGGAGTACTCTCATCTCTTCATCATCTTCTAATCTTTTTGAAGGCTCGCCTGGTGCTTGAACAAAACTTCCACCTCACTCCTCGATGTGCACAAACGATCTTTCATTCCTTTCTGCTGAACAGAATTTGCCTAATTCTGGACGCTTGGTGCAAATATATTTGTTCGGCTAGAGCACGTCCGTTGATGGAGGATTGCTTGTGGTCGTCGATTAAGTCTAAATAGGAAAATGACCCCTTCTATAAGCGTTACTTTTCGCTGCTGTCAGGAACTGCAGCACTTTCTGTGCTGTTTGTGTCCATTATGCAGAATCTCGTCGAGTCCTTCAGTGGACTTAAGTCCTCTTATTGGCCTTTCAGATCGTGCCGGTTGATGACAATCATCAGCCAGGGGCTGTTCACCAACTGACACTGGTTTCTGTGGCCATGGTTCAATTGATTTATCGACCAAACAGGAATGGCCAATTACTCGGCCGTAGGAACTCAATTGAATAGCTTTTTTTCTATAACTGTTGTACCGTATCACGAAATCTTCATTTATTGATACTCTGGCCTTTTCGGCTCATTCATCTGATGCTCCGCTCGGACGAAAAGTCCTCTGAGATGAAATCATTCGGTCGAAAGCCGCTCAAGTTTCTTCACTTATAATTGAGTGCATTTTATTCTGTGTTTGATGCACGCGACACTTATTCTGCTTGTTTTTGTAACGAAAAAGGGAACAAGTTCCGTTGTTGTTTTCGTGCTGACTTAGACGCGAGTTTATGCGGAGAGGGGATGGTGAGTAGCCCAGATTTGTATACCGAAAAGGGTGCACTGACCAGATGGGCTGAAAACCACTGTAACACAGCATCATATGCTCATCTGTCTTTATCTACTTCCACACAGCATTTGACTTAATTTAGCCTTGTTCACCCGGCATTCTCACCACACATCACATTGGCCTGCCCAGCATAGCAACCCATTGCCAATCAATAAAGCGTTGTTTTCAACGTGGCTTGTAGAAGTAGCTTATCGAATCAACTACACTTGATTTTCTATGAACCCCTTCAGGCGACAGAGAATGGTTAGCTATGTGAGACCATCATGATTAGACTTCTCTGTATCCAGTGAACTGACCAGTTTTTTCTCACCAACCCTAGTTTATCTGGTTTGCAGCAATGACCTAGACAGTTGGATTCGTAGTTTGTGCTTTCAAAACTGTCACTGGACATATATCTGTGCTATCACTGTAATGTTGTTGGTCGACGCGTTGTCCGTCACCCTTTTGGTTTGTGGAGTTTATCTGACTGACTTGGGGCCAACGTTTGTCACACTGTTTATATGTACATTCCAAAGGCATCATATATCTCCCTACTTTTTGGCTGCACGTTCCCTGCTATTGTGCTTCCCCAGGTAGCTTGGGCACGGGGCTGGCCAGGGTATAGACCTTTTGTTACATAATTTGTTCCCAGTTCCTCCCTAACTTCACACACTTTTTCACGACCTATAGTTGCAACGGACCGGTACTGGGTTTGTTTAAAAAAGCCAGTTAGTGTATCAGCTGTCTGTCGATCTACGGTATTAAGTAGCGCTATCACAGGTTTCCGGACTGAAACATCTCACCCTTGTATTCCCCGTCAATTTTCTTTGAAGTCTTCCATGCATTCTTCGGTAATACTGCAAAAATACACAGATGACGAATACATGTTATCTAATGCTTAGCCGTTCTTTTAGTTCATTATTGCGGGGATTGTTTTTCGTCTTAAAATAATTTCGCATTGTCTTGGTTGCCGCTGGAACCGAATTAATTTGCATTCATTTGGCAAGATTGCTTAGTTTTGGAACCAGTACAGTCTTGAGTAGTTGTACATAACTCAGCTTCTTGGTTTCTTTTCTTGCTGAGTTTCACACCGCTTTGCCTTACTGTGTTCCACTATGTCTACAGCTAGTTTCCCATTGTTGCTCTGTTGTTCTTGTGACTGTCTTCAGTAGACTACTGCTCTGTATTTTTGAATTAATGGACTTCATGTGGATCAGTTGCTATGACTGACACTGCGCCTAACTAAATGCAACAACCGCATTCTTGTGGTATAATTACGATTGCTATTCAGTTGATGAACTAAATGCACCTATATCTGTTTTCGCTACCATTACTCCTGATTTTTGACCATCACTGTTTCCTGAAGCCCTTTTTAGGCTTCGTATTGGGTTACAAGTACCCGCTTATGGGTTCAGATTTGTGTTTTATGCCACTCCAGTGTTCGCTGTGGAACAGTCTCTTGACCATGGTTACTTCTTGTCTCATTCTTGCGTTGGTGTATGTTTTGTGTCACTCACTCACTCTCTCTCTCTCTCTCCAGGTCCTCTCCCATGTGGCGCGATCAAAAAGATCATACAACATCCTGGTGTCAGGTCTGTTATTGCCGTGCTTTTTTCGCACGTTGGTCCTTTTTGGGGTCTTGATTATTCGGGAGGGGACAATGGCCTGTCATCGATGGATTAGTCTAAACTTTTTATCTCCGAATTTATGCTCAATTTATGTACAAAATTACTTGTACGGAGTTTGGGCCCAAACCAAACTGAGCCACGAATTTCAACAAAGATAATAGTCGAGTCTTTTGTCATCACTCACTATAAAGCCTTGGCTTTTGGAAATACAAGGGGCTCGATGCTTTCTCAAGTTATGTCGGATGTCTACTCACAAGATATCGAGTAAGCCATGCAGTTGATCATATCTGTAAGGTTTGGCTTCAGTTCCCAACAGGATTTTATTCATCACTGGTCCACGAATTCTCATCTAAGGTTCTGTTCATTTTTATCGGTGAGCTAAGTCTAAATCAAACTTACTAGTCAAACTACAGAGTTCCTCCCAAAATTCACTTATCATTGTGGTCACTGGTTTCGAAAGTTGTTTGAACGCAATGTTTCAGACGATACCAGCTGGTCTTATCAGAGAACGTCTTGTAAGCTAAGTCGAACCATTTGTAGAACCAAACTCCACAAAAAATAGTTAAATTGTTTGATGGGATATCATAGTTGTTATGGTTTACGGAGACGCACACTGTTGACCTTTTCGGTGAGAGATGAATGGCTTTATAGAGGAGCAGTGGCTAAAGTCATTTTGTTGTCGTGGCTCAGGCTGCAAAATTTCATGAGCGACATTCAATGACGGGCTGATAATCATGTCATCTCTGAGCATGGCAGACTTAGTTTGCAAAAAAATCTAGATAACAAGGACTGTGGTACTTGAATTTTTATCTAGATGGTGGTGGTTGGTAAATGCGAAACAGCTGAAAGTCGTCAAACTTGGCTCCAATGAGGTGCTCTTCAAATGAAGGTTTCTCAAGGAGAGTAGTGTGCTTTACTGCGCACCAGTCACGCGAAACGCGTTTGCAAGTATAACCTCCGCTTTAGAGGCCCCAGTGAAGTGAAAACCATATATATGTATATATATATATATATATATATGTCCTTGCACAGATATGATTCAACGGATTATGGTATCTCTCCCCTGATTACTGACCATTAGTCCTCACGTAAGGTACCTCCTTGTAGGGCTAAGTTGAGACCTATTTTTTGTTCTCTGCACAGCGGTGGTGTGATAACTGCCTTCTCCGGTGGTCTGCCCCGAGCTGAGTTCAACGATCGCCATGCGGTCTCCGTCCTGCAAGATCCAGAACACCATGTGTGCTTCCAGTTCGGATCTCCAGTGAAAGATTTCCTGTTCATACCACAAAAACCCGTAAAAAGTGGTAAGCCTTGTCATGTATCCTTGTCTCACACAACCGGCTCCAATTACCTTATTGTTTCTTCCGCCTCCGTCCGGTTTAGTCAACTTCATGGTCCTAAAATGGTGGACGTGTTTGTGGCTCCTCTGGCGCTTGACTGGAAAGTTCTACCTGCGTGACAGTCCACAGGGAGCCGAGTATTCACTTTCCGGGCCATAAACTCCTTAGTGTAAATTAACATTGGCCCTTTTTGCACGTGCACTGATGACTCACCCTTAGGTGGTCTGAGACCTAGAGTTTTGACAACTCTGCTAAACAGACTGCTGGTGGTCGGCTGATCCGTTTGTCTTGCGAGCTCTTTGTTTAGTCGGTGGACAGGAGTTTCTCAACACAAGCCCTGCATTGACAAGAGTAATCTCTGATGTCACTCCCGACATTACTATATGGCTGCATATTCATCATCCGCATTTTACTTTCAGTAAACCACTGTGGCACGAAAATCGTCAGAATGTCTGTTACTACGAGCCATCGCCATCATTAGGCTCTATTTTAGTGTGGCCACAGCTATCACATTTGACACAAATGAATCATCCTTACAACTGTCTTTTCGTGGAGCTGTTGTGCCGTTGCTGAGTGTTCATTGTCCCCTCTCGTTTCAGATGAGGTGCCGGCAATCATCGAAGCACCGGTTTCCGCTCCTTGCGCTCCACAAAATGCTATAGCCCTGCTAGTCATGACCGAACGCGAGTTGGTTGTGATAGACCTCCAACAACCAAACTGGCCCACTTTCCAGTCACCGTATTTGAATTGTTTGGACATTTCTCCAGTAACTGCAGTTACTCATCTTAGCAAAGTGAGTCTTGTGATACTTTCCTAAGCTTCTTCACACTATCTTTTCACTTGGTGACCATTAGGCTATTTTCTCCGATATATATATATATATATATATATATATATATATATAATATCCGGTTAGCCGCAATATTAGCGGTCTCCCCTTGGGATAGACCTTCACAACCGTCGGCGTTCTACCCGTTACTATTGGAGCTAAATTTCATTCGCAACACTAGAGCAACCAACATATTTACTATCGCCCATCACTTACGCAGTTTGGTCCCATCACATCTGCCCAAGCGGTTTTTCTGTGTGTTTTGTGTCAGTTTATGGAGGACGAAGTTCATTCTAAGAATGTGAAATCGGCAGGCCGCCTTTGAGGGAGCCCAATTTAACCTCCACAAACAGAGTTTGGTAACGAAATCCGCAGCGCCTTTTGTGTGCCAATCAACCTTTCTTGAAACTGAATCCACGTATTTTTATGGGATCTAATAGAAAAACGAAGCCTATATGTCCTTAATCCTACGACATACTCAAACTTTACCATACTTTCTTCATGTTGGTGCTACCAGCGTTTTGCTGTCTATGGACTGGACTGCTCCCTATATAGGCACCGGACATTGCCGAGCTACAGCTACGAATCCGTGTACTAACTCCGCATATACTGCAGCGTATGTTGCAGGTAAGCAGCAGTGTCATCGAATCGGTGCTATCTTTCTCTTGGAGAAGAATGGATCCGCGGTTTGCTTTGTTTCGCATGTACAACCAGCGGAACGCCATTTACCCGTTTCAAACCTGATGGAGTATAACTTGGTGGTAAATAAGAAGGGAAACTCCTAAAACTACCACTATACTCAACAGATGGTTTAAAGCCGTGTGGGGTTGACCACTACCTAAGACCCCAGTGTATGCGGCCCGCATAATCCATATGGCGTATGCAATGCATTCACACATGACTAGCAGGAGTGAGTCGAAAATCAGTCAGGTTTGTACGATAGTAGTCATAGAGGATCACTTCTAACAGCATAGTAGGCCTAGAACTCCGATGATGAAGTTGATTAGGAATGGAGAGAGTGAGCATCCTCGTCGGACACTACAGCTTTTGGGAAACTCCCCGATTACTCTCGCACGCCCGCAAGCCTGAGAATATGAAGAACATATTCTGTTGACAAATTACCGAGACATTCCTTGCTGGTCAAACGTGTTAAGAGAACAGGCCGGTTAGCAGTCAAATCCAGGAAATCCAGAAATACCAAAATTGTGGGTTGCTTATACTTATGGCATTTTCCTAGCACCCGACCGGTGGCTGCTCTTGAGTTAGTAGTTCACGAACCTACATATGGTGATGAAGGACAATTGACGCCAATAATCTTGTTTCGACTGGAGTCAAGCTGATCCCTCCGTGATTACCGCATTCACCACGTGCCTCATTTTTGAACACGAGCAATTCCACTGAATCTCTTTAGTATCCTCTATCCACTATCTTCTGAAATGGAGGCGAATAGATCAGACAAGTACTGATCGAAGACTTCACCTCCATTCCTGAACAATGCTAGGGAAGGTAATCCGGGCTAGGAGCTCGAGGGCGTTTAAGCGATAATATACAGTCATACACCTCCAAGGCTCAGGCGGTCCCAGGTCCACCCTCCAGGGTAGAGTTCGAAAAATTGACTCAGCGGCAGAAGACGGCCACAAAAACTTTTAAGGTGCTTGACCCAGCGGTCAAGACATCCTTTATCAAAGATGGTCGCGCCAGGGTGATGCTTGATGGTTCCGCTCACTGGATCGGTCGCACGGATCAACTGAAGTAATTTTCGGGCATTTCCAGCATTTTATGCCTCTTCCACTTCCTTGCTCTTCCATGTCCACCAGGCTTCACGGTCGGTGTGCACGCTGAGTCTCACTTGAGGTCTGATAATCCACCTGGTTCGATTATGCTTGGAACCGGCGAAAACATTTCGATCTTCGAGCAGCGCGTGTTCTGCCTGATATCCAGTGCTCGGATGGAGCTGGCGGTGTCCTGATTTGTCGTGCCAGATGCGCTACTCCTGGAATTGTGTAAGGATGTGGCGACCTCGTGCCAGGACGGGTTCGGATCCGATGGTGGAACAGTTGGAAAATAGTCTAGAAAACGGTTCTGATATATTCGTTTCATTTCGGGATCAGCGTGCCTCTTGCTGCGGATTGTCCGTCCCTTACGCGGCCCTGGAAAGCGAAGGACGAAACGACTCCAGAGGAGTGAATTGTCGGAATCCACACAAATGTTCCGAACGGTTACTGATCCACACATTCGGTAGCTGAGAGCAATGTGACTAATTTGGGTCCGTGACTGGTTCACCCTCAGAGGTTATCATGTCGCCCGACGATTTCGCTCATTTCGTTAGTTAGAATTGCGCGAAATCAGTCTGCAGTCAGTACGCACCTGAAGTGGTCGTTACCCGTCGTCCGTACATATTGAGTCCAACTCAATCGAACCACCCGTTTCAGTCTCAGATGGGCTGTGTCATGTACGTTTGACTCTCCGGCAAAAACAATGATATAAGCTTTTAATCCACCCTAATAGAGCACTCACGGCGTCGTAAAAGTTATCTTTGGTGGTGTCGTTTGGGGTTTAAGAAGACGCTACGAACAAATGGCGATCAACTGTCTGCTTGTGTGATCCCTTCACGGATGTTCCCAGATGAACCACACAGGCGACTATCAACGGGTATCCAGTCAAATAAGGATATTTCCACCTGGTGACCTGAAACGATATAGTTTGCTGCAGTGGCGTTTTGATCGCTAGATATTCGCGGCCGGAAGCGATTGTAGAGTGGTGGTGCGGTCGCGGAAGGAGTCATATGTTGTCCCGCTTACTTCAGAGTGATAGCATTAGAAGTAGTCGGATAGCTTAGTTACTGAGATCTTGATTTCACGATATCTGATGCTATCGGCGCCGCCTGACGCGCAGATGCCGTGGCCAGTACTGATGAAGTACTATTGGGGTCGGACTGGTCTTCAATGAGACTATCATTATTGGGATAGAAAGGGAGAGAAGAAAGAATGTTGTCAACAGTAGCCTTTTTTCATCTATCTGCCCTACTGTATTCAGAAAGTAAGGCGGCTGGCTGGTGACATCACGCAGTGGGTGATGTTGAATGAGGTTATTTGTAGCTGTGCAACTCATTGTTGTGCGTCGGATGGGGTACTGCTCAGAGCGTCCAAACCGAGATGAGGGGGATGGTTAAGGTTCTCAAACAAATTCTTTGCCTCGAAAGTCTGACCGCCAGCAGCAGCGTTTGGAGGGAAATGCTAGCGCATTACCTCGCATGTCGCCACACGTGTTCCAGTCCCCAACATGGGGGACCAGGAGGCTGTGTTGGTCGGACCTATAACCATTGTACAACACGGACATCGATTAACGGCTGCTTGTGTTGATGATGACAGTTTCTTGCTAAAAATCGTAAATTGGGTGTTTCCAAGAGGCAATCGACAGCCCCGGGTCGGATTGACAGCAAGTACAATGACTTTCTCGTTATTAGTTTCTATCTTGATGTATCCAGTTTGGAAGCAACAGGCACTTTCAGTTGGTCGTGATCGTGCTAAACTCATTTTGCTGGTGCTGATGGGCCTGGAGTGCTGTTTCGAAGCTTTTCCTATGTATAATTCACATGTCCATCTCATCATGTTCAGAAACGACTATCTTTTTCGACCTTCTGAATACCACAAAAATTTTCCTGTTATTGTGTTCAGCTCAGTTTGTGTTAGATGTCTGTTGATTTTGGCCGATACAGACAGGGGACAGCCACTCGTTGTATGTAGTTCTCCAACCAGTTTTCTCATTGACTAATTCTACCTTTCTGATACGAGAAATTTGGATAACGCTGTTGCAAGAATATGTGCTTAGGCCTTTCGTCTCATAGTATTACAATCATAATACTATACATAAACGCTTGGGCAACTAGAACATGTGGATCTAAAATCATGAGCAGGATTCTCACTCTGTAATTCTACATCATTTCTACAATCAAATTTTCTCTCATGTGCCGTTTTACTGCCCCAATTTCTGTCCTTGCATAACGCCCAAAGTTGATTAGTATTGCTGTTGTCCCCCAGACCGGGACTATGCCCAGTAGAAGGTTTGAGGATAATTCCGACTCCGGGTGGTCGAGAAAATCACAATGGAATCGGGAATGAAACTTTCAACTGTGACTCAAACTATCGAGTGGCTTTAAGCTAGAAGCCTGTCTGGTAACCATTCGCTAACTAAGAGGGGGTTGGCAATCCACCCATTTAACTACGATCAGCAAACAGTTTTCCGGAACTTGTTTGATGAGTTGTGTTCTCAGGTAGAAAAATACTTCCCCTTCTAACGTACTTTTTTCCACAGGTATCGTCTGCCCTGCTTAGTCGTCTTCGTACTGCTGTCAAGTGTGCCCAGACCGATGTCACACATTCGCAATGGCCCATCTGGGGTGGAGAGAACTGCAACGAGAGTATTGACTTGGCTCACAATGACGGTAACGATGTCGTTGTGTTAGGGCACGCCAACGGGTGGATCACACTGCTTGCGATCGGTCGAGGAGATAGTGTACACCGATTGGGCACCTTCCACACCGATTCGCTCTTCAACCTATCCGACTCTCCAAATGGTTTAGTACGTTCTTTGTGCTTCGTTTTTTCTTGCACCACCTGTGAAACAAGATTCTTCTGAGCTCCTGTGTGACCAGATGGTCGCGATATTGTAAAGTTTTCTGTCCTCATCATTATTCCTAAACTGCTGGGCACTGCAAATTATTTTTCCTTTTTTTTCTCACCCCCCCCCCCGACAGAAGTGTCAGAGTACAATCGAGGTGGAAACTTGGCCACCATTCCGACGTGTCGGCGATTGTGCGTTAGCTCATCCACTATGTGTAGAACATCCTGATCCTCGACTTGCTGTGACTCAGCTGACAGCATCCGCCACACCTAATTCGATCACCGTAGTCGTTGGTGGTTGCGGTGGACAGGTCAGTGTGTGGACCGCAAACGAGGATAGCAAGACCATTCTAACTTTCGAACCCGATGTTTCTAGAATCCATGTCAACTTGATCGAACAAGATGCAGCCAATCCAAAGTACATTTGGAACGGCCTTGCAGCTATGAAGGTGAGTGGTTTATCTTCTCGTCATTTTGGCCAGTAGTTGTTTTTCCATGTATCCCCCTTGTTTTCCAGCTTTCGATCCACAACTTCCTTGATGCCTACCGACACATCGAATAATAATTGACTCCCTCCCGTTCGTCTAGTCACACTTTACTTTCACAATACACGGAATACTCAGTGGAAGCTCGATTATCTTCCGCGTGGCCTCAGCTGCTAGTGGACAAAGAATAAAACTGGCCACAATGGTATGCGTTATAGGCCTAGCTGCCTTTTTTCAATGTAACATCAACACTGAGTGAGTTGTGCAACCGTGTATGGTCCTACTTTCTGACCACTTCCATCTGGTTTTTTCGGCCTGGGCTACTGGCCACGCAGCTTTGGAACAACAGGTGTCCTCCCCTAAGTTTTCAGCTCTAACTATTACCCATGCCACTACAACCCTATCTATTTCTTAGCTCTATACAGTCAGTGTCGGTTCCTAGCCCTCTACGCAGAAAAGTAGAATCCAAACATGCGTTCATGCCACCAAGGAATCTGCTCGACGTAGCAGTGTTTACTGTCCCTACTCTTCGCCAGCTGGATCCAACACACCCTTATTTCTTAATCCTCTACTCTGCCTCCAAAAGCTCGCAAAAGACCATACTTTGGTGGTGCATCTGTGCACGGCCCAAGACAGCTTAGTATATTCATGCTTCATTTTCCGGGTGTCAGGTAATCCAGACGCTTCCATTGTGATATTACGCTACAGCCCCGTTCTGCTTCCCTTCAACTAAGGCACCTATGGAATCGCCTGTCGGTGTTAATTCAGGGTTGTGAAGCCTGGGTGCTTTGCGTTGAAGACAAGACAAGATTAGCTCTTTTTGACTATCGGGGAGACATCGAATCAACAAGGCTGATGAGTTACTTCGGCTGTGCCAACTACGCTGGCTCGGCCACGTGGTCGGTTTCCTCTCCGCGTTATGTTTGCTACGGCGGGTTCTGACTGGAAGGTACCACAGGGTGGACAACGCATAACCTAAAGATGCAGCCTGGAAAAAAGCGGTCTTGGCTGCACTGGTGCCTCTTTGCTAGATTAGGTTAGCAAAAATCCACAATATTAGTGTTTGGAGGTCTTCACCTGCATGGTGATTTCACGCAACCCTTAGTGACGTTGTATCTGTTCCCTCTTTCCTAATCATAAACCCGCTGTTCGGTTCTTTTGCTTCCACCCTGGTGCACCTAGATTGTCCTGTCTTAATAGGTCAGCGTCTGTACTCGAATCACGTTTGCAGTTTCGCCCGACACTGTTTTTCAACGACTCTTTTGGAGAACTACTTGGGCTCCTTCACGAAAGACTGAATTTTTTCTATGGGTGACTTTTTTTTTGGGGGGGGGGGCGAGGTGATTACCTTATCTAATCGATCTAAGTCTCACGGTCACTCATTTTCACCAATCATCCATGTCTCCCAGAGGCCGTCTACTTGACCCCTGTGATTAATGAATAACACTCATTGTTTACTTTCCATTTAGCCATTCGAAGGTGTCACTCAGGTATGCGACTCAGCGGGCACCGCGTTGTATCCATGTGCCTTGATCCAGCTGGATCCACCGGCCCCTATCACAGCAGTAGCCCTAGAACCTAGTTGGCATTTGCTTGCCTTGGGCTCGCCGCATGGCTTTGCAGTGGTCGATCTACTTGCCAAGAGTGCCATCTACACGGATTTCCTTTTCGCAAAATCTCCAATAACCACTGGTGGTACGCACAGATTTTCTCGCCATAATCAGGGTGAGTAGAAAGTCATTGCAAATTGCGATTGTTGGAACAGCCGATTCTCCGGTATTTTGTGTTTTCTCGAGAAACCTTGATTCTCTGTTTTTCGAGAACTTTTATCATCCCCTTGCGTATGGCATCGTTCAATGAGAGCGTAAGTGCACAGGTTCTTCATAAACTATCCAGGTGAATCACTGCAAGCATCCTGGATCTGAAGCAAGTGCTACTCATTTCTGTCCTACGAAACCTACAGTTTAGCCATCCGATAACCGAATCGTCTCTGGTTCCAGAAAACACTCACGACTTCTACTTGTTTTCACATAAGCCATTCAGCTCTAATTGTTTGTTTTCGTTGTTGAATTAGCTCGCATCGCTAACTAGACTACAACCCTGTGGTCCAGCAGTCGTGATTTCTAGATTTACCCGATTATGTTTCGCTACTTTCAGTCTCGGCCATGCAAACAGCCATCGTTAATCGCGGCAAACAGATAACAGCAAGTGTGCGACAATCGTTCCGACGATTAAAGCACTTGCGCACTTCGACAACAAAGGCACCTGAAGAGACCCAAGAAGTGGCACCTTCTACCCAGCCGACCGAACAGCCGATTGAAGGAGAACAGCCCAAAGATGCGGGTGGGTGTTTTACCGTGTTCAGCTTTCTGCTATTGATTATCTGTTCCATAGCTAAGGCGCCTTTTCTATTTCACCTCGTCCAGCTGCCGAGCCCACTTTGAAGCCAGAGCAAACCACTAGCCCGGAGCCTACGCTACCACAAGATGTCCCCAAACCTGAGCCGACGGAGGAATTGGCACCAATAGAGCCTGGAGCATCACAAGCTGAGCAGGTAGCTGAAACACCTTCAGAACCCACATCCCTAAGTGCTGATGAGTTCGGTCCATCCACCGTTCGCTTTTTGTTGTTCGCCGATACTTACGTCGTGTCGGCGGTCCCCGCTACCGCTCAACAGTCCGCCGTTCCCTCACCACGTACCCCTTCCATTTGGGTCGGTACTATGAATGGTCGCGTGATAGCGCATAGCCTCTGCTGGGAAGACACCAGTGGTCCTGTCGCTGTTCAGCTTCACAAAGAGTTGCAGTTGCAGCATCGTTCCCCGGTTATTGGTTTATGTGTTTTGGACACTAACTCTCGAACACCGGTATTGTCCAGTCACAGAGTTCGGTAAGTCGACTGAAGGAAATCATTCGGATTGTTCATACTTCTCGCTAGGTTTTTTCTTGGATGACCCGAATCTGCGTTCTTTTTATTCCCTTTGTACTTCCCAAGCACCGGGTGCGAATTGCAACCCAAACTGGACCAGCCAGAGTCTGAGCCAAAAAAAGAGGCAACCAAGGAAGAGGGGTCAAAAGAAGAAAGCGAAAGTGCCACGGCTCCCGCCGTTACTCCGGCACCGACCGCAGCAGTTCCAATGGAGTCTCACCAGTTACTGTTGTGTTCGGAAGAGCAGGTCAAACTTTTCCAATTACCTTCACTTCGTGCGTTGCATAAACACAAGTTTGTTGATCGAATCCGCCTACCTGGACATTCTTCAGGGACAACAGGTACATCCAGCTCAAATGCTACCGTTACCGGTGAAGTGGCTGTCAGTGCACCCAAATCAGGAGATAACGCAGAAACTAGTGAACATCCGGAACCTGCGGTTGAGGTGGGTCTCGTTATGCGCCAACTTTCATGTACCACTTACCATGCCTGATCAAGGCAGATATAGTGGTTTTATTGCGCTTTTATGTCCCGTAGAAACTGAAAATCAGGAAATCCTGGACGACCCACTTAGACGATTAGTGCGTTGTTTCATGGTCGACAATCATTAGCGGTACGCAACCCACCTCCTATAAAGATCCGTGATTAGGGTATCCACACACCACTGTTCAGTTTGAGTAACCGCACTTACAATTTTGGACGTCAATTAGTGGAAATGAGTCAGGTTAGACCTGCATGACAGGAAACCTGCTGGACGATCTGTTCTGATTCTGAGTGTGCACGCACTGTTATCAAGCTCGAGATGGCTCAGTGGTTAGGGCACGAACATACTGAACAGAAGATCCGTGGTTCGAACCGGTTCATCATCATCATCGACAGCATGACGTCAGCGTTCAATACTGATGCTTCACTGCCGTAATAAGCAGACACGATAAACAGACATCTCTCAACTTCCCGCTTGTGAGATTCCTTCACAGACGTTGCCAGACGAACCGCACAGAGGCGACTATCAACGGGTATCCAGTCAAGCAAGGATGCTTCCGCCCGCTGACTCAGAACGATACCAACCCCTGCACATCCCGCCGCAGCAGCCTCTGGATCACCAGAGGTGCGTAGCCGGAAGCGAGTGGAGAGTGATGGGGCGGTTAGCTCAATCACTGTGCTTGCATCTTGAATTCTTGTTTCTGAGACACAGCACACATCAATGCCAAGCGAGTCCAGTGTGAGAGCAAGAGCAGCTTGTTGTCCTGCTTGCTTCAGAGTGCGGACATTGAAGGCGGCCAGCTAGACTGAGTATTGAGGCTTGAAGATTGATTTTGAGATACCTGAGGATGTCGGCGTCATGTGACGAGCAGATGTTGCACGCAAAACCGATGCAAGACGAACGGAGTCATCAGTCCTAAGTGCTGGACCTACAAGAGTAGAGTTATTAATGGGGTGGGGAGAGGGGGAAGAAAAAGTATGTGAAAGAGAAAGAAGGGAGGCGTCAGCAGTAGCCTGTTTTCGCTTACCCGCCCTGCTGTATGCAGCGAGTAAGGCGACCCGGCTGATGGCACCACGCGACGACCGATGTGGCATGAGAGTACTGTTAGTTGTAAGTGTGGGCTGGGATACTGTCAGGGCGCCCACACCTAGACAGGAGGACGATTAGGGTCCTCAACCAAAGCCTTTGGCTCAAGAGCCTAACTGCAAGTCAGCGGTGTTTGGCAGAAAATGCAAATGCATTGTCATTTGTACGGAACAAGTCGCTACATGTTCCAACCCCCAACCTGGAGAACCAGGAGACGGTGTTTGTCAGACCTCTAATCATTGACGAAACTGGAATGAGAGACTGTGAGTGTCGCGGGGACACCCCCCAGTATAGCTCAGTGAGTCGCTGAAGTGCGCAAACCGTCACACCACAGTAATGTACAGTCTCTTCGTGACGGGTTCGAACCGGTTTCTGCATCTTGACTGCTCTTGTCTAGGCTTGGGCAACCTGGCAATATCTCGGCCGTCGTTCCTCCTTCGGGCGGCATGGCAGCTATGTACTGAAAGGGTGCTGCAGCTCTGAACCATTGTTATTTAGTGTTATGCACTGTTGATTCGGTCATGATGTGGTGAGAGTATTCCCAAGCCAGGTGACGGTCTGACTACACTGAATAATAGAGCCAAACATTCGAGCGTTCAGAAGGTCTTATCTCAGTAATCGTCGATTCTTGCGGAGGACCTAAGAAGCATCAAGCATTGTACATATGCTTGGTTGGGTGTTTGTAGCGAACTCGTAGTTGGATTCCGAAGAGCTCGAACGAACGTGCTCATTACTCATTACTGGAGTTCATCTAGTAGGCGTAGAAGATTCGAGTGCGTAACCTTTTGATTAGAACTATCAGGAATCCGGCCACGTTTGTTAAAAACACGAAGTCAAGTGCACACCCATGTCGTTTGGGAGGACAAAACGTTCCGACTATTCATCAGTAACCAGACAATTTTAAATAAGTCAACAGCTGGTTCAAACCAGGTTTTACGTCGAACAAAAATTCGGATCAATTGGTCGGCGATTGCGTTATCTGGAGTGCCACGTATCCAAACGTTTATCACTTACCTACGGAACTCCAATGACAACGAAGCACTTGTGAGGGTATAATTCGATCATTGAAGAGCCTTTCCCTATTCCGTCAGTGACTTGAGATTCTGTCTTTCCCCACTACTTTTCGAATGCTAATTGGGTGACAGCTCATTATCTGAAAGTCGTGATCGTCTTTGTTGAAAGGGACAGCTTAGCTCAATTCGACCTCAAGGCTGCCTCATTCCTGATTTCCAACGCGTTTTTCTAGCATAGTCCTCACTGTTTTATTGACATTGGTATACTTATAACTTATTTCGTGCTTGTGGCAAAATGTTTTAACAAGCGATCCAGTGATAGGAATGGGCTGGTGTAGAGGTTTGTCTACAACCTTCAAGCGCTCTGTCGGTATCTCAGTTCCTACACTTGGTAGGTGTGTATCAAAAGGGTGTCCCACTAGAACGATTTGATCTCCTTTTGATGTTTTTCATCAGTGCCATTTTAACTTTCGTGTTGGCTGCAGCCTTTTGTTTTCGTATTCTTACCCCTGCATCCTGTTCCCGTTTTTTGTGTGTGCCGTAAAAGCCTGAAACGAAACCAGTCGCTATGGTGCCACAACCTCATCGCAAATCTCTCACCGCTTTTGGAGTGCAACCCTTTGTTCGCGGTACAGGAGAGCATTCCAAAACAGAATGGGACGTCGTGGTTACTCGTTATGACGGACAGGCCGTCATTTTGTCCATCCCACATTTAAGGAAGTTGTTCAAATGTAGGTTGAACTGGTTTATTTGAGCAAACAGGTTTTCCGGGTTTTCTTCGAAGATTGTCTAACTTGTGAGTCCTCCGTTTCTGGGTTTCAGCTCGTTCCTTCATCGATCCCACCATTCATCCAGTCCCTTGTGTGTCTTCGTTGTCGTCCACCAATCTCGTGTTTTGGCATGCCGGTTGTCAGCTTATCCTAAATGAACTATCTTCCGTCCCTCGATTGTCTTCGCCTGCCCTACTTACTCCGGGTGCTCCGAGTCCACTTCAGGCTACTGTCACTCTACCGGAGTGGGCCAGGCCCCGTGAACCAGCTCCCGCCGAATCTGAAGTTAGCAAAGAACCCGAAGCCGTTGCTACTGAGGATGTTGTTGTAAGTTGCCTTGACTCTATATTATTTCGTCCCTCTTAATAATGTTTTGTTTCGCTACCCTTAGTGCTCGATCCCTATCTTATTCTAGGTAACGGATGCTGTCGTAAACGGAGAAGCTGTAAACGGTACCTCTGAAGGGCATACAACCGAAACTATGGACTCTGCAGCCCCACTGGAAGAAAAAATTGGCTCCGCGCTGCCTACTGGAGCTCCTCATGCTGGCGATGTAACAATGGACTCCATCAAAGAGTATCTAAATGGGTAAGTTATTGCCGGATTTAGTGAAGCTGTCAATAGCTCAGTCATCCCTTCCGTTCCTGGTCCCTAGGGACTAGAGGTGCCTGCTTCCATCCTTGTTGTCCGATAATAACTCCGACAATAACCATAAGCTGCACGGACGAAACGATCAACTAGCAAGAGAACTGTTTACCTTACTAACCCGCTTCCTATTGTAACGGTACAAATATTTCTTTATTTGACCGTGTGAACTGCTAGAATATACGCTCATGTACTCAGATGGCGGGCTACTCCAGCGTATCTAGACAACGATTGTTGCAGGCGGTCTCGCCTCCCTTTTTGCACTGGGTTCCTTGATGGTATTGTTTTGGATGGTTAGGTATTTCACTTTTCACGATTATGCACTGCCTCTTAAAATGCACCTCACAAGGTCGATAAATGCTTCGAAATGACCTACTTCTAACGCTTCACAAATACTAGGGTGTTTCGATTCGTCGCCACAAGCAAATGCTTGCCAGCTTAGTATTGGTTTGGTGACATTTAGTCGTCTGAGCAAATGATGCTTTTCAGTTCTTTATACCCAAGGAAAACGTGATAACAGGTTACTCCGTGCGGTATTTAGCTGATGCTCACCGCACCGTACATCATAGACTTGGCCTATCGAGTGGTTTGCGGCATCAGCGACCAGCACCAGCGTTTCGCAGCTTTACCAACTCGCTCAGGTGTGTTTTGTGTATTGATTTTGTCTGTTCAATCCGTATTACGTAGTTTGTAATTGTGAAGTCCCATAATGACTTCCTCGAAAAAAGGTGTTTACCTACCCGCCTTTTTTCTGTTATCCGATAGGAATTCTCAGCACATTCTGCTACTTTTCACCCACAGAAAATTCCGGTTCTGGAGTCATTTTCTTGAGTTGTTTTTTCCCCCGCAACTTACGCGCTGTCTCGATGCAGGCACCTCGAATGATTCAACGAACTAGCAAAATCTTGCTGCGCTCGTTTTTGTTCACCTAACTTGTGTGCGCAGGATCCCATTTCATTCATTGTGTGGAATGAAGCTTGTCACTTTTCACTTCGGCTGTTGATGCGCTTTTTTCATCTCGTGGCTAACTGGCTTGTACCAAGTTCTTCGAGACACTAAGGACAGTTAAGCATAGGTCTGGGTTTGTGGTTGTGACTATCACAGAGTGGTAACTTGTCTTCTTTATTTTCTGTCAGCGAAGGAACAGTTACCATCAAGACTATCGAAACGTCTTCAGAGAAACGAACTATCGTCGAGGGTGGTCAGATGGTCACTACGCTGCATGAGAGTGAACGAGTCGATGGCAAACTGATCAGGGATGACGTTATCAAGTTTTCCACAGATGAGCCACCTGCGCTCAGCATGACGGGTACGTTTCTCATCCCTCCTCCCGCCCTGAACATAGTTCGCATCGCCTTTTCTCATGGACAAAGCTATCTAACTATTGGCTTCTCGTTGCACTTATTTTCCTCACCATTGTGTTTGTTATAGTTCCCCACTTTGTTTCCAGTCGAAGTACATAACGACCTGAGCGTCTCATTCGAATGTGGCGTATACATGTCGTTCGTGAGCGAATTTGATCCACAGCAACCTAATGGTCCTTGGGAGTCAACGCGTTTAGGCCAGTTCGGATGATAAATGCCGCTTCGAAGCGCCATACAAAGTGAACGTTTGGAGTTTTTCACCAGGTATTAGGGTCAATAGCAATACCCAAGTCAGTCCCCCTTCATCAGCGTCCCACCATAACAAAGGAAAGAGTTGGCCTCCTACAATCATCTCGATGTACTTTCACCCCTAACGCTCATCCAGACAACCCGAATGGAAAGTGGCAATGAGAAAGCTAATGACAATGATGCAGAACCATATTCTGTAGCATCTCGAACTGATGACGAGCTACCTTGTCAGGGGTTTGCTTGCAGCAGATGACGATTCCACAACATGAGACATATGTATATGTATATTAAACGCAGAAATGTAGCAGTCTGGGACTGGAAAATTCGGAAACTGGACCTAGAGTAATTGCAGGTTTCACTTGCTAGCCATTTTCGTAATCTGAACTCCTCCAAAAAACTTGGGCCCCTCTTCGTCTTTTCCCAGTGGATCGGAATACTTCCGCGGAAGTACGCGGGAAATTAGATGGGATATGTGGAGTGGTTGGCATCCCAAGCGGATTTATCGGTCGACAGTGGTCGTCCCGCTTGATAGCTGTGCATCAATGGCAAACCGCGGTCAGTTTGAGCGGATTTGAATGTGTTGCTCTACAAGTCCCCTGCTCCCGATATAGACCTCAAGAAGTGAGATTGGCCATCAGTTGCGTGGAGGGTTGGTGCTAGCTGTGGGGTTACCAGGCCACGCAGAACCTAAAGTGAGATCAGTGCTCTGCAAGCTGATAGCACTATCGGGGAATAGTGGTATGGATTCGAGAAACCGTCCTCCAGCCAATCAGCTGAGTTTTTGATTCAATAACTCCGGTTTCGATTATCCAGTTATCAAAGCTCCGTTTTAGTCAGTACTGCAAACAAAAGTTGACTGACCCCAAATGCCACCTAGCCTGTGAGATATATTGGACCAGTCATGAGTGAACATATTTGAACATCCAACGAAGCATGCAGAGAGCGGCCGACGAAGTTGTTTGCAGTGTAATGGAAAACGATGGTTTCGTAGCGATAAGTGGAGATTTCCCTGGCGTGAGACAAATCCTTGCCAATCGATCTGTTGAAATACAACTCTAGCCATCCGTCGGCTTGAGCATGATGATGTAACAATGATCACCAGTATCAAACACTTGTTTGGGCTTTATCCGTCGGTTCTTTCCAGTTGCAGTTTCGTATCACTCTCTGCCCATTATGGTACTGTATCACCGTTCCTGCGAGCCTCCCATTAACACACCCGGTGCCGTTCTAGGCAGTGTACTGTCAAGACAGTGGAAGTCCGAATGACGTACTACATCACGAACATCCGGTTGAGCGCTGGTCCCCTTTCAAACTGACGAAAGACTTGATTAGAAGAGTGGGTCCCACCGAGCCAAATGTTTCAGCCAGCCTCTGTAATCCCTTTTCAGAATGTGCAGCTATAACGCGAATGTCTGCCCACATCAGCCAAAGGATGCTGGATTCGAACATCAATGGTTTGGCCACTGGATTCGCCTATTTGAGTGAATGACAAGTATTGAATTGGTGTACCATTTCAATGGCGCCTGGTGACTTCTGCATTGTCGGCCTTTACCTTTCAGCTCCGTACAGGTCGTAGGTTTGTATTGAATGTTGGGACAAGCGTATCATATAGCCCTGTGGATCAACTGGGTGAAGCTGGAAAGTACTGTTTCTAAGCTCTCAGAATTCCTGAAGGCTGTCTAATTTCTCTCCAGTTCGGTTGCCTCATATGAGCTAGAAATATTGAAATTTCGGTCCGTAGGTTTCTTTAGATCCAGCATATTATATATATATATATATATATATATTATATGTTTGGGATACGTTCACCTCTAATAACCCACCGTAAAGTCTTTACTTGCACCTTATCCCAGCACGACCAACCCTCCGTACTCAGCGCAGGATGCAACAGCCATTTCTGTGGGTGATGACGGCGTATATGGCACTGCCAAAACACCACGAGTTCCAGGTGCCATTTGACGTCCCCATTACTTGGCCCCATACCACCTGTTTTTCCCTGATTTCGTTGCATACTCTCTGAGGCCATCGTTCCCGAACAATAGTTTTGAAAGACTTGGGCTCGTCTCGTTTTTTTAAACAGTGACCGTATCTTGCCACTAAACAGCACTGTAACTCAATATAAGTGAACCGCTGCACCCGATGTCGCCTCACTTGCCACTTACATCTCAGATCAACGTGGATACTTGAAACAACCCTTAACGACGCCTTTCTTTTACATTTGCTTCTATGTAACAACATAAACCTCTTCTAAAGTAGTCTAGTATGGGCTACTTTTTGTTCCATAAGACGTTTACTTACTTTTACTGACCTTGACACGACCACTTGTTGAGCGGGCGTTGGGTCGGTCGCTGGTTGGTTCCGCTGGTGATGAATCAATCAGATGACAGTTACTTGTTGACTTGTCCGCCGTGCTTGGCAATTCATGCGCGAGCGTTTCATCACCATTCTCTGCTCACTGGTGTGTGCACTCACTGTGTGCGCACTCGTGTTTTCTTATATGGCAATGAAATGTTTGCAGGCCGATAGCCAAGCTCGGCGGTCAAGCCGAATTACCAATATTCCACAACATCGCCGGTGTCGAACATCTGTCATTTCTGTCGTGTCACGATATAAGCTAGTGCCATTCCCTGCTATCTTCCAGTTTATCAGATCGTACAGACTCATTGTTGTTGATGTTGGTTTTCATTGTTACATGTCATTCGTAACTCCTGTTGTGAATGTCTCTCAAATCACGCGTTTACAATACGAATTCCGTCGTTTTATCCAGTTGCCTATTTTTCCCCCTCTCTCCCGTTACAGAGGCCGTTTGAAGAACCGCGGCAGTCGGACGAAGTTTCAACAGCACTGCTAAGATTCCACAAGCCTAGGGTTTTCGAATTAACTTCGATTTGTTCGGTCAGTTACCCCCTTCGCTCCGCAACTGTTTCCGTTTTATTTTTGTCTCTTGGTTATTTGGTTGATGATTAACTCTCACGCACGCACACAACATTTCATTCTGACCAGGTCATAATACCCTTCCACCATAACAGTGCTTATTCCCCCCGCCTTGGCGTAGAACGACGCGAAAGGATTGTCGAACAAACTATTATGGTTCCTGTTTCCACTTCGTTCACCGACTTTCCCCTATCCACCCAATCATGATGTTTCACAAGAGTTGCTTTCACACATCATTGGTGCTAATCTCATGTGTGTGTCCGTGTGTCACATCTTTTTACTCAATATTGGATTTTTCTGTTCTTTTGTGCCTTTGCGTCATTCGCTTATCACTTGTCACTGACAACTGCAACGATGCCGGTAACTATGGTATCTACTCCCCCTGATCGTCAGTTGTTTTCCGAGGGTGCTGCTTTTATATATTTTTGTTTGCGTTTCTCAGTGTTCATGTAAATCACAGAAAACGACCAGCACTCTTCTCTGACTCCTCATTTGGTTTTTTGTTCGATTTATTATTATTTTCGTTTCACTCTACTGCTGCTGTTGCAGGTGTTCACCGAACTGACCCCTTTCCTTCTTGCTTATTGACCGTTCATCATTCACTCGACGAATTGTGTTTATGCATTTTCCTTTTCCGGGAAATCACTGTGCTTTTGTCCGTATTATTAATCTTGTGTCCGAGCATCCGAATTTTAGCCCCTCTGTCGCAACCACACCATATCTATTGTTATGGTATCATTGAGTAGCTCAGTTTGCGCACACGGTCTCTACTTGGCAGTTTTGGTGCCATTAGCCAGGCATGTGTGTTGTAACCCTTTTACACTTTGGGACTGGGATGAGCTCGGTGGTTAAGGCGCCAGCTTAGTGACCGGAAGGTCCATGGTTCGAATCCAACCCCCGACACTTCAACTGTTCCTGATTAGGCTACAGCAACCTGGTAGTGTCTCAGTCCTCGTGATTCGCAGGTAGACACACAGCTGAACTATTATTTTTTTCTTACTTTTTATTTTATGGACTGGGATTCGAGTCACAGGAGTCGGGGAACGATAGATATTTTGGGTAAGGCGGGAGCGGCAGCTCTTTTGAATAGTTTGGAAATAGGTTAGCCTCTCGATAGAAAGTATCAGCGGTGGGTGAATTTAGTTAGCATAACTGATGTGTAGGTCATGAAGTTTGTTGAGTGACCTGATCGCCTGACTAAACAGAGGGCTATTATTATGTCTTTCACGTTTGATGGAAAGTCTGGTGTTTCACCTCGCCATTGACATTGATTAGCAGCCATATCTTGCAGCGTCTCAAACCAGGCGCAGTGAGGATCACGCGGTCCCCATCCTGGAAGGCCAGTAGCACCGACAGAACCCAAACGTTTCGTAATCTCCTTCATACCCCTCTGCCAGGTCAAGGGTTGGTCACCTCTCTGCTTCCGCCACTCTGAATTGGACACGGAAAACAGCACTCTCTTCGGCAAACGATGCTTTGTTATACGCAATACATGTCCCAACCAACGCAGCTTCTGGTGCTGGACACATTCTTCAATGGAAGTACCCGTTGCACAACCGGAAACGCCCTTTCTAATTGCCCCGTTACGGGTTCTCCAACACCAACCTACACGAGCTGTGGTCCTGAGATAGCGATTGTCGAACACCTGAAGACATCTCAGTTCGGTTGCTCGAACAGGCTAAGTCTCAGAGCCATACAACAAAACGGCCCGCACTGTAGCCTGATACATACATCTCTTGAGATTCAGGGATATACCGCTTTGACGTCACAGGTGTCTCAAATTAGCAAACGCGACCCGTGCCTTGTAGATTCGTGCATTGACCTCGTCTGTCACACTACAATCAGAGCTAATACAACTTCCCAGATAGTAAAACGCTCCACAACTTCCAGTGCCTCTCTCTGGATTGTAAGTGGCGTGTTCAGTGACTGCATGTCCAGCAGCATGACCTTACACTTTGTGGGTGCAAAGTGCATACCAAAGGACGGGATGACTTTGGTCAGTTCATCCAAAAA